>PVLD010001352.1:93619-206682 GCA_004027595.1 Dinomys branickii
CAGAAAGGAGCCCGCTCCCGCTCAGGTAGCATTGCTTCTGCAGATGCTGCTCCACTTCGGGACAGCTACATCCCTGTGAGCTGTGGTGCATGGGGAAGTGCAACAAAACCCCCAGCACAGCAAACTTCATGTGCAGTTTCTTTCTGCTGGTCACTTTACACGACTGCAAAAGTGAAAGATCATGAATTGAACCCCCATCAGCTGGTGATCATATCAAAGAGGAACTATTTATTAAAGAAATTAAGATGCTGCTAGTGGAGGGCATATTATGCAGCCATTATGATGGGATGTAAATCTATTTTTATGGGAAACACATATTGGTAAGTAATAAAAGCCAGCTGTGCCGGGCATGGTGGTGCACGCCTATAATCCCAGCACTTGGGAGGCTGAGGCAGGAGGATCGTTGTGAGTTTGAGACCAGCCTGGGCTACAAACTGAGCTCAGGGCCAGCCTGAACTGCAGAGTGAGACCCTGTCTCAAAAAGACCAAAAATAAATAGATAAATAAGTGCCTGCCAGCTGCTATGTTGATTGCTTATATAGGTAAGTGATAAAGGCCCACCGAGACAGGCTGCAGAAGATCTGTTTATGTATAATTATGTAACCACACACATGTATAGACTTGTTTCAGTCTGTACAGTTTTACACAGAAAGACTGAAATATATTCACGTGATCATCTCCAGGGAGTGACATTCTGAGTGATTCTAATTTCTTTCTTTTTACTTAGTCATATTTTTAAAATTTTCTGTACTTTATTTGTGTCAAGAATATTTAATAAACGACTGAGCCAGAATCAGTCTTGCCTTGGTTGCAAGAGAACAGTGGCCTAACTGACTCAGGGCTGTACTCACAGTGGGTGGGGAGTGCAGTGGGTGAAGGCGGAGACCACGGGGGCCGCACACCAGGGCTCAGAGGGTGGCTCTGGGGTCTGCGGTGTCCGTTCTGCCCAGAGCGTGAGCCTCAGCATTCTCGAGTTCCAGCAGGAGGGTGGCTGGCTGCCTGCAAGGGTCTGCGAAGGAAGGTCCGAAGCCAAGCTGAGTGCCTGGGAGAAGAGAAACGCGAAGGGCTGGTGTGGGCGCCTACCCGGGCGTGGTGCTGGAGGAGTTCTTTGTGACAGGGTTTTAGAGTCAGAAGTGTGGGAGAGAGCAGTTTAGGTGAAACAGGTTTGAAAATCTTCAACATAAAGTTAAAAGCAGAATGGTGAGTTAGTAGAACCACACACAGAAGTGTAGAGCAGAAAGTGCGCCTTGCCTGGATCTTGCTGAGTAAGATTCTAGATCACCAGGTGTTCTCAGTGCTTGGAAAACATTATTCTACTGTCTTCCATCATTTCTAACAAGGTGATCTCTGCCTTTGTATCTTTTCTCTCTGTTGCCTTAAGGTTTTCTTTTTGCTTTTGCATTTTCTTTTTGGGGGTCTATTAGTTGTCTTAAGTCTGAGGATGCTTAGCTTTCATCACTTCTGGAAAACTCATTTCTGTCTTCCCTCCCTTCAAAGATGCCTCCCTCCCCTCCGAAACGTTTCCACCATAGAGCAGCCTTCCAGTCAGAGAACATTTCCCTACCTCGCTTCTTTTCTCCCCACCCCACCCCACCCCACCAGCGCTGGGGATCAAACTCAGGGCTTTGCACATGGTAGGAACTAGCACTCTGACACTTAGAAACACCTCTAGAAATTTATGCACTTTTATATTTTTTTCAACAGGTTCTTGCTAAGTAGCTCAGGTTGGCCTTGAACTTGCAGTCTTCCTGCCTCTGCCTCTTAAGGAACTGGGGTTACAGACATGACCCATCATACCTTGACTCACTTCCATTCAGTGTGTGTATGTGTGTGTGTTTCTACAGATTGAGCCCAGGGCCTTTGCACTAAGCTACAGCCCCACCCTTTAAATTCTTTTTTTTAAATTTTGAGACAGGGTCTTGCTAAATCAGTTAAATTGCCATGCTGGGCCTGAATTTTCAGTCCTTCTGCTTTGGCCTCTCAGGGTACTGGGATTACATATTTTTAATCTCTTTACTTTTTGTGCTGCATCTGAATCTAACTTTTTCTTCTCTTTTCTTCTCTTATTTTTATCTAAATTATACATATATCTAAAGAACCAAACTGTTATATTAGACTGCAGCCAAAAGCAGTAGTAGTTCTCTGATAATTGTCCCTTATTTCCTCGTCTGCAGGAACCTCAGCTGTCTTAACTGACCCTTTAGCACTGGCCTCCATCAGTCTAATGAACGGGACTGAACCGCTGCTGCCCCACTTTTCACTTTACTGGGATCCCTGCGTGCCATGGGGGATGCGGATTTAGCTGGGTCTCCTCTCCTTGCTTAGGCCCAAGCGTCTCCCAACGTTGCCTAAACCCAGGCAGCAGATGTTCTTGGTTAGATCATTTCTAAGTGTGCATATTTTATGGCTGTGAGAACTCATCCTTGCGGGGACTTGATTTTCCTTCCGTGTGCTTGTTCACCTTTTCCTCCTGGTCGGCACTAAGCACTTACTCCTCTGGTCATGTGACTCCGCTGCAGGCTGCAGTGGGAGTGTTTGGAGGGAGGCTTCGCAGAGTGTCGCTCCTGGCTCAGAGTGGCGGCTGCCTGGACTCCCCCTCTGCTGTCACAGTCGCGTCTGAGTGCTTCTCTGTCACGTTTGCTTCCCTGTCTTCTGGCTCCAGTGTCGTTTTCATGTGATTCAAGCTGTGGTTCCAGCTTTCAGAGTTTTTCATCTTTGTGATTATTTTTTATATTCGAGAATATCTTTTTATGCTATTTTCTCATTTGATGCATTCAGTAACTTTCCTTAATCTCCTTAAGGCCGTGAGTCCCACTCCCTCCTGGTTTCCTTTCTGCAGTATTGATTTCTGCAGCCTCTCTGCCGCACGGGGAGGCTCCTCATGTCCGCTGATCTCCCAGGTTGTTCTACTCATGGTAGGAAGCATGAGCTGACTGGCGACCCTTAGCACCCTAACGGGGCCATTCTCTGTGGCCTCATCTAGGGCAAGGTGACCACACCCCACCTTTTGTGAGGTCTCTGCCAGCCTGCCTAGGTCTTTTCTGCGAGGCAGACTGCTCCAAAAGGCTTTTTCCATTCCCTGCTAGAACTCTAGAAGCTGAGCAGGAAAAGAAACACACACCCTAATTCTCAGTAGTTTTATTCTGAGGGTGATTTTAGTCTTGTGTCGCAGTGATGGGGCATCATTCAGAACTGGGAAACAGGAAGGGGTCCCTGGGGCTCAGGGCCTCCTGGAAGGAAGCACAACCCCTGCTTCTTTGGCCCTCTCCCCCTTCCATCTGGAAGGGTCTGGGCCACGCTCCCAGGCCTCTGACACCATTTCTCAGCTCTCCCTGTGGATGTGGGATCCTTGGTCTCACTCCCTGCTTTCTCTCTGGGAAGCTTCTGCCGCTGTCTCTTTCCCTGGTCTCCATTCTACAGCGAGCAGGGATCAGGAGAAAGCCTGGCTCTTTCTCCTCGTCCCCGGAGAGAGGTGTCACCGTTCTCACCTCCAGGGAGCTGGTTTGTTTGCCAGGGAGGTGGCCTTGCACTTAGGTTGGGGGCTCTGGGCTAACTGGCACCTTTTGTAGCCCTTTGTCTCCTGTCCTTTGCATGAGTAGCCTGTGGGAGCCCAAACTCTAGGGACAGCAGGTGTGTCAGGACAATCATTAGCTGCTATAGACGGACCTCTCTGGAGTCACAATTCTTGTCTTTTTGGCCTGTGTTGATCTCCTTTACTCTAGACAGCTTTGTATGCATTTAAAACTATTCTTTAATGATACAAAAATAATATGAAAAGAATTGTGTTTGGGCTTCTAACACAGGGGCTTCTGCAGATATCTGGTCTACCCTGCTCATGCAGCCTTGAGGCAAGTTCAAGGCCTGCCCTGATTTCCATTTTTCAACCTGTAACCACCTACGGCAGGTAACATGAGAGCTGGTGACAGAGTTAACACGAAAAACTGAGGTGTCACAGACAGAAGCTGCAGAGTAGCCACCTGGTGCCCAGCACCTCTTGGGGATATAGGCTCTGAGGAGTCTGGCTTGGGTGCCACCCGCCCACATGGAGAGAATGTAAGCAGGCCTGTGGGAGCTTCTGGGCTCAGCACGCTTGGGCGTCTGAAGCAGCTCATGGCTGTGAACAGAGGGAAGCATCAGAGGCGGCTCTCACGGCCATACCTAGCAATCACAGGGCGCCCTGGACATTCTCCCTGGGCTCTCCTCACCAAGCGCTGTGCAGGGCTCAAATGCAGGGTGCGTGAAGAGCCCTCTGTACTACCAGGAAGCGTCACAGCAGGGTTTATGTGCTTGTTTTCTCTGCCATTCACTTCATTTCCTCTGCTCATGGACTTGAAAGTCAGATGAAGCCTCAGCCAGGTCCCTCTCTTGCTTCTCACTCACGGTCAAGTTCTGGTCCAGAGGGGAGCAGCCCTCAGCACCTGGATGGATTGGGAAGATTGGTGGCAGAATGGCGCAGGGTGTTTGGGGTCTGGAGGCCATGGACAGCAATGAGCAACTTCCAAGAAATTGTTTTACTTTGTAAGACCGCATGTCACCAAACCCATGCTTTAATAACTAGCTTCCCTTTCTCCAGTGTTAGTCACTGTAGAGCATCATCCAGCTGATGTAGTCAGAATCCCCTGAGCCAAAATCATCCCAGCCAAGGTCCTGTGACCACCCTCTTCCTGCACATGGGCCTTTCTTGTCACTGCCTGGCAGTGCCACTGGCACCTCGGGCTCACACTGTGCTTTTCTTCCCAGGTACTGTGATTGCTTCGCCAGCGGGGACTTTTGCCACAACTGCAATTGCAATAACTGTTGCAACAATTTACATCATGAAATTGAGCGGTTTAATGCCATTAAGGTAATAAATTTTAAAAGCATTTAAAAGTGTTTGAGATGTTCACAGAATGATCTCCAGAGATCCCTGACTTCAATACTGTAAAAACCCAAGTGTGAAGAAACTGTGTGCAGAGTGTGACTATGCTGCAGGGGGTATGGGGGGGTGCTGCCCGTGATGACAGCAGGCAGAGGAGATGGCTTCAGGGTACAGAAAAACCAGGAAGCTGCTGCTAGAATGGGCACAGGTCCACCTCGTTGGGGTTTGGGGGCTGGAAATTTGGAGCATGTTGTGCAGCAGGTGAGCTTGAGTTGGAAGAATATAGTCGGAAAAGAGACGGGCAGCCCTCTGTGAAGAGAACCGGGGAGGGCACAGAGTCCTCATGTAGCTTGAAGTTTTCTATCCCAGCTTCCAGGATGAAGGAGGAATCCAGGCTTTCCTGAAGGGGGCAGAACGCCACCTCTGATGGCCCCAAAGGCCACTCTGCTGCTGGCTAAATGCAGGAGTGAGTGGTTTTTGGTCCCCACTGTAGGCACAAAAATAACCACGGAGGGGAGGCACAGTTAGGCTGGGCTGTCACCTGCTCCAGAGAGACACTTCCTGAGGCTCTGATTTACAAAGGAAAGAGGGGCCATCAGCTATAGCCTGGAGACCACCCTGTGCAAATGGAACAGAACGACCCTGTGCCATGGTTGATCTGTTCACTTTTTCAATAAAATAATTTTCCTTTGAATTATTATGGATAAATCACTTAGAAATATCTTACTAATTTTGATATGACCAGATCCATGGAGCAGAAGAAAATTACGATACATCTAAACTTTTAGTCACATTTTATTAGAGGCAAAGTGTATTATCTACAATTAAAAGTATAAAAATTTTTGTTATAAAAGTTGTAACTCTCGTGTATTGCTAGTGGTAATATGAACTGGTACAAGCACTTTGGGAAATTATCTGACAATAGCTACTACAGCTAAGCCCCACATAGACTATGCCCCAGCAATTTGTTTTCTAAAAATATAGCCAGGGGAAGTGAGTAATGTCCACAAACGATTTGCACAAGAATGTTCACAGCAACTTTATTTGAAATAGCTAAACACCGGCCACAAGCCCACCAATCCAAGGGACAAGACCACTGTTACAATGGTAGGTTTGGGGGCTGGGGATATAGCTCAGTGGAATAAGTGCTTGCCTAGCAAGCGCAGGGTCCTGAGTTCGATCCCCGGTACCGCCAAAAAAAAAAAAAAAAAAAAAAAGGTAGGTTTGTGGTCCAGTAGGAAATCACATGTCAACAGAAAGGAGAGAAGCACAGCTAAGCGCAGTTAAGTGCGGCTAAGCACAGTGGTGTGAATGACGGTCACAGACGCTGCTGAGGAAGGAAGCAGGGCCCATGTGGCTGCACTGTGGGTTCCACTGACATGAAGTCCCAGCGTGGCAGAGGCAGAGCTGTGAGAGTCTGATGGTGGCTCCCTCCGGCTCTCGATGGGGAGAAGCCACAAAGGGGCTCCTAGCTAGTCCTGGGGGCGGTGCCCAGGCACAAGCCTGGCACACTGTACCTATAGGTGCAGGCGGTTCTGTAGCAACACCTGTGGGTAAAACCACCTGCTGCAGACCAGTGCCACACGGTGGCACAGTGGACTATGGTGACCTCGGTGTTGGACACACAGATCTGGCTGCTGAGTAACTTCAGGAGGGAGGGAGACAGGATCTCCACTGTGATTCTGTGATGTCTGAATTATTACGAGCACAAATCACTTTTTTAAAAAATGTGTATGTAATTGCAAGTATAGATAGACACAGACAGGTAGTTTAAGAAGTAAAAACCAATCAGGATTGAAGGTTATGTGCCTCATGTGGGAAAGGCATGGCCGGGGGAGACCGGGCCTCTGGGGTCAGCATGAGGGTTTAGACTCAGGAGTCCATTGCCTGCCACCTGTAACTGAGGCCCTCGGGCCTCGGTTTCTTTAAGTATAAGACGGCAACAACTGTAGCAGGTTTTAGGTCCCATGGTTGCTGAGTGTATTACATGAGGAAAAAACGTATACATCACATAGAACGATGTCTGAGATGTGGTTCATTCAGTCGTGTTCCCAAGGTGTGAGCTGTCAGTGTAGTACCATGGCCTCAACTATCTCAAAGGGCTGGGATCCAGCTCAGTAGAGCACTTGCCTAGCATGTGTGAGGCCCTGGCTTCTACCCTCAGGATGCCAAAATCAATTGTCTTAGGGAAGGGGCAGGAAATGCTGGAAGGGAGCCTGGAGTCTATCCACATGGAAACAATGATTTTCTTTTCATCTTTACTGTCCATTAATTTTCTATACTAAATGTGTGTGACTTTGAATGCAGAGAAAAAGCCCAACCTAAAGAGACCAGGGATGTAGCATACTCCTCTGTGGAGACCAAAAGGTGACCAGGAGCCACTCGGAACTCAGCCGCCTGCTCCTTGTCACAGTGGACTCCCTATTCCCTATGCTTTTCTTAGAAGCCACCAATGGCCTCCACTGAGAGGCCTGTCATTAAGCATTAGTTCTTTTTTTTTTTTGTACCAGGACTCAAACTCACAACCTTGTACTTGCCAGGCAGGTGTTATGCTGTTGAGCTATATCCCGGGACACTTAAGCATTAGTTCTGAGTCACAAAGCATATTCTTTGTTTTGGGAGGGTTTGTTTTTGTGGTATAGGGGGTTGAACCCAGGGCTAGGTCTCTAGCTCTTTTTTTTTGAACCAGGAATCTAACTCAGGACCTTGTTCTTGCCAGGCAGGCTCCATGCTGCTGAGCTATACCCCTGGCCCCTCTAGCTCTTTTTTTCATTTTGAGACAGGGTCTCACTAAGTCACTAAGTTGCCCAGGCGTGGCCTCAACTTACCTCCTCCTGCCTCAGCCTCCCAGAGTGTGGGAATCTCTATTCCGTTCACCACCATCCTCAGCATAAAGCACATTCTTTATGGAGTTTCCATTTTGTATCATAGGCGTGTCTTGACAGAAACCCAGAAGCTTTTCAACCAAAAATTGGGAAAGGCAGATTGGGAGATGTTAAGCCTCGTCATAACAGAGGCTGCAACTGTAAGCGGTCCGGCTGCCTGAAGAATTACTGTGAGTGCTATGAGGTCAGTGACTGATTTCCTGGCATTGGCATGTGAAAAACAAACAACAAATATTTTTTCCCAAGTCGCTTCTGTGGTTAAAAAGGAGAAATTCACTCTTGTGATTTATAAAGAGAAATACAATGCCCTATTCCCAGGGTCTCTAAAAAGGCTCTCACATCAATCTGACTTAATTTCTCAGATGCCAGTGAGCTTTATGAATCAAGTCACATGGAGCAGGTGCTGTCCTGAGCCCCACGCTGGGCGTCCACCATGGATGCCCACCACTGAGGCTGTGCCCCTCTCTAGCTGGGGCTAACTCTGTGACCATCAATTCAGTGGCTGCCAGAAGGGGACTGTGTCCCTTCTCTCCTTCTGTGGCTCCTGATTGGGGTCCTAGGGAGCCCAGGTGTCCATTGCTGGGAAGCTTGGACCAGAGGTGGCCCTTCCTTGCCTCACAGTTCCCTCAGAGACCAGAAATGGCAATAAGCCCGCACAGCGAGGTACGGGGCTTTTCCCGGATGGACCGTTTTTCTCCAAGATTTCGTCGAGTGCACAAACCGGCCTTCCCCTGTGGCTTTGGCCTCTTTTCCTGCCTTTTCCATGCCTGTGCTGAGGGAAGGAAGAGAGAGGGAGGAACCGCAGTCCCTGGAGGAGGCGGGGAGAGGAACGCCCTCACAGGCCTCTCCGCCTGCCTGAGGTCTGCAGGACTTGTGCACTCCTTTTTAAATGGGTGCCATCAAAGGGCAGCTTTAGGCTAATCTTTCTGGTTCTGGAAATACATGCTGAGAGATCTGAGCAGGCAGACCTTCCAACTCCACTGAGACGGAGGCCCCACAATACTGGACTCCAAGTGTACGCCTGGGAGAGGAAGGGTCTCCTGAAAACTCCCAGCCACAGAGCGTCCTGCATCTGTCCCCACTGCACTGGAGTGTCATGGCCAGACGAGGCTTGCTTCAAACTGAGAGGCTGTTGCAGCAGTTGCCCAGTTCCCCGCCTTCACCTTTCGCTGCCAACAGGGAGTGTGAGCGCGCCCCCCCTTCACCCCGCCATTCACTTCTCTTGGCCTCTGCTTTTGTCTTTCCGTAAGAAAATCATGCCGGGCCCGGTGGCGCATGCCTGTAACCCCAGCACTCAGGAGGCTGAGGCAGGAGGGTCACTGGGCTGAGGCCAGCCCGGGGTACATAAGTGCAAGGCCGGCCTGAACAACATAGTGAGACCCTGCCACAACAAGAGAGAAAAAAGGAAAGAAAAGAAAATTGCAGGGTCTGCATGTGCAAACATGTAGGCATGACTTAAGATTTCAATGGAAGTTGTTACTTTCAATGCCTTAGAGGGCAACCTAATTTTATTGAAGTATTTTATGTTGCCAGGCCAATATTATGTGCTCTTCTATATGCAAGTGCATTGGTTGCAAAAACTATGAAGAAAGCCCAGAACGAAAAACACTGATGAACATGCCAAAAGCTGTGGAAACCGGAGAATTTGAAGGCAGCCATCAATTGTCACCAGTGAAAATTTCACAGCTATCAACATTCAGAAGATATAGGTAGGTACTCTGAACTCACAGGGTCTGCAGTGCTTATGAGAGGAGAGCAGGACGAGGGGAAGCCATTCCTCAGTACGATCGGACACCAGGCTCCATAGCAGCGCTGCTGCAGGACCAGCAGTGCCCTGCTCATCCTAGCTTGGCCTGTCTTTGCCCAAGATACCTGTCTTCTACAAGACAAAAGGGCCCAGCCAGTGCCAGCAACTGAGCCAGCTGTGCTCCCGTGCTGCCAGTGAGTCAGCACCCCCCACTCACACACCTAGGCTGGGCTACATGGGCGAACAGAAGAACAGGCCCACGGTCCTCTTCCGTGCAGGGATTATGGATTCCAGACTTTGGGCCATTTTCTCATTTAATGATGTTTTTCTTTTTTCTTTTTCTGTGGTAGTACCCCTAGTAGCGATTGAATTCAGGACCTTGTGTATGCTAGGCAAGCACTCTACCGCTGAGCTACATCCCCAGCCCCTCACTAAATGATTTTGAAGCTATATTACAATCTAGCAGGTCTTGACAACTGAGTAATAATTTTATTTTATATTAGACTTGATTCATTCACTTAAAAAAATTTGAGTTCCATGTAATAGGTCATATCCTGATAAAATACCAGATGTCATTAGTAAATAAATTTCATTTAACAAAGCCAAATCCATGCCTTGTTGGTCAGAGAGACATCAGAAATACTCAGGAGGCTTCTCGCTTAAGCCTGGCTGCAGCATGTGCAGGAGGTGCGAGATGCTGTCAAGTCTGGGGGTGGAAGATGGCAGAAGGGCCAGAAGGCCACTGAGGTTCCCCACGCTGGGCCCTGGATTTGCTCCTGCCTAGCCCAGGGTGTGACTGCAGCCTGGGAGTCCCTGGCTGGGTTGGTGGGTGGGTGCAATTCTAAAATCAGACCTTTCCAGGAGAGGAATGTCCAGCAGCTCATAGACTGGACTGGATTGTGTTTCGAACACAACCCTCTATGTTGAAGGAAGATGACATACCCATGACCTTCTTCAAACTGGCATGGATAGGCAAGGTTCTGCTGGATAGAAAAGATACTTAGAAGCTGGTGCAGTGCTGTTAATTCCAGCACTCTTAAGAGGCTAAGGCAGGAGGATTGCAAGTTTGAGCCCAGCCTGGGCAATTGCAGCAACTTAGCAAGACCCTGTCTCAAAATTTTGAAAGAGCTGGGGATGTAGTTCAGTGCAAAGGTCCTGGGGTCAGTTCCCAATGCCACAGGGAGGAAAGACAAAAAAGGGAATGGAAGGAGAGGGGAGAGAAAATGAAAAACGAAAGGAGGAAAAGTGCTCAGAGAAAGCCCGGCCCTGAGCATGGCCCTCACCGGTCTCCCGGTCTCTCCCCGCAGACAGCCTTCCTCCTGCATCTCCTGGGAGGTGGTGGAGGCCACGTGCGCCTGCCTGCTGGCCCAGGGCGAGGAGGCCGAGAAGGACCACTGCCCACCGTGCCTGGCCGAGCAGATGATCCTGGAGGAGTTCGGGCGATGCTTGTCGCAAATCCTTCACACCGAGTTTGAGTCCAAGGGGCTGAACATCGAGCCAAATACGATGTAATCAAGTGTGAACATGGCATTGTTGTTAGAGGAGCACAAGGCATCGGGACAGTGGGCTGGTTGGGACCCAGCTCTCCCATGGAGGGGGCTTGTGGGTTCATGCAGGTGCTCCGAGGGGGGGCAGCCTTGAGGGAGGAGGGCAGGGTGTGGGCACTGCATCTGACAGGGGACCTCGGGCTCCTGCCACAGGGGAGGCTGGCGACAGGTGGGGAGGGGCAGCTCGTTCCTCTCTGGAGCATAGTCCTCTGCTTAAGTAAGGATGCAGGATAGTTCTGGGTTTTGTTTTCGTTTTTCAAATTATTTAAAATACATTCTCCAGAGGGGCTGCTTGGATACAACTTAGACTCTCCAGAAGGCCGCTGAACCCTCTAGGGCTTCTGCAGCAGAGAGGGGGCTGGGGACAGCAGACCATGAGGTCTAGCAGGGCAGGCTGACATCAAGAGTCTCGGGTCACAGAGCTTCAAATTGTGTTCAGTTTCTCATGTGTTTCTACTTGAATTGTGGAAAGGCTCGTTATTTATTTAACTTATCCATAATTATTGTTATAATGATATCTTTCCTTGTAAAATCTGATTAGAGTGACTAGCTTGCAAAGCCAGCAGGGAAGATTAGTTGTGGTGGTTCTCTTTAGGTTCTACTGTAAAAGTAAAGAAGAATACACATTTCTAAGGTCCTTAGTTGTGTTACAATTAACATGGTAACTGAAAATATATTTGTCTGGTTAATTCCCACCCTGAGATAGATTAAAATAGTGTTCTTTCACGTGTCTGCGTTTGCTAATCTCTCAGCCACTAACAGACGACAGCGCACTAGGGGCCTGTGCTGCAGCGGTGGCAGGCACGGGGCACACCAGGAGGCCCAGACGCTGTAGAGCTGAGTGTGGAGCAGCCTGCAAGCCACAGAGGGGAAGGAGACCTTCATTCTCGTCACTGGCAATTCCCTTTTGAGTCTGTGGGATGCAGATTCTGTGGAAGAGAGTCAGAGGTAAAGGCCAGTCCAGAGTCCCTCAGCATCAGCAAGGGACAGCTCTGGGATCCCTCCTCCAGCCTCAGCACCAAAATCTTCTGGTGTTCAAGTCCCACAGGTAAACTAGCATGAGATTTGCCTGTAACGTACTCACGTCGTAGACCATCTTTAGACTGCTTTGACACCAACCCAGTTCCCTTGCGGTGGTACGTGTTCACAGTGCGCAGCGCCCGCTTCACCGCGGGCCCAGGCACCGCGCGCAGCACGCCTTGGTGCTTGTCACTCCCCTCCCCGCTGGCTCTCTCCCACCCGCCCCATCCCAGAGCGCCTTCCTGTTTCCACACGGGCTTGACTCCCTGTTTCCTAGCATCTTTTATTTTTCTCTTTAAATTATTTATAATTTTGATTTAGAATATAAGAGAAACCATGCAATATTTAACCTTCTGCATCTGACTTAGTTCACATAGCATTATGGTCTGAAGGTGTTTCCATTGTCCTTCCTACAAGTGACTCAAATCCACCCTTCCTTATGGCAGAGCAGTCCTCCATGGTATATAAATATCACACTTTCTTCATCCACCCATCCATCTATGGATGGAAGTACAGGCTGCTTCCGAGATTTAGCTGTTATGAATTGTGCTGTTATACGCAAGGGTAAGCAGGTACCACTGTGGTGTGATGTGACACCTTTAACCCTTTGGGGAAGGTACCTAGAAGGAGAACTGCTCGGTCAAATGGAATTTCTAGTTTTCTTTTTTTTGAGGTATCTCCATACTGATTTCCACAGTTAATACCTAATATAGTACTCTATGTAAGTAGTTTTATTTGTACGAGTTTTTTAAATTTTAGGGTTTTTAAAATTTTTTGTGAGGCCTAGCCAAACACTCTTCCACGAGCCCACATCTACTCTTAAAAGATTTCTATCTTGAGACAGTCTTGCTAAGCTGCCAGGCCGGCCTTGGACTTGTAGCCCTCCTCATGGCAGACATGTACGGCTAAGCCTGGCTATAGTTTTTGTTAGCCTTATTTTTCAGATATTCCTGATTTGTCAGTGGTTGAGTCAGAAGATGCAGAAGCTGTGATTACCAGGGACCAGCTGTACTGTTGTTGTGTGGAATGGTCACTGTATGGAATGCTCTGCGCAGGGGACAGTCACTGTACAGAACGGTCACTGCAGAACGGTCACTTTACAGCATGGTCTCGGTGTAGGATGGTCCAGTAGAGTTGTCGCCAGCTCTAGTGTATTCTTTCTGGGAAGCAGTCACCGTCAGTGGCTCTTCTGAGAGTTGTCACCTCACCCATCTCTTTGCTGGGCATCAAAGGGCCCCTCCCCTGTCCCCAGCCCCGTTTTCCTTCCCTTGGCTTTCCAGCTGCCACCGCCTCCCCTCCTGTTTATTCCTAAAAGGAAGGAAAAGTCTGGGGAAAGAGTAGCTGCTAGAGCAAGGGAGGCCCTGCGCATGTGTCCGCAGGCTGTGTGGCCAGGCCAGGGCCCGCCCCCACCCCTAGGGCCCTGGAGACACGGGCCCTGCAGGAACCAGGGCTTGGAGAGGTCTGATCAGGCTGCTGGGCCCTCAGGGAGTCAGTGTAGCTCCAGAGACCCTGCTGACTGGCAGGCTGCAGGCAATGGGATTGGGTGGAGTAGCCCAGGCATCATCTCTGACCAACAGTAGCGGCAGCATCAGGGGACTTGTGAGCAGTGTGGCCCACACAGCCTCTGGGCCCCGGCAGGGACCCCGATGTCTGATGGAGTCGGAAAGAATGAAGGAAAACTGAAGAGATGGGGAGGAGGAACCTGCGAACTGAGGAGGCTGGGCCCCCGCTGTGAGGCCCCATGTCGGGCAGGTCGGCAGGTCAGGTCACCAGGCCCAAAGGCTCAAGGCTGCCAGAGTGGCTGAGATGCAAGATCGGGAGCAGGAGTAGGCAGTGGGGAGCAGCAGGCTGCTCGGGGAGCCGGGCTTGAGTGACCTGTGGAAAGAGGGAAGTGGGAACTGTTCAAAGTCTCACTAAGCAGGACAGCAAGCAAGGCTGTGTGTCCCTTGGCGCAAGTCTGAGGTAGGATTCACCCTTGGGTGTGCCTGCCCCTGGCCATCACCTAGGGGAGCGGTTCTGCAACTGAGTGCAGAGGTCAGTGGGCCACCTGGGGCTCAGACTCCTGAGTCCTCCTGCCGGGGCTCCCAGGGGGTGGGTTTGCTTGGAAGCGGGGGGGGGGGGGGGGGGGGGGGGTGCGGAGCTTGTATGTCACTTGTCAGCTTAGCAGAATGATCTCTGGCCCCCCTTTTTTTTTTTGCCTATTTTCTGAATTTTTTTTTTCTTTTGAGACCAAGTCTTACTATGTTCTTCAAATTGGCCTAGAACTCTAATGCTCAAATGAGTCTCTTGCCTCAGCCTCCCAAATAGCTGGAACAACAGACCTTACCTGTTCTCTTTCTGCCCCTGTCTCTGGCTTCTTTCTGCTCCCTTCCTCCTGTGCAGCCTCCCTTGCACAGACGTCTGGTCTGATACATAGTTCAGAGCTCACACTTGCCCTTCTGCCCTGGCCATTTGTCTGCCCCATCCCCAGGCTGGCAGTCTCTCTCTCCCAGTCAGCACCTTCACAAGTGCAAGTCACTCTCTGGACCCTGTGCTCCCTGTCCCCTGAAAAGCAGCTCCTCTGGGGCAGGGGCAGGGAGGTCGGGCCGACTGTGTGTTCGTTAATCTCAGTGACACACTTAACTTCATAAGCACATGTGACTCAGCCTCATAGTGACAGAACTCTATGTTCCCTAGACACAAAACAAGAGGTGACTCAGACCTTGATGTGAAATTTGGGTTTCAGATTTATGTCTAACACACATGATTATCATCCAGATTCATCTTTTAAAACACACTGGGGGTGGCAACCTTGAGATTAAAGTGTAGAAAAATCAGAAAAGCCCAAGTAGTTGCTATGTTTTATTTTGTCACTCAAAATAATTACGAAAGAAGAAAAAAAAATCGTAACAACACAGCATCAAAGCAGAGAACAGAAATACTTTACTCCGCAGAAGTTGGCTTAAGTTTATCCTCATCTTAGTGTGACTTTAAATCACAACACAGATGACCACACTGGGAAAGGCGGACCTCAGGACTGCTCCATGTCCTCAGGAGACACTGCCGAAGGGATGCCCGGCAGGCTGCCTAGGAGCCCGGCCTCTGCAGAGGAAAGAATAGCATGTTAGCAAGACCTATAGAAAAGTGCTTAGCCGGTGACACTGAGCAGTTGTGTGCTCGTTCTCCAGGACTTAGGGCCACACCCTGTCTTAGGTCCAGCATTCTGCCTTCCCATCCTTTTCATGACTTAACACACACACTGAGTGTCTGACACTGTCAGAGTTTTATATTCAAGCTTTCAAGAAGTGCCATTTAGGAAACAAAAACTGGTGTCCCTAATGAAAGAATTCCCATGTCATAAAATTTAAAACAAAATAGCCAGGCATGGTGGCACATGCCTGTAATCCCAGCACTCGGGAGGCTGAGGCAGGAGGATCCGTTCTGAGTTCGAGACTAGCCTGGGCTACAAAGTGAGCTCAAGGCCAGCCTGAATTGCATAGTGAGACCCTGTCTCAAAAAGACAAAATAAAACACCAAAATAGCTGGTGGCACCCATATCTCCTTATAGGAAAAGGCTCCCACCGAGAGAACAGAGCCCCCAGTTGGGGGCCCCCAGTTCGGGGCTGTTGAGCAAACCCCAGGGTTTCCAAGTGACCCTCCCATACTTCCTGCCTGGATGGGTATAAGGACTGAGCAACACGCCTTACATCTCCTGCCCTCTCCTCTGGGCCCTGCAACCACAGCACTTACAACAAGATCAACAGAAGAACCAAGTGTTAGCCTGGACCTTGCCAGACTCAACAACAGAGGGACATCCAAATGACTATCCTGGAAAGTCCCCTCCCTGCAGGCCATGCTGGCCTCTCTGCAGTTCTGACCAGGACTATCCCAGGAGCTGCACAGCGAACCCTACAGTCTGAAACAGGATGCCCGCAGTTCCCGTGCTCATGGAGCTCAGCTCCAGATGGCCTCTGAAGAGGAGGGCTGACGGCCAGCCATTGTCCTAAAGGGCACAGCCCCGCTCTTTTTGTGGGAGCTGGTTTGGTGACCCCTATGACTGGTGAAATCCCAGTCCCAGCGCAGTCGTCCCTGCCTGTGGATCCTAGCATCAGCTGTACAGGTCAGTGTCGGCTGCTTCCCAGTGAAATTCTATGGAATCCTTTCCTTTTTAAAAACTTTTTTCAGTAATGGAAATTGAACCAGGACCTTCGCTACATCCCCAGCCCTTTTATTATTTCTTATTTTGAGACAAGGGCTCACTAAGACATAAGTTTTCTGGGCTGGGCTCCAATTTACAATCCTGCCTCAGCCTCCCTAAGTGCTGGGATTACAGGGCTACCCCATCAGATCTGGCTGGATTAGAAGGAATTTATTTGCTTTTTTAAATTGAGATGTCCCTATGTTGCCCAGCCTGATATTGAACTCCTAGGCTCAGGTGATCCTCCCACCTCAGCCTCCCAAGAAGCTGGTATTACAAGTGTGGGTCTCCATACCCAGTCAATGGAATCTTTTTTTTTTTTGGTACCGGGAATCAAACTCAGGACCTTGTGCTTGCCAGGCAGGCTCTCATGGTACTGAGCTACACCCCCCACCCTAGAATCCTTTCTTGATAGGCTTTGTGTGTCCAGGGTTCTAAGAGACAACATGTTCTTCGTGTGTGTGTGTGTGTGTGTGTGTGTGTGTGTGCGCGCGCGCGCGTGCGCGAATGCACGCACAAAGCAGAGATCTGTGGCTGTCGATGGCATCTGCTCGCAGAGCACAGGGGAGGCATCTGGCTGCCGTCACTGCCTGTGCACACGTGAGCACTTCTGGGGATGGAACCCAGGCCCTCACACGTGCTAGGTAAGAGCTCCACTATGAGCTACAACTCCAGCCCAAAATGATATTTTAAATCAGTAGTATGTCACATACCTTTGAGATGTAAGAAAGTCAGGAACTCAATTATGGTGCGCACAATGTTGTTCTCAGGCAGGGACCTGTCAAAGCTTCCTAGGAGGCAGGAAAGAGGACACTCAGAGCTGGCGCCGTGGGTGGTCTCCACCCCTCCCTCCCTCATCACACGTCCTCAGGGGAGCTGGGGCTGTCAAGGCCAGGAAGCCAGCCCGGTACCCTCTGCATCCCCAGGGTTCGCCTGGGGCCATGGGAGGGGCTGGTTCCAGGCCAGCTCCAGGGACCCAAGCCCAGCCGGGCCCTGGCCCTGAGGCCTCCCTGGCCAAACCCTTTGCTGTCCCTGTGGCTGCTGCACATCCTCAGTCCTGGCTTCACTGCTTCCCGTCTCTGGCAGAGGACAGATGTGATGAGGTCACATCGTCCTAGTCACGTCATGGCCTGGCTGAGCTGAGGCCATGGTAGTGCTCAACACCCATGCCAGCCCTCAGCATAACCTGGGAGATGGTGGGGAGTGAAGGGGACCCCAAACAAAGCCACTCACCTGTCTGCATGTCACCATCTGGCTGGAGCTCCCGCTTGCCAGCGAGGCCATGCTTGTCGCTGAATGATCTGTGGCTGTCGATGGCATCTGCTCGCAGAGCACAGGGGGAGGCATCCAGCTGCCGTCACTGTGATTTGTACCCCCACCCACAAGGGACACACGCTGCTCACAACCAAAACAAGCGACTAGACTATGAAAATAAACCAAAGTCTGAGACTCCAGAGAGGGCGGGTCAGTCTCCATGGGTCTCCAGGTAAGGACGTGGGTCGTGGGGAAATGTGACCATCTGCATGGTTCTCAGACAGAGGAAGGGAAGGAGGGAGACAGGGCAGGAGGGAGTGTGTGTGTGTGTGTGTGTGTGTGTGTGTGTGTGTGTCTCAGGTGGTATGAAAATTGGGGGGGGGTTGTGAATGCAGCAGAGAGGTCTGATCCAGGTCGGAAAGGACAAGGACACCAAGCCCCCCAGAGGCGCTGGGCAGAGTGGCCGCGCTTGATGGGACACATATGGGAGATAAAACAGAAGAAGAGGATGAAGGTGAGGCTCAGAGTTTCTGGCTACTTAGCCTGGGTGGCTGTAGCTTCTACAAGGCCAGGCGCAGGATATTCATTCATTTTTCCAGAGACAGAGCTCTCGGCACTAAATGGACAGAGGAATTAAGCAGCTGTGGGAGCCGGGTAACCTCAGAGACCCAAGGCACAGCCCACGGCTCATCTACACTCTCACATCTGCTGACCCAGCTAGGCACCCGCACGAGCTTGACAGTGACAAGGGATTGTTTCCTAGTCGTGATTCAAAATGCCCTTTGAGAAATAACATCTTCCACACGCCAAAGGACAGGCTGAGTACTGTCATGAGAGTGCTTCCTTTCTTTTGGGCCTGGCAAGGAGGTGAACTCAGGGTGGCACAGGCTTGAGGACAGGAGGTCCCCTGAGCCGCTCCCCTGAGTGTCGGGGGCTCCCAGGAGATGGGGCCGGCAACTCTGCCCATGGCCCAACCCGGGCAGCTTCCATCAGCTCTACACCTGCCTTCCTCAAAACAAGACCGGCAAACAAGCAGCCGCCCCTAAAGGCTGGGATTCAGGGTCTTCCTCTCCCGGAGATGGAAAACACCACAGCCCTCTCCACTGGTGGGCCTGGAGCGTGAGGAATGTGCTGCCCTCCTCCTCCCTTGAGGCCAGAGGAGGTCAATAGGGGATATTTTACGGTGGACGGTTGTCCCGAATCTGACCATGCCTACAAACCTGCATGCCATCCGAGGTAAGAGACGAGCAGGGCAGCAAGTGGGAGGAGGTGCCACGGTCTCCCCTCACTCCCTCCTTTAGAATAACTCAAGTCCAAAGGCATCACTGAGAAGGCCAAGGCCATGGGAGGGACAGGGACCGGGTCCCACTGAGGGCCTGGCTCCCCCAGTGCGTGCCTCTCTCTGGCCTCTGTCTCTCCCTCTTCTGCAGCCGCTGCTCCTACGCCCCCACTGGACTCCCTGGGTTCTCATGCTTGTCTAGAGGCCCCAGTGTGGAACCAGGGGGTCTCCAAAGTCCCCAGCAGCTCAGATAAGGGGATTCTCCGGCAGGGATTCCCTAGTATAGCACCTCACGCTATTCCACACAATGACTAGGACAAGGTCCACCTGACAGCAGCAGAATCGATATGGGTGGATGTCTACACCCATTACCACCACCACCGCCACCGCCGCATCAAGGCCTCACTGATGCACGCTGAGACTGGACAAAGCCCTCTCATTCCAAACTCAGCTTTCAAAGCAGAGAGAGCACTGATGGTGCCGGCCGTGGTGGGATCTTAGTATTCTAAATCCTGCGCCCACTGTGAAAGCCGTGAAGGTGTGTGAGACACAGGCTCTGACTGCAGAGCGCCGGACGGGGAGCTAACAGTGCAAGGCCCTCTGACAGTGAAGACGAGAGACAAGCTCGTATAGGAGGGGAGTTTCTGAATTTAATTCCCAGAGGGAGGTGTGGGGCTCCGGGCAAGATTACTGGCAGGTTCCACAGTGAGCTTACAGACCTGCAGACGGGGCTGGCACCTGAGGCCAGCTGGCTTTGGGGTGCCCTGAAAGCCACGGAGTGGGTGAGGGTGTCTAGGGAGACTCTCCCAAACAGCTAGGAGGTGCTTCCAGGACAAGAGCACAGGAAAGCCTCAGGAAGCTGGGGCAAAGCCTGGGATAAGGGAACACATTGGGGGGACAGTGTAGGGGCCAGAGAAAGAAGTTTCTGGAAGGAATAGGTTGCTTGGGTGGTTATGCAGAGCCCAGATGGATACAGAGACCCCCGGGGAGCCTGAGGGGTGCTGGAAGGGGAAGCTGGCCTCGGGAGATGAAGGAAAGGGGAAGCCCGGCAAGGGAGGGGCTGGTGGCTGCCCAGAGGCAGTGCAAAGGGCCCCCCAGGCTGAGGTGTGTGGCTTCAGGAGAACCCCAGTGAGGGGCACGGGCGGCAGAGGAGGAGGAAGGAGCTGGTGTTGAAGGGACAGGCAGACATTCAGTCAGAGCTGGTTCAGCGGGAGGAAACCCACCCTTCTCAGTCTCAGGACACGCCCCTCCCTTGTCCGACTAGAACTAAACCCAGGAGGAGGAGCCGCCGGCAGGCATCAGCCGCCAAGCCTCTGCACCACTTACGCGGGCCCAGCAGGTAGCCGGCGCTGTTCAGGGTCCAGCCTCTCTTCTCTTTTGCCTTTGGTGGAGAAAAGGGGGTCAGGCAGTCAGAGTGGAGACGCCCCGAGTGGGAGGTGCCCGGGCCCTTCCGGCACAGTAGGGGCGACCCCTGGGAAAGCCGGGGTTCCCTCTCTCCGGGTTACAGACGCACAGGACGGCTGCCCCGCCAGGGGATTCCTGGCACGTCCCGGCCCAGACTCCTGCTGCACCCGCTCGCTTTTACAGGATACCAAGGACAGGCTGGATACGGCATCCGCTGCTCCTTATTTTTAACTTGCCCAAGGGGCCGAGCCGAAGGGCGGCACTTTCCTGGGGGGCTGCGCAGCCAGGGCTGTTTGGCGCTGGAGGAGGTTCCCCTGGGCCCCGGAGCTCCCTTGTCCGCAGGTCCCCGAACCCTTTCCCGAGGGACCTGTCCCCCGCCCAGGCGGGCAGAACTCAGGGACTTAACCTCCACCCTCCAGCCCAGGCTGGTTCCCTTTCTCTCTTGCGCAGAAGCGTCCGTCCCGCACTTACCGGGGGCCCGAGCGCCCAGGTGGCCGACAGAGCGGCCACGAGCAGGAGCGACAGGAGCAGGAGGGCGCCGGCCCTGGCCATCGGGACGGAGGGCAGCCGGGCAGCCGGGCACCCGGGCAGCGGACACCTGGCCGGGCCGGAGCGTGCGGGCGGGACGAGCAACGCGGGGCGGTGCCGGGGAGGGCGCTGGCCAGGAGCCGGCGGAGTGGCGGGGACCGGAGAGCGCGGGCCGCACCGCGCGGGGACCTTGAGCAGCTGCGCCCGGGGCGGGACGGGGTATCGGAGGTCGCGGGTCGCGGGTCGCGGACGGGGCCGAGTCCGGTCGCGTCGGGCAGGCTCGGGCCGGGCTGGCGGCGCTCACTGTATGGCGCGGCAGCAGCGGGAAGCGGCGGCGGGGCTCCTTCGACGAGTCCGCGGCCCGGGCGCAGCTACCACCGCTATTTATGCGTCACGCGGCTCGGCGCCGCCTCCTGCCCGCCGCGACCGCGACCAGAACCCCGCTCCCCCGGGACGCGCCTCCCGGCCGGGAGCCCCACACCCTCCCAGCCCGCGGGCGGAGCCCGCCCATCCCCTCGGGTCTGGAGAGTGAGCCCGGCCCGGCCCGGGGTCCAGGCGGCTCCTCTCCCATCCCCACCGTGGGGCACCCCCCTCCGGGGCTGGAGCGGGGGATAAGGGCTCTGGGCTGTCCTTGGTGGGGCAGGCAGGTGCGCCCACCCGCCCGCCCTTGCTAAAAGGACTAATCATCCAGATGCAGGACAGCTGTGGGCCCTTCCTTCCTGACACAGGGGTACTGGGGTTGCGTCCCCTCCCGGCACGGTACCGTCTGGGGATTGAGCAGAAAGGTCCGCGAGGCCACCAAGGCTGGGTGGGTGGGCGCCGTAGCAGGAGACTCTCGGCTTATCCCTCCAGACCTCCTGAGCTCGGGCTTGACCACAGGCGCAGCGGCACCCTGGCCCTGTCCCTGCCCCAGCTGGGACATGAGGGAAATGCAGTGGCACCTCCAGGATTCTGCAGAGGGAGGGGAATGCCAGCTGACCATGCACCTGACAGTGTCCTTCTACCTGGCTGGATGCAACCCAAGTCCTTCACAGAGCCGAATTTTAGATAGGGTCGGCAGGACAGGACATCTGCTAACTATGATGAATGCCTGCCATTCTCCGTCTGGCGCATTTCAGACATAGGCTCTTTGTGCAGACAGGTGGGCACCCCCGAGAAGCCCATCTCCCTCTGCATTGGCGAGGAAGGAAATGGACACCCAGGGACACAGGCCAGCTGCCAGTCTGGGGTGCAGGGCTCTGGCCCACATGCCAAGTGCCCACCCTGGGCTGTGGGAGAGAAGGCAGATAGTGAAGCGGCTCGGGAGCAGGGCTGAGGGGCAGACAGTTCTCGGGGACTCGGTTTCACTTCCGGTCACTTCTGTTTCCTGCAGCCTGGGAAGGAGGGGGCAAGGGGCAGAGCCCGAGAGGTGAAGTCAGCGGTGCAGCCTAAAGTGAATGCCTGCAGGGGAGGGACGAGGGTGAGGGGTTGTCACTGTGGGGCCTTGACCCTCAAAGGAGGAGGACAGCTGAGATGTGCAAGAGAAAGAGGCTTGTCCTGGGGCTCAGCAGGGATGGCACAGGGACACCTCATGCCGTGTCCTTGTATGTAAATGTCACTGAGGAGCTGCCGGGGGCTGGGGCCACTGTGGCAGCTGTTGGTTCCTGGTGAGTCCTGCTGGCATTTGGAATTCTTGCTTTTCTTCCCAGAACGAGTCCATTCGGAGCATGGACATCTTGGCCAGGCTCAGCCCTCTCCTTTCTGCTCCAAGTCCCTCTTCCCGTCTCACCAGAACCAGGGGACACAGTTCTCAATCAGCTTGTCAAGGAGGCTCCTAGTGTGTTTGAAAAATTCTAAACCCAAATCTTCCTGATAACTTAAAAACTAGACGCAAAGCCTGTCCCTTGGTTATGAACTGGAAAATGAGGCGTGTTCTAGTAAGCTTTCACCTGGGTCAGTGTGCTCTCTATTTCCATGTTCTGCTTTAAAAGAAACTTCAGGTTAGTTTAAGGTCCTCCTTACAGGACCTTACACCCTGGCACATGATCTATGGCTTGGCTTAGAATCTTAGCTATTTGGGAGGCTGAGGCAGAAGGATCCAAAGTTTGAGACCAGCCTGGGCAACTTAGCAAAACTCTGTTTAAAATTTTTTAAAAGAACTGGGGCTCTAGTTCAGTAGTGGAGTATTTGCATAGCGTGTGTGAAGCCCTGAGTTCCACCTACAATCTTAAAGGGCCTTTACCTCAGTCATTCTCTTTCTTGCAAATGTTTAAAATGAAGAGGTGCACAGGGACACACAGTTGATTACCTGTGCTGCTCTCTTGTCTCCCCAAGTTCCCCAGGAAAATTCAGTCATGGAGCCACGGCTGAGGTCTCACTGTGGGGACAAGGTGGCCCCTGTAGGCACAGTGCACAGCCTCCTGCTTTCCCCAAGTGGGGACTGAGGCGGGCCGTCAGACTGTCTCTCAGTAGCCTCCAAGCTTTCCTGAGGAGCAGAGCCCTCATCCACAGGCTTGGAGCAGCCAGCGCGGCAGGGTGGGGTCACGGGAGGCGTCAGCACCACAACCAATGAAGGAAAACACGGATGTATGTATGTATTATGTATTTAGCAGAACTAGAGATTGAACCCAGGACCTTTGCACTGAGCTACATCCCTAGCATCCGCTACTCCTTTTTGAGACAGAGTTTTTGTAAGTAGCTAAATTGCCCAGGCTGGGATCAAATTTGTAGTCTTCTGGCCTCACCCTCCCAGAGGCATGCCCCACCATGCCCAGCTAAGAAGATAGTTTTTAAAAAGAACCCCAAAATAAGATGCCCTAGTCCCAGCTACTCAGGAAGCTGAGGCAGGAGGCTCACTTAAACCCAAGAGTTCAAGGCCAGCCTGGGCAATATAGCAAGTTCTCATTAAATACATAAACAAAAAACCGAAGCGGAAACCACCCTCTGGCCATATTTTTCAGGTCTCATGGAAAAATCATAAGCAACCATGAGAAAATCTACATTTAAGAAGGTTTTAGTAGATAACGAGGCTCCAGTACTCTATAAATGCAGCCCTGCCTGCCTCTTCCAGGGCCCTTTGTCCTCCGCCATGGGGCGCAGGACTTGCCCCTCCCACCTTGTCTAGGTGAGGGAGTCTGTGTCAACTCTGGGTGTGGCTGAGAGCCAGGCTGGAAGTGCCTGGTGTGTGCCACTGTATCCACCCCAGAGCAGGCAGGAGCAGGAGGCCTGCTGTGGCTTCCCACGGTCAGCAGAGCCAGTCAGGAGATGAGGACAGTGTGACTGTGATGACAGCCCTGCTTCCCGGTACAGGCTGTGCTGGAACCCACAGCCGGTGTTCTAATGGGCTCTGCACTCAACAATGACCCATTGAGAGTCATTGTCAACTTGTTATCTTCAAGACGGCCCAGTGTGTGGCAGACAAAATGGGTCACCATTACAGTAATGGAAATCGAGCAGAAAGCAGCATTTCACCCCTCTTGTGAGCTGGCTCATCTTCTCTTAGAAGCTCTGCTCACCACCACCCAGAAAAACACCTGAATCTGACAACCTCCACAAGCAAGGGGCCTGAGGATGTCTGCCCTGGGATCCGGCACGGGAACCTGTCCCCACCTGCCACTGACCTGGCACTGGGGCTGTGCCAGGGTGTGAACAGCAGAGCCCCTCAAGCTCCCTCTGGAAGCACTGAACCCTTCTCTCAAACCCAGAGATGACAGGGGAAGAGACTCAAAACACTGCTGAGCACAAGAAAGAGGCCCATGGATTCAGGGAGCCAGACCGACAGGTAGGCAGGTAGAGGGGGCCCCTGAGCATTCCAAGAGGAGGGGACACATGGGGAGGCTCCTTTCTGTCCTCCTCCTTTCTTTCTTCCTGCTACCTAGAAGTTGGATGCAAGAGCTGGAGGTGTGCAGCTATTCTGAAGCACAACATGATGGCCTCGGATGACAGAGAGCAAGACCCAAGGGTCCTAGGTGCTGGGTCACCCTCAGACTGGGTCCCTGAGCTGCTGATTCTAGG
Organism: Dinomys branickii; assembly: GCA_004027595.1. Taxonomy (NCBI): domain Eukaryota; kingdom Metazoa; phylum Chordata; class Mammalia; order Rodentia; family Dinomyidae; genus Dinomys; species Dinomys branickii. Next base: position 118,312 of record PVLD010001352.1, read on the forward strand.
CTTATTTCCTGACAGAGACAAACGCACTTCCTCTTGTTGAAGCCAGCATTCTTTGAGGGTTTTCTATTATGTGTAGTTGGGATTACTGTAATCAGTGTCTCACACAGAACACTCAACAAATCTTTGATGAGTAAATTAGTGAATATAAACAAAAGAAAGCCCGCATCACCACAGATGCTGGCAAGGAGCTGACGTCAGTAAGACGAGCTCTTAAAGGGTGAGGCTGCGGCAAACGCAATCACGCGTGGGTTCCACCGTGATCTCATTGCTACCTGGAAAGCGAGTGAATGCCAGCAGATCTCAGCTGGCTTTTGTCTCACTTGGAGCTGCAGCTGGCCATCGGGGCTCCCTCCCTGACCACTGCCCGCTCCTCTGGTGCTGAGACCGAGAACCTGGCCACACCCTGCAGAGCTGCAGGTTCAGAGTCCCGCTCTGACACTGCACCCCCACCCCCCAGGGGGCTTGGGGCAGGTCTAGGGCCACTATAGCAGTGCTGAGCTCTGCGTCTTCTAAAGGTGTTTAGGTAGCTCTTCCTTAGCAGGCGCCCTCCACCAAGGTCATGGGGGTCAGCAAGGCCTCGCCTCCACCATCCTACCCGGATATAGCTCCCCTGCAAGCCCAGGTCTCCCCTAATACTCTACACTGAGTGGAGTGGGAGACATTGCTCTGATGGTCTTGCATGGGCTGTCTTACAAGCCCTGGGCTCTTCGGCTTGCAGTGTGCTTGCCTGGAAGCACTGTACCCTTCTCCCAAACCCACCCTTAGCCAAGCTCCCCCAGCCTGTCCTCCACTGCCCTGGACTCATGGCCTAGAAAATCTCCACTCCCCGCCCACTGTGGCCCTGCCCATCATGGGTCTTCCCTTCAGGCCCCCACCCTGCAGTCCCACCCAGGCGGTAAGCTCTGGAGTTGAAAGTCCCAGGGAGAGGGTCCCTCTGGTCAGAGGCACAAGACCTCTCTAGGAGGTGAGGGCTGCATCTGTGCCCCAGGGTGGTGCACAGTTTCTAGGCAGTTCAGCCTGGAGGAATGCGAGCTGGTGGTGGTGCCCGAAGTGGGAACAGGTCGAGTGGGCAACTCAGATCTACCTCAGAAAGCCACACTGGTTTCCTGGCCCTGACTCAGGCCCAGCCACAGCTCCCCAAGCTATCTGGGAACCCATCTGGCTAACACGATTTGGTCCCTCTCAGGAGAGGAAAGAAGGAGGGGGGCGGCAGTGTTAGAATTATGGGGTCCTTTCCACCTGGGCTGTGACCTGTACAAGAAAACCACCCACAGTCTTGCTCCTATCTGCCCCTCAGGTACTTCAGAAGCCAGGAGCACTTACCAAGCCTTTTGTCGAAGGGCCATCTACCTACCAAAGGTCATGAGTAAGTACTGGCTGTGGCTCACAGGTGTACCCGTGTCACCAGCTCTCCTTCTAGGTGTGCACACCAACTCCCCAGGTGCCCAGGGTCCTTTCTGCCACTGTCTGCCACTGCCCCCGAGGGCGCCCAGCACCAGCCTGTGAGATGCTCTCCGCTTGTTTATACACTTCAGTAATCGGGCACAGCCCTCCCTGCGTGATACTTGCCTTCCTGCCTCCCTCCCAGCTTTCTGCGGCAGCTCTTTCACACTGCTCTGTGTTGCTGCAGGCCCACAGCCAGGCAGTGACAGTGTCCCCCAGCCTCACCCCAGCTGGAGCTTTGTGGGCAGAGCTGCTCATCTCGGCTAGCAGGGGAAAGGCCGCGAGTTCTCGTCGCCAAGGGGCCGGCTGAGCCAGCAAGCGCTAGCGCCGCAGCAGCTTTGTGGTGAGTGTTCCCTGGGTCGGGAACATCCTCCTCGCTCGGGGTGACCAGTCATCCCAGGTTCCTAGGACTGATGCGTTTCCAGGATGCAGAACTTTTTGTGTGAACACCAACAGGTTCCAGACACCCTAGGACCATTGGCCACCCCATTCCCACGTGCCTGTGCCACTGCCTTCCCCTCTGAAAATCTGGATTTGCTGACTGCCCCAGTCCTGGCTCCATGGAGCAGCCCCTTCCATCTTCCTCCGCTGTCTTCCCTGGACACAGCCATCCCACCCACCCTACTCTGAGTCCCTCCTGTTATACAGCAAGCCCCATCCCAGATGCCCCAGGTGTGATTAGACAAAGAGACACAGACCGCGCACTTACATCTGAATTTCAGATAAACAGTGAGTAATTTTTGAGCTTGAGAACGTCCCATGCCATATTTGAGATGGATTATATTAAAAGGGTCTTTGTTCTTTATCTGCAACTCAAGTTAACCCAAATGTTTCGGCAGGTGGAAGGTGGGGAGCTCCGTCCCCCAGAACCGAGTGGTGTGGGCCACAGGAAATGGGAAGGGTTGTTGTAGTCCATATTTTTTTTGAAAAGACATAGATGTGGTAAAAAGTGACCATACACACTAATGAGGAGGAAATAAGTTTGATATATTTTTCTTGGCAAGAGCTTTCCACTCCCCAGTGATGCAAAGACATCAGAAAACATTGTGACCCTAGGGGGAGGGAATTAAAGTGACCCTAGGGGGAAAAATTTAATTCTCAAACGCTGTTATTATATTTGGAGAGTCAGGCTGACTTCCTGAAGGAAGGACATTACCAATTATATCGTCAGGGCCAGCCTTTTCCGGGGAGCACAGCTGTCCTGCAAGCTGTCCAGACGGCAGCCCCTGCCCTACAGCTGGTCCCTATGCCAGGCCCTGTCACCAGGGAAACCGCAAACTGTTGGTCATGGGGGTGATGGTGGGAAGGAGGCTGTCTGGATTTCACAGGAAATGACAGTGGGGACTGCTGCCAAACTGCCTCCAAGGTCTCCCCAGTTTTCCATCCTGGATCCTACTCAGCCCCATCAAGGACTGGTCCCTGTGAATAAGCCCAGGAGAGCACTTCTCAGCCTTCCCAGCCCAGTGTCTCAGGTACATATTGTATTTATTGCTCTGTAACAAATTAGCCCAAAACTTACTGGTTTAAAACATTTATTTGCTTAGTTTTGCAACACTGGCAGGAATAGCAGTGTCATGGAAGTGGCCCAGCTTGGGCTGGTGGCTCTATCTTGGAGGAAGCTGAATCCAGTGCTAGCTGGAGGCCTGGAGGTCTAGGGACAGCGACCAGGCCCTTCGTTCTCCTGCCTGTGGCTGCTTGGGCTTCCTCATAATATGGCAACTGAGCTGCAAGCAGGAGAAGCAAAAAAACAACCTCTGAAAGGCTGAGCTTGGGACTGACATGTCACCTCTGCCATGCTCTACGGGTCCAAGCAGCCATGGGCTCAGGCTGGACAAAAGACAGGCAGTCAAGAAATAAACCTGGGCCAGCGGTATAGCTCATCGGCTAGCACCTGCTTGGCAAGCACAAGGTCAAAAGGAAACAGACCCCACCTCTCAGCAGGCAGCTCCTCTGCTGCACTGGAGCAGCACCTTGAACTGCCTGAAACAGATCTGCGGAACTGTGTTATTAGGAAGCCTTCTCAAGGGTCTCCAAGGGTCCAGGTGAACGATCCCATCCCAGCATTCCAGGCTTCCCCAGTCTGAGCCTTACCAGTCTTTCCACCCTCCAGCTGCCCCAGCCCACTCACGGCCACAGACACATTTCCCCTTGCTCTGGAAACAAGTGTTAACGCACACGGTGCATTTGTGAGCCAGGCCTTATTCAGATGGCCGGAGTGCTGGGTCCCTCTCCTAACTCTCCTAGTTTCTCCACTGTGAAGTTTTACCCACAGGTGGAACAGCCATGTGCAAGCAGTGGTGCCCTGAGCTCTCAACCAACACAAGTGGATATGATATCATCCTGCCTTGCATCACTGTTCTAAGCCTGTTCCTGCAGCTAAAGGAAGGGAAGATGGTGACCGGCCAGGCAGGGCAGGTGCCCATGGGGTGAGGGGTGCATGGAGGGTGGGGTCAGTCCCACAAAGGCCACACAGGACAACGGTTTCTACCCCTAGCCTGGGTATCCCTCTTCTCTGCAGGTACAAACACAGCAGATGGCCACTCAAGGATCCGGGTGGTCACTGCAGCCTCACGGTGTCTTGGGACAGAAGTGGAAGTGGCAGGGAGATCAGGCCAGTGGGATACAAAGCCTGCCCCTCCCCTCCGTGCCCAAACCCACCAGGCCGAGGCTGGGTGGGAGGAAGGAGAACACCTGTATTCACACAGGGTATGGATGAAAGGGGTCCCTGTAGGCGGGATCCTTGAGGAAGGAGGTGCTGGACGCCTTTGCTGGCTCAGAGGCCCGGACTCAGAGGCAGCAGGGGGCTCAACACCGCTCAGAGCCCTGATGAGCTCATTCTTCGAAGATGAAAGGAGGTGATGCCGCCTGGCCCTGGCTGCACTGGACGCTCTCAGCTTTCATGTTCCTGGCGCATGGTGCAGTGCCCAACACATCTCCGGATAAAGGTCCCGGCCCGCGCCTCTGCTTTCATCTGGGATCAGCCAGGAAGATGACGGGACAAGCTCTGTCTCTGTGTGACCCTGGCCCACAGAGCCTGGATGCCTCTGATTGTCCTCTGTGGCCTCCACCCCTGCTGAAGCGCCTTCCCAGCAGAAGCCAAAGGTGTTTCTGATCCACCCACAGGTGCCTTTACAACCTTTCCACCAGCACATGGTTCCTTCTGCCCAAAACCTTCAAGTGCCAACTGGCCCTCCACAGTTCCCGGAGCCTGGGCTTCAAACGTCATTTTTGGACCCCAGCCCGAGTGCGCCTCTTCTCCCCACTTCAGGGAGAAACGTGAACTCTCATCTGAAATGCCACAGAGGCCACCCAGCCAGCCACTCTCCTCACCTTGGTTTGAGGTGCAGGAACTGGGGCCTGGGGAGGGGCCAATGTCCGGAGGCCACCGGCCAGGCAGGATGAGAGGACTCGGCGTTGCTGGGGGTCCAGGGCGCAGGAAGACACCAGTGTGGGGAGAGGGGGGAGGAGCCAGAAACAGACCCAGCTCCCAGCTGGCCCCCACTTGGCCTGTCCTCGGTCCCTAGTGGCTCTAGCATGGATCAGAGTGAGTCACCAGAGTTAGGGTGTTAGCTCTGGAGGGAGCGTGCAGGCAGAAGGGCAAGGGCCAGGGTGCCCTTAGGGTGGAGGGCCAGCTTCTCACGGCAGGAGGAAATGACGAGCAAGGCTGGCCCCCTAACAAGAGAGTGGGGGGGGGCCCTCGCACGGCGCGCACCTCCCCTTCTCTGCTGCGGAGGTGCTTATCACACTGCTGCACAGCCCAGGGTGTGCTCTTGTGTCACCGACAGTGGAAACCGTCTCCGCAGGAAGGGTCAAAGGCTGTCCAGATCCAGTCCACTCTGAAGTCCCCTCCAGTTGTCACAGAAAAGCAGTTTCTTTTGTATGTTTTGTCTCAGTGTTGTCCAAAGGGAGAAATTAAAGTAATTTGGGATATTTATGCTCATTTCTCTACTTCAGTTTGGATAAATAGTTTTTTGTTTGTTTGTTTGTTTGAGACAAGGTCTCACCATGCAGGTGAGGCTGGACTTGAATTTGTGGCAAACCTCCTGTCTCAGCTTTCCCAGGGCTGAGACTACAGGGGTATGTTGCCACACTTGGCCTTCATTTGGATAAATGAAATCACACCCTCTTGTGAGAACAGTGTTCAGTTTTATAACTAGGATCTGTGAAGATGGCTGTTTTGCATTTTTGTCCTATTAGCCAAGAAGAGATTTCAAAATTACCTTAAAATGTTCCCTTCCCCAAGAAACAGTACGTAGTGATAAAGATAATTTTTTCAACAAGGGTGAAATGTCCAGAAAGAAGGTCCTTAAAAATAGAATGGGAGCTGTGAGAAATGGTGCACACCTATAACCCCAGCACTCAGGAGGCTGAGGCAGGAGGATCACTGCAAGTTTGAAGCCAGCCTGGGTACAGAGTGAGTCCAAAGCCAGCCTGAACTGCATAGTGAGACCCTGCCTCAAAAAAAAAAAAAAAAAAAAAGGGAGGCCTGAAGTGGAATCAGGTGTTGGTCAACAGGCCTTGCAGGATAGGTGGGCCAAGGGTGAGGTGGCCGTAGCTGCCATCAGTCTGGATTGGGGACATTGGAGAGCTGTTACTGGCTGCTTCCTGAAGGTGCACGTGAATGAGTTCCAGGAGAATATGGTCATAGACCTTTCGTGGCAGGAGCTAAAGCCAGCCCAAGGGCAAGTGGGTTCCTGCCTACCGCAAGGAGAGGTGACAGCTTTGAAGCTCCTTTTTTGAAGCCCCCAGCAACCCTAAGGGGCAGGAAATGAAGGACTGGCGGGCAGTATTGCCTCAAAGGTCCTCATCCCTGTTAAAGCTGATGTTATTGGAAAGGCCATCTGAATCCTGGAGCAGGAAAACAGGTTTATCAGTCTGCTTTCCCATCATTAGACAAAATAGCTGACACCCACAGCTTCAAGGAGGACAGATGTCATTCGTTTCTGGTTTCAGAGGGTTCAGTCCGTGGTCAGCTGGCCCCGAGGAAGGAATGTCATGGCAGAAAGGCCTGGTGAAGGAGATCAGTTCACTTCACAGTGGCCGGAAGTGGAGCGCAGGGGGACAGTGCCAGCAGGAGCTACACCCTTGAAGACAGGTCCCTAGTGCCCCACCTCCTCCAACTGGGCCCCCTCCTGCCACTGTGGGGACATCCAAAGGGCACTGGTAAAGGCTCTGAGGCACTCTTACCAAGCAGTGCTCTGTCCTCACACTGGTGTGGCGGACTCCACTGCGGGACTCAAGGTCCTGGGATGGGGGCCGGAGCAAGCGTCCCTGCAGCCCTGGGTGCCACCTTCTTCTCTCAGCCTCTCCTTCTCCACACATCTGTAAAGAAGAACATTGCACCCCAGCTTTATTTCCATAAAAACTGAGATCCTACAGAGGAAATTTTGTTCCAACAGAAGCTCTTCATCTTCTTAGGACCATTTCGATGGTGCTCACATCAGTGTGACACAGTAGCGATCATGTTCCAGTTTAAATGTGAAATTTTTAACCCCTATCAGTGGTTCTTGAGGGCGTGTGTGCACTTACTTATTTTTGCATTACTAGGGATGAACTCAGGGCCTTTTCCATACTAGACAAGTGCTCTACCACTGAGCTACAGTAGCATTTATTTTATTTTTTGAGACAGGAACTTGCAATCCTCCTGCTTAATCCTTCCAAGCAGTTGGGATTACGGGCATGCGACACCACGCCTGACTGCTTATAAACAATACTGAAAGAGCCAAGCATGGTGGCCCCCACCTGTAATCTCAGCACTTAGGAAGCTGAGGCAGGAGGATCACCAAATGTTTGAGGCCATCCTGGCTGCATAATGAGTTCAAGGCCAGCCTGAACTACGCAGTGAGACCCTGTCTCAAAATGTCAAAAAAACAAAAAGGAAAAAAAAAAAATAGAGAACCCGTCAGTTTCCTAAATCATTCCTAGGCGGGCAGTAGTCTTTATAAAAAGATATGGCACTGTTGCTATTAGCATTGCAAACTTGAACTACATTTCCCTTTTTTAAGCCAAATGTGTTCCTGGGACTCCTGGCAGGTGAAAACTGCCATCTCCAGCTTCACATGTGATGGCTCCAGGCCATCTACTGTGACTCTAACCGCGCTGCTTCCCCTCTGCGTCCAGCTGCCAGGGCCTCTCAGCCTCTGTGGCCACCCCCGGGCCAGAGTGAGAAGTCTTGCCCTAAACAAAACAATCTATAAAATTGCAGACTCTGTTTGGCACGAACATCCCACTTGCATTCCAATAACATAGTTTTGTTTTCCGTATGGTGCTGGGGACAGAACCCAGGGCCTCGCTTATGCTAGGCAGGCATCTGCCACTGAGCAACACTCCCTCGTGCTTATCTCAATAATAAGGACCTCTTTGGGGGGAAATTATGCCAAGTTAAAAGAGACAAAGACTCTGACATTGTTCAGACTCTGGGCAGCCTCTAATGAAATGCTGTTTTCTTTGAACATTAGTCGCTGCCCTAGACATGCTGAAGTATCCAACAAGTATTTAATATAGCATTTAAAATGCCCTGCAAATGGCTTCAGTGTTCTTCAGGGTAATCAGGATCTCAAAGACTTGGCTCAGATCCAAACAAATACACATTCTATTTTTTTAGATCAGTGTTTTTAAAAGAGAAAATTTCACACAGGGGAAAAAAATGGCCAGCGCCTATACAATATTATTAGTGGTACACGTGCTGCTGAAGTGAGCACACAGTATTATTATTAACAACTCAAAACTGTCTGAATGCACAGCTGGGAGGGAAACTGGCAGTGTTTGGGGTTCATGGTGCACCCTGTCTCAGTGTGCCACTGAGCAGGAAACCAGTGCAGATTCTATGTGCTCTCTGCTCTTTTTGATGCCAGATTTTTGTTTTGGTTTGTAAGGTTTTGTTTCAGAAAGTAAAATGCAGGTGTTGAATTTACAAAACAGAATGAAAGGTGCTGGGCCCTGCTGTCCCTTCCAGGATGCCCCGTGGGGACACGAGGGCTGGAGGCCCCAGGATTTGCAGCACATTTGAAATAACGATCACTGGACACTTTTCAGTTTGCTTTCCCTTTCTCGCTTCTTGAGCCTGGTCACACCAATAGGGATTCCCTTCTGCATCCAGGCCTCGCATGGCCCAGCTGGTGCCAGGTAGAGACTGTGCACAGCCCTGCAAGCTGGTCGGGCCCCCGGGGTACGGGGAGGAAGCAGGTATGAGGTTCCAGGTGCGGCCACCTGGCCCTGTGAGGTGGCTCAAGGGAGCTGGCCACAGGGCCCTGCTTTCCAACCTCAGAGGAAGTGTGTATATCGATTCAGATCCCCAATGGGGTGCATGTTCTGTCCCACAGCAAAGATCTATGGCCAACGTAGAATTTATTGGAGAAAGTTGGGTTTTTTTTCCTTCAGATGACAAAGCAGGTCTGGGTGGTGAGGGCCAGGGCCAGGGTCTGCAGTCTCTTAGCAAGCACCTAGGTTGGCCAATTTCAGCAAATGTTTTCCTCTTAGGAATCATTACATACCTAGCTCTGCTCCAGGTTATGAACGTGTGTGATAACAGGTACTCTGGGTAGCAAATTTGACTCTCTCACATGGTTGTGTGGAAAAAAAAGGCTTTTATTTCACCTACTTAACGGCCTCTCCCGGGCAGACCTTGCCTCTGAAGGAGATCTCCCCGGACAACCTGACCACAGGAAGATCAAAGGGACAAAAGGCCTGTGAGCTCATTACCGCGCAGGTAATGGGCCACACACAGGGCGACACTTGAGAGGGGCCAGAGGGGAGGCTCCATCCTGTCCCTGCTGGGAGACAAGGCTGGCACTTTAGAGGGTGGTGACTGACTTGAGAAACATCAAAGGGGCCCAGAGGCAGAATTAGGTTGTAAATTATTCCTGTTGGGATCTGAGAGAGCCAGAGTCAGATGATATCTTCTGACAGTTTGGCTGTGGTCACAGTCCTGGGTCTTCATTCCTGAAATGGTCAGTAAGATCCCCGGAGGAAAGATGGTGGCCGGTTCCCCGAAGGTGAGGTAGCCTCCGGACCCAGGGGGAACGGCAGAGTTCAGCCTCTGCAGCTGCTGCCGGGCTCCAGGGGCTTTGAACAGCACCCCGGTGCCATCTTTTGGGTAACTGTTCCAAGACTCCTTCACCTCCAGTCCCCTCCGTGTAAATTCCTAATGGGGGAATGACTGACTAAGCAAAGCTGTGAACACCTTGAAAACTCCTGAAATATGTGAGTAAGCTCCTTAATCAGCCAGGGCACCTTCAGGGAGCTGGCTTCCTCTTCCCAGCCTTGCAGGGGCAGGCCTCAGTCTCCAACGAAATTATGTCCTGGGACTCCCAACTTCTGATTCTTGCAGTCAGCATCATCAAAAACAACTGGAGGTCACACTGGAGGTCATAAACCCCCCAAAAGTAGGGATAGACCAAGTGTCCCTGCATGTCCACAGGAACATGTGGACAATGGACTATTTTTCAGCCTTAAAAAGGAAAGACATTCTACTAAACTACAGGAGCACAGCCACTCGGGAGGCTGAGGCAGGAGGACTGCAAATTTGAGGCCAGCCTGGACAATGTATGAAGACCTTGTCTCAAAATAAAACCTCTTTAAAAAGGCTACGAATATATAGAGCATGCACAAGCCCCGGAGCTCAACCCCTAGTCCTTAAATAAATAAATGGGTATAGATGATAGATTGATAAATAAATGGTAGATAGATAGATGAAACAAGGAAGCAAAGAGAAAGAAAGAAGGAAAGGCATTCTGACTATGCTACAGCCTGGGGGGTCTTGACGACATCATGTTACTCATGTTACGGGAAAGAAGAGCACACCTTTTATGACCACGCTTATAGGAGGCGCCTAGAATAGGAACATTCGTAGAAAGAGAAAGTGTGAAGGCCCCTGGCAGGGCCTGGGGAAGGGAGAGGGAGGGCCGAGTGTTCAGTCGGACGGAAGATGAACGAGGATTTGACACAGTAGAGGTAGCAGTTGTACACCACTGAATATACTTAGTGCCCGGGTGTCATGCACTTAAAAATGTATAAAACAGCCGGGCGTGGTGGCACACACCTGTAATCCCAGCACTGTGGAGGTGGAAGCCGGAAGAGCACTGCAAGTTCAAGGCTCACCGGGGCTACAGAGCGAGACTAGGTCTCAGAAAAATGAAAAAAATCATACATATGTATGTACATATACATATACATATATATCAACACATTTTATGTTATGTACATTTTACTGTATTTATAAAGTGAAAAATGGCTGGAGGGAATAATTATCCTCAAAGTCCAAGAGTTAGGATTCTTTACAAATGTCACGAAAATGTAATTCAAAGGAAAACTTTTTACAAAATTCAAAACCCAGCTTCCGCAATCCGTCATGTTCCCTGTGCTTTACGGAGAAGCATCAGGCGTGAGCAGCGCTAGCGTCATCTCAGGGGGCCAGCCAGGGCAGCAGGGCCGCTGAACACCAAAAATGCTTCTGGATTATTATATAAATTTGCGCCTGTCAGGAGACTCATCAGGGCACCACGACCCTTTGGTGGCATTTTCCCAACTCCTTGGCGTTGCATTTCTAGGTCATTGTGATAGACAGCTTCTTAGATGAGTATTGTAGTTTAGACCTGAAAATCCTGGCACTGCTTCCTGCCTGGCCTTCTGCCAGGAAGAGATCTGAACAGGAGCTTATCCCGAGCTCACCCAAATCCACCCAATCCTGGTGTTGGGGTCTTTGTTTCTCAGGGTGGTTCACCGCCAGACTGGCTAGGAACGGTGCACCCGAGGACTCCTCTCACTAAGGGTCTGGTGATGGATGGGACCATTGTTCACAGCAATAAACATTTAAAAAAAAAAAAAAGGGTTTGGGGACCATGTCAATTTGGAGGGGAGATGCAGACAGATATCAGATGGGACAAAGTGTCTCCCAGACCTGGCCAGCCACGTGGTTCCCTCATTGAGTCTCCTTTCCAGGCAGGGACTGACCCTTCTGAGTCGCCCAGGCCGTCAAGGAAGCAGAGCAATGACAGTAGACGTCACAGTGCTTGCCCCTTGCCTTGCTGGCTCCGTGCACCCCCAGGAAGCCCCTAGCTGCTTCAGGGCCTCAGGGACCAACACAGTGCCCATGCTGCAGAAGTCCTTGGGCAGGGCTGCCTGGCAGCCCCCCCCCCCCCCCCCCCCCCCCCCCCCCCCCCCCCCCCCCCCCCGCGTAGCCTCTTATGAATCAAGGGCTCACAGGTGCTCCAGAGCTCCCCAGGGGGCCAGGCTGAGGTTCCCCTCCTTTCTCTCCTGCCCGCAGCTGCCTTTATTTCTCTACAACTCTCTCCCTAGGACTTATCATCAATAACCCACTTACACAAGAATCCCTGTCTCAGCCGGGTGTGGCGGCGCACTCCTGTAATCCCAGCACTCGGGAGGCAGAGGCAGGAGGATCACTGCCAGTTCAAGACCAACCTGGGCTACAAAATGAGCTCAAGGCCAGCCTGAGCTGCAAATCGAGACCTTGTCTAAAAAAAAAAAAGCATTAGGCCGGGCGTAGTGGCCCAGGCCTGTAATCCTAGCACTCGGGAGGATGAGGAGGATCCTTGTGAGTTCAAGGCCAGCCTGGGCTACAAAGTGAGTCCAAGACCAGTATGAACTGCACAGGGAGACCCTGTCTCAAAAAGACAAAAAAAGAATTCCTGTCTGGCTCTGGCTCTGTCAGATAGAATCTAACCTTCAAAGCCAAGGGTAAGGAACTAGTCAGACCCGGCCACAAATCCAGGTTTCTGTAAACTGTGTGAACCATTCATCAGCTCACTAATTCCCACAACTACTGCTCATTTGCATGGGCAGGTACCTGGCAGCCCTGTTGTGCCATGAAGCCCCCTATATTTCCACACGGCTGTCACTGCATGGTACTAGACAGGACTCATTAGGGTTGGGACTAAGAAAGAGTTCTCATGGAGGGAGGTGTGGAAGAATAAAAGCCTACAGCTGGGAGGTCACCTCCTGTCTTCCACACAGGAGAAGAGAGGCAAATGTTGTCACAAACCAAAAATTGAAAGACTAGGGACAGAGGACGTGCAGGTGCCTTCTGTCCTGTGTTCTAGGGACAACCTGAGGCCCATCTGCCTCCTGTCCTCCAGGTCCAGGAAATATACCCCGGATGGGCTCTCCTTTCAGGCTTAAGTTATTTCAAGTCAATTCTGTTCCATCAACCAAAAGTTTCTCGTAAACTCCAGCTGAAATCCTTACCCATCTTCTGTGATGCGGAAGCAGAGGCTCAGAGAAACTCGCTAATGGGCTCGAGGTAACTCAGCCAGAAAGCAGCAGAATCAGATTTGAGCCCAGGTCAGGGAAGCTCTGGAGATACCCTCAAACTAGGGGGTGCTGGTCTGCACAGACACACCAGGTCACCGCTCCCAGCTGCCTGAGTCCCGCTACCGCTGCACATCTGCCCTGCACCCACAGGCACCCGGGCTTTCCCTGCCCTGGCTCTATCTGGGAAGCTGTGCCCCTTCTGAGCTCTGGTCCCTGAGCCCAGAAGGCCATGTCCTCCCCAACTTGCAGACAGGGACAGGCTGAGGGGCTCCAGGAGCTGTTTGTCCAATGTGTTATAGGTGGGGAAACTCGGGCCCGGCTCCCACAGTGCCCCAGGACAGGGTTTCAGCTGGATCTTCCCCACTGCTCTTCTCTCCAAGGGGCCTGGCGTTCCTCCCCAGCAGCATCCCAGGAAGACTCATCAGGACATGGGCCACCCCATGCCTCTGCTGATCGTGTGGGCTTTGAAGCCACAACCTCGTCACCTATGACCGAAAACAGGTGGAAGGCGGCTGCTCCGTGCCCAGGTCCTCTTAGACTGGGGTGTGCTTTGGGAGCCCGGGGGTGACCCCAGCCGTGCATAGGACTGCTGCTTCCCTAATGTGTGACCCCATTTCCAACAGAGAACCAGAGACCAACTAGAGACAGACACAGCTGCCGCCCACCCCATGCCACCCACAGGTGACTCTGAGTGCAGCGCTCTGCCTGCTCTTGCTGGGTGAGACCCTCGATAGTTCCCAGGGCCAAGGCATCCAGGCAGGCCAGAGTTTGGGTGAGCAGAGGGCCCCTGTCCTAGGATGTGCCCTGACCCCAGGTCATTCTCTCTGGGGGTCCCCTGCAGGCTTGGCGGGTGTGACTGGCCCCCCAGTCCCAAGGCAGGCTTCAGGGGTGCCAGGCTTGCTGTGTGTGAACATGGGTCAGGAGCGGCTCGCTTCTCCCCAGGACCGGGCACTTGTCCCACACTGCCCGGGGTGGGGCCTGGCAGGACCCCTGCCCAGCCTCACCCAGGGACCTGGCCCTGCAGCCTTTCCCCTGGCCCAGCCCTTGTCTGTGACCCTGTCACCTGCCCTCCCACCCTTCTCCCATCTCAGCTGCATTGCAGTGTGGTCACCCTGGAGAGCGCAGACTCCAGCTCACCAAATCAAATTTGACTCATTAGGTTATTTTTGCCCTTTTAGAAAAGCCTCACCATGCCTGGCAGTATTCCTAATTGAATAGTCTATCACAAATGAACTTTTCTTAAAACAAAACACCCCCCACCCCCGCCTGTACCCTGAAAACATGCGTGGGTTGACACTTCTGTCCCCTTGTTAGCTTGGACGAGGCTGCTTCTCAGCAATGACAGTCACCAAGCACACCCGAGGCCAGGCTGGGCTGCTCCCCTGGGCACAGGGGGAGGCACTTGGCACTGGGTGAGCCCCCATACTCAGGATGGGACAGGTCAAAGCCCTCTCTGGAGTGTAGGGTGCCTCCTTCCCAGGCCCCTAGTTCCTCTCCGAGTGTACCGTGGGACTCCTCACCCTGGAACCCCAGATGGGCGCATGGTAGGGTGGGCCTGAGAATCAGTGCTGGGATCCCAGGGGGCCACCATGTTCTCCCAGGACCTAAATTTGTTCTCTCAGCAGGACTGGGGCTATGGCGGGATGAGGGCGTCGAGTGGCCCAGGCCAGGCAGGTGGATCTTGCTCAGGTGGGCCCCTGCCTGGGGGTCTGGGCATGCTGAGATGGCCTCAGGTGCATTTTTGGGTGAGGCTGGGCCCAGTAGAGCCCCCTCCCTCCCCTGGGGCTGAGAAAATAATCCAACTTAGGGCAAACCACAAGAGTCAGGGACCTGAGAAACGCTGCAGTCACACCACCATCCGCCCTCTGCGCCTTGTCTCCAGACAGGGCAGCCTCAAGGCACAGAATCCAGCTGTTGGTCAGAGTCTCTGCAACACAGCCAGGTCCCAGGCATAGCTAAGATGGTTCACACATCAACTCCCAAGGCCTCATTGCACCCAGGTCTGGACGTGAACTGGAGAGTGAGCTTGTCCCCAGGTGGATCAGAGAGTGAGCTTGTGCCTAGGCACTTTGCCCCAGGACAAGGTGAAAGACAAGCTGTCCCGGAGCCAGCCACCATGCCCAGCAGAATAGGGGCCCTGTTGCCTAAAACGGAAGTAAGTGCTTTGCTGTGGAAGGGTGTCCCCAGGAGGGCTGAGTTTAGTCGGGCTTCCGCTGTGGGGCCTGAGGCCACATCTGGAGACGGTTGTCCTAACCAGCTGACCCTGCCGGCACTGGCGGGAGAGCCCAGGGAGACTGCTGAGCACGTCGCAGCGCAGGCCAGAGCACCGGTGGTGCTATGCCTGATGGTCCTGGGGCGCCAGCGTTGCACAGTCCTGCCTCGGCCTATGGGGAAACAGCATTCTAGGAAGGACGTAATGTGGGCAGGACTTGCTCCGTGAGTGCCTGAAGTTCACAGCTAGTCTCTGCACTTCCTTCTAAAAAACAGCTCTCCACAGCTCTCACCGGCCCACAGAGCAGAGGGACTCAGAGCCCTTAAAGATCACCCGAAACCTCACATGTGCTCTTGTTGGCTCAGCTTTCCTCCGCCTGCCATGCAGCTTTGCTCATTCTGTTCCCTCCACGTGATGCTCTTCCAACTGTCGGCTGTTGGTCTAGAGGCCCCAGAGCCTCTGGATACAAAACACCACAGACCTCCTGACTTGAACATTACTCCTGCATCTGGAGGCCGAAGATTCCAGTGCTCAGAGCGGGTTGTATTTAGAAAGATTTCTCTTGGCTGGTAGGTGGCTGTCGTTTTACTCTGTGCTTGCTCACATGGTTTTTTAAAAATTTATTCATTTATTTATTTAGCAGTACTGAGGATTGATCCCAGGGCCTTGACCCTGAGCTACATCTATAGTCCTTTGTATTTTTTTTATTTTGAAACAAGATCTCACTAAATTGCTCAGGCTGGACTCAAACTTGTAATCCTCTTGCTTTAGCCTCCCAGAGTGCTGAGATTAGAGGCAGGTGCCACTGTGCCTGGCTTTATACGATCTCTATGTGAATCTGGAGAGAAGGGGGGGGAGAGTATCACTTCTTACAAGGGCACTAACCCTTTGAGACTAGGGCCCCACCCTCACGACCTCTTCTAACCTGAACGGCCCCAAGTCCTAACCTCCTCCTGCTCGCACACAGGGGTTAAGGGTTCCACAACAGAATCTAACCTCCAGTCCCTGACACCCAGCTACAAGTGTGCCCTGCTCCAGCCCTTGTACCTCTGGTCACACAGGTACCCCACTGTGCACTGGTTAACCTTGCCCCAAGGAGCCCCTGAAGGGCAGCACCCTGTCTGCCGCCAGCACAGTGGCTCTTGTCAGGGTGGGATTCAGTGTCTCCAGTTGAGTGAAGGTTCTCTGTGGTCCCCCTGGAGCCACACTTGGGTCTGCTGGGGGTCAGCGCAGAGCTTGGAACACAGAAAGCCCTGTGACAGCGGCCCCTCCATGAAGCAGGGTAAGGGATGGGTCAGGGACGACCCCCACTCCCCGGGTCTTGGTCTGGAGGGACAAGAAGACTTGGAAATGCTCTCGTCAACCTGGATAAAGCTCCCTTGCGGCAGCAGTAATGATCTCATTTGTGTTGAAATTATTGGTAATTTGGGCCATTGAAACTCTGGGGCTGGTAACTGGCGTTTTGGAATACAGAATGAAAATCTCCTTCCCTGGAGGAGCCGTGCGGTGCTTGGCTTTTTCCTTCCCGGCATCTGGAGCTGAGCCATCGCTTTTGTCTCTGGCTGTGAGCCCAACTGTCCTGGGAGGATCTACAAAGTCAGTGCCACCACGGTGCCCGGGGCCAGGAGGGCAAGCCCAGCCTCTGCCAGGAAGGGACCTCGGCTCGCTGCCTAGCAATGAGGCTGCCCATTTCATTTGTGTTTTTATTTCTTTACTTGCCTCTCTATTGATAACTTTAATATTTGAAAATGTTCAAGGCAAATGGAGATTTATATTTGAATTGGCTTTGTCCTCACCTAACAAGATTTGAATTTCATTTGAAACTATTAAAAAGATATTTGAAGGCGATGTGTCAAAATTAAGAACTCGACCAGAGAACATTCTAGACCTTCTGAGAAATGGCCTTCTGGGGGACAGCCAGCTCGTGATGGATGGCAGAAGGGGTCATGGCTTTATCCTCTATGCAGAAAGGGCTCAAGGCACAGAGATATCCTGGGTCACCAGGGTCAGTCCATATGTGACCATGACGTGACCCCTCCCCAACCCTCACCTCAACCTAGGGAAAGACGAAGTCTTCTGTTCCTGGCTGGAGCATGAATACTTCAGGGGCTGACTCCCAGCTTCTGTCCCAGCTGCTCAAGCCACAAGCAGCACATGCTGGTCTGGCTATCTGAGCCTTGAAGCCACATCCAGCCCTCATGCACCTGCTTGCTGCTCAGAGCCTGCTTAGGCCCAGACACTGGTACCCTGCCCCGGTTTTGAAGTCTTCAGGCCATGCTGAGGAGGGTGTGCTAGGCCCACCTCAGAGAGAGTCCTCTTCTCCTGGGAACCTTCAGCCTCCCTGGGGAGGCTCTCTTCAGTCCCTGCCCCTGGCTTAGCTGGGCTGGGTCTGGCTTTCCGAGTCGAGCAGGTGGCGTGGGCGGAAGAACAGTGTCTGTTCCAGGGGCGACTTGTGTTCTGCTGTGGCTCCCAAACAGCAGCCTAACCTGAGCCTGCAACTCACCGGCCCCGTCACCCTGCCGGTCCTGGTTCTACGTCAACGGGGACCCAGAGGAAAGGGCTGTCTCCTGCTTGGGAGGCTGAGAGTGACTCCTTCAGCCAGCTCAGAATGACTCCAGGGCCCACGCAGACAGCGTGCTGTGGAGAGGCCTGTATGCTTCGAGCTGCCCCCGCCCCCTCCAGGCCGGGCCCTCATCATCGTCCCTTGTCACAGATGAGGACCCTGGGGTTGCTGGGGGCCACGTCTGCTCTGAGTTGCAGGCCGGAGTGGAGGAGGCAGGGTACGGCTCCTTATTATTTCTGTTACATCATCGTTTTGGGTGAAGAAATAATGATTCAGTGTTAGAAAGGGTTTGCACCACATTTTAATGTGAGTTTGAATCCCGGGATATCTTAGCATGAAGAGAATTCACTTGAAAAAAAGCCCCTGAGCCCTTGCATTCACTTAGCCATTCACTACTGAACGGGTACTTAACACCTTCCATTTTCTCAGGTATAGAGGGGGTTGCAGACGGGAAATCTTTCAAGAGGTGTAGACTGCAATAATGACGAGTACCAAGGAAAGAACATGCTACCATACACGGGGGAAAGTGCTGGCCCAGTTCTTACTGCTCAGAGACCCAAAGCGGCGGGGCCACAGAGGCGCAGAGGCAGGGGAGTCTTGGGGAGGCCGTAAGCCAAGCCCTGACACCACGGGACCCAGTGGCATGTGCCCTCCTGCAGCTGCCTGGCGGTGTGCTCACATGTCCCTGCCAGAAGATTTCTGGTGGTTGCAGGCCCCGCCCACTGCAGCCCCCCTGTCCCATGGTGGCACCAGGCACGGGGACACCTAGGGTCGGCTAGTAGAGGCTGAGCCCAGCGCACCTTCTGTGTGATTGAGTTAGTTTCCTGGGGCCCATGTGACAGATGCCTGCAAACACAGCAGCATAACACAAAGACCTTGATTCTCCCGGCCTGGAGGCCAGAGTCCGAGGCCAAGGCATCGGCAGGGCTGTGCCTCTCCCGGGCCCCAGAGGAGGGCCCTCCTGCCTCTGCCACCGCTGTGTGTAACCGCCGCCTGGCATCCCTTGGCTTGTGGCTGCACTCTGCAGCCTCTGCCTCATCTTCCGGCTGCTTGTGCCTCTGCGCCTGCACCCGAGCCCCACCCATACCGGGTCAGCAGGCAAAGCATTCAGGGCCTGCACTAACCCAGGGTGACTCGATCAACTCCATCTGCAGAGACCCTGTCTCCAAAGAAAGTCCCATCCGCAGGTCTTGGGGCTGGGATTTGACTCCCCCAGTTGCCCTTCACTGGGGAGACTGATTGTCCTCAGGCAGGGCATGGGGACCATCTCCCAGGATGTGGCAGTGTCACCTGCCCTGGTCTGGGGGAGACTCACCTTAGCCAGGCCAGAGGGGCACAGCCGGATGGAGACAGAGGCCCCTGGTGGACCTGGGCTCCTGCTGGGGTCGTGGGCTGCTGTCCCCCAGGTGTCCCAGTTGGCAGAGCATTCCCTCGCCTGGCACAGCGTGCCCACCTACAGGGACACTCTCCAATGCCCCGGAAGCCCTGCTGGGTTCTGAGCAGTCTGTTCTCTGAGCAAACGCGCCCGAAGGTGTTCCATGAGGCGAGAACAGGAGGGAACAAAGCAAGTTGTTCTGGGACTTGGTGTCCCCAGCCGGAACGGTGGCAGCAAACTGCAAGGGTCCCACCAAGTGCTGTGCCACTTGCTGGATAAAGTACGTCTGGGCCTTAAATGACCCAAACAGGATGTCTGTGGTGAGGAGGAGTCAGTCTGCCAGGAGCACGGGTCGTGGCACCTGACGGCCCTGTGTGAAGGAGCAAATCAGATGTGGTCATCTGAGCAATGAATGAATGAACAGAAACGTGTATTCCTGCCTGCACAGCCGCCAGGCATGGACCCAGTGGAGCCCAGGCACCCCTTCCACACCAGGAAGCTCAGGAGCCCCTGGAACCGCAGGCATCTACCTTTGGCAGGGTGTCGCTAGAAGGGGACAGGGTGGGGGGGCTCGAGGGACCCTCGATGTTCCGAGTACGACTACACAGGTGGCATCTGGAGAGAAATTCGCTGAGGACATCCTTAAAAATTGTGACTTCTCTGACTTTATACTGTGCTAGGAATGTGCATTGAAGCTTGTAATTCTGGGTTGATGACTAAAGCCCACCGTGTTTTTCTTTTCTCTCCTGTATTCAGGGTCTGTCACCCCCTCCAGAGTGTCAGCCCCATGGAGTCCTGGTCCCCACATCCCCAGAGGCTGGCACAGGGCAGAGGGCAACTGCAGTCTGAAGGGGTGTGAGTTGAAAGGCATGCCCTTCACCCTGCGCCCGTGTAAGGGAGGCCACCTCCGAGAGCAGAGGGGCAGCCGTAAATGAATCAAACACCAGCAGTGGGACACGGATGGCGGACGAGGCCCTGGGGAGCTGTGACAGGTGCTATGAGAAAAGGGGTACAGTTGAGCACCCAAAGGTTGCTTGACTGAAACTGAGCATGAAGCTGGGCTGGGCAGGGAGAGCGGAGCGTGGGGTATGGGGTGCTGCTGTCCAGGCCCGCTGCATGATCCAGGCACCTGCAAATCCTGGCCAGGAGGGTGGACACGTCCGGGGGGCGGGGGCGGCCTCCAGCGACTGGTGTCTGGCTCGGCTTTCCAGCTGGGACCTCAGGCTGCAGCAGGGGTGACAGGGTCTCGGAGGGGTGGGAGCAGCGGTGGCTGTGGCTCACTTGCTGGCCCCTCTGCTGCACCCCACGGTGAGCTGAATAAAAGCTCCTTTGCATTGCTTCCCTTAATGGGCCTAATGTCTGGGCTGAACTCTAATGCGAGTAATTTTGCCTCCCACGCATAGATTTCAGGGCGGGGACAAAGAAGTACAATGGCCCTCGTCCACTTTAGCAGAGAAAATAAAATAGTAGAAAAATAATAGTAGAAATTACCGTGTAACTTCCCTCACCCTTATTTTTTTAATCTGCTCGAGTATGGTCTTTTCCTCCCCAGCTTTCCCGCATCCCTAACAATGCAGAGGGGCCATGCTTAAATTCCAGGGAGCGTAACCTCCTGGAAATGCGGCCCCTCCACACAGAAGCAAGCTGCTTATGGTAATTAACGTAATGTCATCCTGTGCTCAAATTGCCTGCGCTAATGATGCTAATTGACAACAGCGAGCACTAGCTGTGATTAGTCAGATGCATCTAATAGCCTCGCTGGTGCCTATGATATTCGGGGGAGGGGGGTTGTGGGGGGGTGTCACAGTCACATCTGTCTGCAGCTCGGGGCTGCTCTCAGGATTTGGACCCCTGGCTGTGCACTTCTCAACAAAGGCTCCACAGTTTTCTGAGGCGGGGTAGTCAGGTTCTCTCATGAAGGGTTAAGAACACAGGACATTTCAATGTGGGGCTGTTTTAGAATAGAGAGGAAGAGTAGCTGTGAGGCGGGGCGCGGCATTTATCAAGGGGGACACCCTGCCATGTCAGGGGTGAATGAGGCCCAGGACTTACGGGAAGGATTTGCTTAGAAAATCACAATCAAGTTACAAAAGAGAGGCCATTGACAGCCAATCTGGTTTTGAAAAATAAGCGAAACAAGCCAGACATGGTGGCAAACAACTATGATCCCAGCATACTGGGAGGCTGAAGGAGGAAGATCTCAAGTGTGAGCTCAGCTTGGGCAATTTAGCAATTTAGGAGACCCTGTCTCAAAATAAAAAATTTAAAAAGGGCTGGAGATGTAGCTCAGTGCAAAGGCCCTGAGTTCAATACCAAAAAAGGGAAAACAACCAAATATTTGTATTTTTTATATCCTTAGAGATTCTATGAAAATAACATCTTCATGCTGGAGGCCTCTCTGTGTCCTCGGGATTGGTCTGGCTGGGCTTGGAACCAAAACTGAGCACTTCCATCCCCCTCCGCCAAACGGGCCCTCAGGACCTCAGAGGCTCGGAGGACACAGCCCCTGAGATGGAGCTTTCTGCAGAGGTCACTGCAGCCCCGAGGCCCAGAGTCTCCAGAGTAGGGAGCAGTCAGAGAGAAAGCTGGGCTCCTTCATCCGGGGACAGCATCGGAGGGGCAGTCTCGGGGGTGGAGCTCCCAGGCAGCGGGCTGTGTCAGGGTGGAATGAGGGGCACATTTCTCTCTGGTGTAGGCTTCTACAGTCTGGGGCCCCTGTCTGGAGAGGCCACAGCGGATGACACACTGAGCCAGTCTCCGCAGGCCTCAGTCTCTGAACTTTGCCAGCTGCTTGACTCCATGGGATGCTCTAGGAAGGTCTTCGGAATGATTGGCCCAGAAGGAGCCACTGAAAGGCACCAAGAGGTTCAGAAATACTGGATGCTTGCTATCTTGCAATCCGTTTAGATTTTTTTCTTTCCTTCTCTTAATTTCTTTGTGACTATTGTACACTATTTGTAATAAACAAAATGTGAAAATATAACCCATGTGTCCAGATGCATGGACAAAATGTTTGTCTCTGTTCAATGGAATACTGCTCAGCCCGGAACAAGATTGAGGCGCTGACACAGTGCTTCTGGGTGAATGTGGAGGAACCCGGAAAATATGCTCGAGAAACCAAACCACACATAAGCGGCCACCTATTGTCTGATTCCATCTATAGACATATCCGGAACAGGTAAATCCTTAGAGGCAGGAAATAGACCTGTGATTTAGCAGGAGCTGGGGGAGGGGAGAATATCCCACAAGCAGACAGAGGTGGCAGTGCACCTCAAGGAAAGACAGATCGCTTTTAAAACAAAAAATGACCCCAAGGCATGTAACTTACACAAATATAAAATACATGACAACCACAGGGAAGAGTGAGGGGAAGCAGGGCAACACTGCTGCAAGATGCATAAAATGCACCTGAAGGAATTCAGCATTAACATCACAGAGATTTTGAGAAATTAAAGATTCATGTTGTACTCATATTCTCTAGGGACGCCATTAAATATTGCTGAATGGCCGGGAAAGGAATTATAGCAGCTAAAAAAGGGCTAACGCCAAAGAAGACAAGCAAGGGGGACAAGAGGAACAAAGCCCGAATGATACGGTTATAAAATGAAAAGCACTGTGACAGGGCTCAATACAACCAAAACAGTAGTTCTATGCAGTGTAAAGGGCCAGGCCAAAGGCTGCAAGTCAAATACTTCCTGCTGTCTACCTTTTTTTTTTAAATAAAGTTTTATTGGGACACAGCCACACCCACTCAATTGCCCGTGACTGATTTCCCTATACAATGGCAGGATTGAATAGCTGTGACTGAAAATACTGACCATCTGTTCTTTACAAAAAAATTAACCAATACAGAATTTTAACTAGCTCCTAAACTAAACATGCCCATCTAAAGTCAGTTACTGCCGGGCATGGTGGCACATGTGTATAATCCCAGCACTTGGGAGGCTGAGGCAGGAGGATCATTGTGAGTCCAAGACCAGCCTGAGCTACAAAGTGAGCTCAAGGCCAGCCTGAGCTGCACAGCGAGACCCTGCCTCAAAAAAGACAAAACTAACTAACTAAATAAATAAAATCAATTACTGTCAGGTGAGATTTAAAAAGAAGAAAAAAGGACCCTACATTACATGTAAGGGATGCATTTTAGAAAGTTGAAAGGAAAATGATGGAAAAAGATTTTTCATGTAGTCAGAAAACGACCAACAGACTGACCTTAGACTCACGTCAGTGTTCTCAGTACAGCCTGACCCCGACTATGTGACGTTAGAGGGCTCATCCTAAGCCTCAGAGCATGGCAATGGGCTCCAGGCTCAGCAGATACATCAGGGCTGACCACGGGGGCTGTGAGAACTCCTCCTACGCAGCACAGAACAAACTCACAGCACCGACACGGTCAGATATGCCAGGAGTGGGAGAAGCATCACCTGGAAGGTGTCTTTCCTCACAGGCCCTGGCCCCCCCTTGCTTAGGCCGACTTCGGCGATGTAGACCCTCACACCGGGACTGGTTTTTCACTTCAGTGACAGGGGAAGCTCTCAGATCAGTAACTACACATTTTAAACCATTTATCACACTGTCTTGTGGTTGCCATTAGGATTTTGGCAGTTTTCAGGAACATCTTATGTCCTCCAAGTTAACACCCAGACGTGTACTTTCATGCTCATGCCTCGCTCACAGCATCATCAAATGCATGCTGTCCTCTGCTCACTGGGTAGCTCTTTGCAGGGGGGCAGGTACCAGGAATCAAACTCAGGACCTCGCCCTTGCCAGGTATGCTGCTGAGCTGTACCACTGGCCCCTCGTTAATTCTTTAATGAGACTGTACTTTATACACTCTCTGGATAATGACACTTTGTCTCAGCGATATCCCCAAGTTAACCCCTCCATTGAGAGGCTAGCTTTTTATTTCAATGGGCATTTTTCACTTCCAGGATTTCTTATTGCTTTTATTTATTTATTTTTTTTGGTATTTTTTAATCCCCCCTAGTTTATTCATAATTCTGTGTTTCTTCTAGGGAATCTTTATTGCTCTCCTTCAGACTTACTGTTGCTCAGGCCACACAGTTCAGTTCATCCAAAGTGGATTCTAATGATTGACTTGACTCTTCGTTACCTGGAGAACTTTGCATAGGCTTTGGAATGATCAGTTGCTGGCTGTTCAGAGTGGCATGATTTCCTTTCTCTTCCTTTTTGCTGTGTCCATCATTCGTGATGGTTTTATGATCACGGCCGGGCTCCGTGGCTCATGGTCTGAGCCATCTCCCGTGATGCTGCTCTGTGCTCACCTGTGGAGACCCTGAGAATATTTTGGAAGTAGCCGCTGAGCCTGGGGAAGGCTGGCCAGGTTCTGATCTCCACAGTCAGGGTGTCATCTCGCTGGCTGCTCTGTGAAGGTGGCAGCTGGTACCCTTTCTTCTGCTTGGTTCATGAGCAGTGAGGCCACACAGCCCGGGCTCCCTCTGTCCTCTCAGGCGCTGTGACTGGCTACCGCGCCACCTCCCTCTAGGCCAGGACCTCAGTCCTTGTCTCGCATTCCCGTCTGCTATGGTTCCGGTCCTTGAAGATGAATTCCTTCCTGTTGAGTCCGGTGACATCTTTGTGGCTGTCTTTCTTCACGCCATGGCTCATTCCTCCAGACTGTGTCTAATGTGCTCACTTTATCTTGTCTGTTGAGGTGACAAGTGCACATGTGAATGCCCAGTGCCACTAGACATTCAAATCATTCTCTTTTAAAGCTACATAAAACTCCATGGCATCAAACGCTCCTCAGGGGATGGGTGGTTTTGTCTCGTGGATTTTTCCATGAGGCACAATGCTGCCATGCACACCGCTGACAAATAGCCTTAGGGATCAGATCCTTCCATGCAAATTTTAGTTATTTGATTATCTTTTATTTTGGGGGGTACTTTTCAGCTTTTTATTTTTATTTGTCTCCTCTGAGTTTCATCTGATATATTTTGCTGTTCTTTTTCTAATTTGTTAAAATGCCTGACACTGTCACAAGTGTCCTTGGAAAAGGCAGGTGGCAAGGCCACCACATCCTCTGGGCGCCAGTCCTGCTGTGCACTGCGTACTTGTTAAGAACTGTTTCTTCTTAATGCTTCTGTTTTATAGTAAGGATTATCCAGGGATGTTTTTACATCCCAGAGATAATTTGGGTCACTTAAAACACAAAATTTTATTGTGGTGTGATTCGCATACAATAAAACTAATCCATACCTTGTAGACAAAACAACTCCCCCACCCCAAAGTGGCCCCTCCTTTTTGATCTGTCGGATTTTGCTTTGTGTTTTAAGACCGGATTTAATAGGGGTTGTATTTGCCAGCTTTCTCTCGCTGTGGCCAAATGCTTGATCAATGAACAGCTTAAAGGAAGAAGGGCTTATTTTGGTTCATGGCTTCAATCTGCAGGCAGCTTAGAGCCAAGTCAGAAACAGCCTGCTGGAAGGAAAGCACCTCACCTCACGGGAGCTGAGAAGCAGAGAGCAAGGGAAAGAGCTGCGAACAAGATGTACCCTTCCAGGTTACATCCCCCATGACTACTTCTTCCAACTGGGCCCCGCCTCCTGTCAGCTAAGTCAGCTCTGAACTCACCAGTGGGTGAACGGGCCCTCCTGACCCAATCACCTCTTGAGGTTCCATCTCTGAACTTTGCTACATGGGAGACCAAACCTTCAACACTGTGTCTTTGGGGGACATGTCATAGTTAAGACTTAGCAGGTGTCTACAGACTTTGAATTGTAACAGAAAATGCTCCTCTCCCGCATCAGTATACTTCAGTTTCTTGGTTGCCAGGGTGGGGTGGGTGGTGTGATAGTTCCTGTTGCAGTTCTGGTTGCTTCTGTCTCCTAGAAATGGCTGGTCACTGTCATGCATAGCTGGTTGCTATGATACGTAACGTAAGAACCAATCCCCAGTTGACAAGCCATTCTGCCTCTGTACTTCCTGCTTTATCTCATATAAGCCCTAGATCACCAGAGATCAGGACATGATATTTTGGGAATGATCCTGATCAGTGCCCGTCAATGTAAATAAATCTGCCTCCAAATCCTAGGTGTCATTTCAGTGTTTCTGCTTGCTGTAGCTTGTGGATTGACCCCTTTAAAAAAAAAAAAACGAAATGTCTGTATTTGCTTTAGCAGTCCTTCTTCCCTTGAAGTCAGCTTTGTGTGACAGGAGTAGAGCTGCACTTGCTATCTTTGATTTTGCGTTGGCACAGAATTCTGTTTTCAGCTCTCTTTAAACCTTTCTGGGGCCTTACATTTGCTTATCTCTTGTAAACAGTCTGTGATGGAGTTCAGTGTTTTTATTCAGTCTCACAGTATTTGTTTTCAGTTATTTAGTCCATTTATCGCTAGTGAAATACTTTAGGATTTGAACCTACCATCTGCAGTGTGCTCCTTGGTTTGCCTTTTTTGCCTTCCTCAGTGTGCCACGTAAGTTTGCTGAGCAGCAGGTGCTGAGATGGGAGTAGGAGTACAAAGGGTCCTTGGGGGAGACACTGTGGAAAGCGAAGAGGAAACAGGACAGAGCAGGGAAAGGTGGGCTCTGTTCCTGATCTTTCTGCCTTTTCTCCTGTTGTCAGTTCTATTAATTCAAACACATCATTTTTAATCCCCCAAGATATTCTTGCACACATTCCACATTACTTTATTTTACCTACATACTTTTCCTTCCCAGGGGGTCTCAGTTCTTGCTTCACTAGCACAGGTCTGCTAGTGTTGAGATCTATTTTTAATTTTCCGAAAACATTTTTTTTATTAACTTAGAAAGGTAATTTGCAGATACATAATTCTAGGTGAGCACTTTTCTCAACATATAAAATGTCATTCCACTGCCATTTATCATTTCTGTTGGAAAGTACCAATCTGTCGAAGGCCATAGCGTTTCCTCAGACGCACCGAGGTTTACTCTTTGGGGTCTGGTAACTTTACCAAGATGTTAGCGGACACGGCCCTCTATTTCTCCTCCCTGGCATCCGCAGGTTTTTAATCTGTAGCTTTATGCCTCTGGGTGACTTTTGGAAAGTTATTGTCAAAGTCTCCATCCTGTCTGTGGGGCTCCAAGTTCATGTGAGTTATGTTTGTACCATGCCCTGTATTTCTCTTCCGTTGCTTTCCACATCCCCCTTCTTTTTTGTGTCTGTACTTTAGCCTAAACGTCTTCTGCTGACCCATCTTAAGTTTATAAATCTTGTCTCCTGCTATGTCCGTGCTGTTTTTTAAACTCATTTACTGGGTTCCTAATGCTCATTACATTTCAGTTCTGGAATTTCCATTTGAGTTTGTGTATGTAACAAAATCCCCAAAACCCCAATCGGGTATCTATTGTCTTGAATGTATTAACCTATTTTGAGGTATGAAATATGCAGTATGTGGATCAGCGGGCAGCCTCTCCTCTCTGGGTGTCAGCCACTTGGTCGCCCTCTGGTATGCGTCACTCTTGCATAGCGCCAGCACTGTGAATGAAGAACAGCAGGTTTTCAGTGGTATCATCTTCCCTGAGAGATGTTTCTTTGCTTAACTGTGGCATGTTTACCACAGTTCTTCCTCTTCAGGGGTCCTTAAACTCCCACCTCTGCCTCCTCCACACAAGTCCTTCTACCCACTCAGCTGCTGTTCTCGGCCTGGCCTTAAACAAGCCCCCACCCCACCTCCCCACCCCCAGTTTAAGAATCTTCAGTGCATTAGCAGGAAAAGCAGTGGCTGCCAGGCCCACTTCTTGGGTCTGTTTTCTCTAGGATTTTGATGCTTTGGCCTTAGCTTCCTTCTTAGCTCTCAAGCCTAATGCTCATCTTCCCAGCAGCCAAAAGCCCCTACTTTCTGCGTGGCCCCGTCAATCAGCAAGAACAGCAAGGGAAGGAAGCAGCCCCCGAGCAGCAGGTTCCCCTCAGGGCAGGCCCCTTCTCCTTGGGCAGGGAGCAGCCTTGTTTGCGTCCTATACCTCCATGCAGTTTTTAAAAGTTTTAAGCGAATTTTTAGTAAGTCCATGTTTTATTGATGTTGGCAGAAGGCTTATAGCTTGACGCATACTTTACCTGTGGATAGTGCTTTCAGCTTTAGATATAGCCTTGCCTAATATTAATATTCACATTTTCAGGCCTGCACCTCACGTTCCTGTCCAGTGTAGTCCTGTTGCTTTTATGACAAATCATACAGCTGGTCACCGGAAGCACTGGACCAGCGCAGACCTCTCCCTGCGGAGGATGTGGTTTCTGGGTGGAAGAGGGCAGTCCGGGATGTGCTCCCCCAGGGCAGGCAAATCCACACTGACTGCCAGGGGATACTCGAAGCTCTCACACCCACTAGCCCAGCGGTGGCAAGCCTATGGCACACGTGCTGCAGTGGGTTGTTTTCATCATCGCAAACCCTAGAAGTTTCGCCATCACTGCACAAGCCTGTCAGGTCCTCCTCTGCCATAGGACTGGGGGTGATGTGATGTGGGCAGTGAGTTCCCCCTAATGTTTGTTGTTTCATGTTTTTCTCCTTTTCCTTTTCTGTCTTCTAAAACATGAAGGTATAACGCACACAGAACAGTTTTCACTGTAGAATTCACTCAGAGAACAAGACAGCCCTCCCCACTTTCCTTCTTCCTCTCCCAACCTCGCGTTGGAGGTTAATCTAATTATAAAAATTAAAACAGGTGGAGAATTAATTTGACTATGGTTGTTTACAGGCAGTGCTTTTGGGAGTGACTAAGTGTACGAAAAGGTCATCAAGCTGGAGTCCCCATGACTGAATATTGGCAGCCGTAAGAGACAAATCAGAAACCATGTGGATTGTTTCTCTCCGCCTAACACCCTGGGCCTCCTCAGGACGGTGAGCCAACATTACTTTTCTTTAAAACTCATCCAGTCTGTGGTACTGCAACAGAAAACTGTCACTGGGAGAAAACGTTGACACCAACCAAGAGTTTAACGTCAGTTCTAAAGCTTCAAGCACAGACAATTGCATGTACTGATGTTGCTTCTTTCACATTAACATGTTGAGATTCGTATTTGCTACACTCGACATAGTTTTCTGATTACTGCTGGGCAAATCATAGTATAATTCAAAAGCTATAACCTGCCTACCCATTTTTTAAACATTTTTATTATGAATAAAATGACAACATCCTTGTAAGAATCTTTTGTGGACATGTATTTCCATTATGAGTGTCTACCAGAATTACTGAGTGGCGAGGAAGGAGGAGCATGCCTCATTTAAACTGAAAAGCAAAATACCAATAGTTTTCAAAATTGGATGTGACGGTTTAGGTACCAATATGGAAGTTCCGGGGACTCCACGTTCTCCTTGGTATCCGAACTATCAGTCTTTCTAAGGTTAGCGGCTTAAGCAGGGGTGGTATGTTTTCAACTGGAACTTTTAAATCTCTAGACACAAGTAATGAACTTTTCTTGTTCTTGTTGACATGAATTTTCTTTGTGGGGATGTTTTAAATCCCTTGCCCATTTGTTTAATTTGGTTTTTTGATCTTTGATTTGCAGTTCTTTTCTATATTCCAAATGAGTCCTGTGAGGACACAGGCTTTTTTCCCCCAACAATCCACCACCTGCCTCTTTATTCTGAAGAGCAGAGAAATCCTCACTTTGGTGGAAGCCCAATTTCTCTCTTTTATGGTCTAGATGTGTCACGTTCTAAGCAATCTTCCCCTTCTGATTAGATGTTTTTCTCGTAGAAGTTTCATTGTTTAAGTGCTTGTTTATGTCTAGTCATTTCGGATAAAATTTTCACCGTGGCATCTACGGTAAGAATCAAAGTTCCTTTCTTTCTACACATTCATCCAGTTTTACTTGCAGAGGAGGTGGGACAGATCTGGCACATTACCTGCCTCCTGAAGCAGGACGATTAAATCCAACTGAAGATACTCGATTTTTCTGAAGGTGAAAGTTTTGAATAACACTGCGGGTGAAAGTAAGTAGTCAGAGGGTTATCAGGGGACACTTAGGGTTCAGCAGTGAGTAGGAAGGTAGTAACTAACGACTGTTTACTTTTGAGTCTCTAGCCTCATTACTGTGGTCTTTCCTGACAGAAAAAAAAACAGCTGAGCAGAAGCTAACCTGCCTAGGTCACCCTACTCTGCACGCTGTGAACACAGCCCAGCTCGAGCCTGTGGCCCTGAGCAGGTGTGCACTGTCCATGAGGTACTGAGTCCACACGTGCAGTGTGCCCAGCAGTGATGCAGTGCAGAGGTCCTGGTGAAGGTAAGAACCCCAGAAGGGGGCACCTCCTTTATATAACCAAGTAGAGGGTGAGAAAGGAGCAACACAGCATCGCATTCTAACAGTCACGCTGGGACACCTGAGAAATGTTATCAATACAGCGGCAGCTGGTGGGTTGAGAGCTGCAGAACGGAGGTCGGGGAGCGTGCCGCATGGAGAGGGTAACAAGTGAGTGCAACAGGCAGCAGCTCAGGATGGGAACCAACAGTGGATCCCGTTCAGTGAGAACGCACCATGCGCCTGGGTTTCAGGCGCAGCCACAGAGCTGGGTGGATGAGCCTAAACCCTACAGATGCCACTTTGGGCACAGCTCAGCCTCCTTCCTCAGGAGCTGGCACGTACGGAGTTTAGGAATGGCAGAAGTTCACTTGCTGCAGCCCCACACCCTGTCTAGTTATTAAAAGCCACACGAGATACAAGAGGAAATGTCTAGAAACAAAGAATCAGGCTTTATTTTTATTTTAGATACAGGTATTGTAGACATCTGTTAGTCTTGCATTCATATGGCCAATACACAGAAATCAAAGTAGGAACTAGAGGAGATCACTGCTGTCCCCAAGCTGGTGCCCTCTCACCGCACAGGCCGGTCCTCCTCCCTCCCCACCTACGAGCACGAAGCAGTAATCCTACCCCAAAGGACAACCCCAAGAGCTCCTTCCCTAGCAGCAGGCGGGATGGAGTGAAACACCGTGTTACCTTGGGTCGGGTGGAGAAGTCCATCGAATCTAAACCCTGGAGGCGGCATGTATCACTCCAGGACCAAACTCCGGCCACAGCTCCAAAGTTTGCCACCAGGTGAGACAACAGTGCACCATCCATCAGCAACCCTGCGGCCCCCGCCACAGGTGCCGGGGATCCCTGAGACAAGCAGAGGAGCCCTTCTCTCTGGCGGTGCCACGTTCCAGAGAACACGAGGGCAGTGTCTTCTGAGCGGAGCTCCCGAGAGAAGAGGGTCCTGAGGAGGGGCGCGGGCCACGCCAGCCCCCTCACCACCAGTCCAGGGCTTCTTGCTGGCCCTGTCCTCGAGGTGCTAGGTTACGCCTTGGGAGCTGCAGGGAATTTCTACACTATCTAAATGAAAAGTAAATAAGGAATAAGGCATCAGACATTTGATTCTTTTATTTCCATATGCAATGTAATGTTTAGGCACGCTGCTTGGGATGCTGTTTCTAAAAAATTCGTTGGCCATTTTTCAGAATATCCTTTTGGTTTTAAATACTGGTCAGGAAAAACAAATGATGTAAAAATACGTGAATAATCTTCTATTACAGAAATGAAAAACTGATTTGCATCTAAAAGTGCAAGAGGTGAAGTGATTTAACCCTTTCACCAGACGATATGGCAATATACAATATATTGCTTCAGCTGTTGGAGAAGGCTGTGATGTACTTTTATATTGACATACAAAATTATAAATTACATTGAATTAGTATCCATAATCACTATATATATACACAAACCAGTTCTAAAAAAGATACACTGGTTTAGAATTTACGAGTGAAAACCTCACAAGGTACAGTAAAACAAGTAACATGCTTAGGTGCCAGATTTTGATTTCTACTTTTAAAATACTAGACTGTAAAATGAACGCACTCTAATTCCATTAGCAGCACGAGCATTTTTCAACTGACTTGCCTAATATGATTTAGGTATGTTAAATACGCAGACTGCTCTGATATGGTCATTGGTGATGCTTGTTAACAAGGTAAATTTTGGTGAATGGGTTAAAAGGCAGATGAACTACCAAAACAAAACAAAAAAACAAAAACAAAACCCCCCAAAAAACCCCAAACCACAGTCATGTACACTCCAAATATTCTAGTGTTTCACCTGTAGGAAGAATCATTTCAAGCAAACAAGACTTTAACAGAACATATGGCTTTACATTAACATCAATTTATCAACTAAGTTGTAGCAATAAATACTTAATCTCTACCAATAGACTTACATTTTGATTCATTTTAAACAATACAGGAAACAATTACCAATCAAAAACTGGTTATAAAAAGAACACCAAATATTTCTTATTCAAAATCACTTTTGTAAGTTAGAACAACCAAAATAACACTTAGAGGGCATTTCAATTCTACAACTCCTTGTCAACCTGGAAGAAAAATGAATTCAGAATTTTGTACAAGGTGAAAAATGTATGAAAACTGTCTAATACTTTGGTCACACTAATAATTGTCAAATAGTTATGTTTCAAATACAATAGATCTGTGTATTCACTTTTATAAAACTATTCTTACAGCCGTTTTACCTATAGTATTACTACTATTATTACATGGGCAGCAAGATCTTATTTCACAGGCTACCCATTATTTAGAACAATACAATATAAACATACGCAAAAATTCTTGGTATTTGTCATGTGCAATATTTTTACACTTCTGAATTTCTCTGTACAATGTCTTAGAATCTAGAATATAAAGGTTGCTGGTCCTGATCCCTTGCAGAGTGAGTGCAGCAGTGACAGCTTGGTAGCTCCAGATGGCCCTCCAGAGCCCTGGGTGGTGGTGGTCTGCAGTCTTCAGTCAGCAGCAGCAGACGTCACTCATCATACAGGGCCATTAACTGACGTGTCAGCTGGCACACTGGGCTGGTCAGTCCTAGAGAGTAAGAGACAGAACTTTGTTTAGCCCGAAGGCAGGGAGTGCTTGTTAGCCAGGGCTGCAGAGCAGAGTGTGGGCGCCTGGCGAAGGCACCCTCCGAGGTCCCAGGGCCTCTCCAGAGGTCAGTGGTTTCCACGCTGTTGCTCCCAGAGCCTGCACGAGCTATGTGCTCAGCTCTCCTTCAAGAAGCCTTTTTCTGTCCCACAGAGCAGAATCCAGGCAGAGTGTCTCTCACAAAGCAGGGGTTTGTTATTGGGAAAGGAAAATAGAAGGAAACTTTTCTTGCAAATACGACAAACTGTTGCAAACAAAGTCTATATGAACAATGCCAAGCTGGGAGGGGAAAAAAAAGGTGGAATAGTGCACCAGTGAGCAAGTGCTGCTTCCTGCCAAAATCACAACCTGAGTATGTGATATTCTTAAAGCCTTTAAGCAATGTTTTGTAAAGCAGAAAAGAAAGCTTAGAGCTATAGCTGGGAAGAACAAAACCACTTTTTATTTTTGCAGTACTGGGGAGTGAACCCAGAGCCTTTGCACTGCCTCACACTGCTGACCCTTTCTAATTTTTTATTTAGGCACAGGGTCCCACTAAGTCACGAAGTTGCCCAGAACAGGCTCAAACTCTGGATTGTCCTGCCTCAAACTCCCAGAGTACCCACATCACAAGACCCGGCACAAGTACTTTTAACTTAGCACTTTAAACTTTGTAATTAGATGCTTTCCATTCCTGGTACCTGCGAGCTGCAGCTCCACATACTACGCTCTGCTTATGTGTGATGGTGTCAGGGGTACCAGCGGCATGGGAAGTGTTCCGGAGCCACACACGTGCCCTCCCTTTGCAGATACACGTTTGGCTGTGTGCTCTGAAGGACATTTCTTAACCTTTCCCAGTTTGTTTTCCATCCCTGTCAAAGGGGGACACTAACCTCCCACCACACAGGTGGGTGTAGAGGACAATCCAAAGTCTCGGCTGGCACAGAGAGCAGGCCTAACAAACAGCAGCGAGGCAAGATCTGGGGCAATGCGCATCTCCAAGCTCAGAGCAGGCAGTATTCCTGGCTTCCGAAGGACCACAGTAGTATCAGGCTGTGGCAAGGAGCGACTTGATGCCTGTATCTTTTTTTTTTTTTTTTTGCGGTACTGGGGATCGAACTCAGGACCCTGCGCTTGCTAGGCAAGCGCTTATTCCACTGAGCTATATCCCCAGCCCAAGGAGCGACTTGATGAAGCTGTGGTCTTTAGTCTTCACACTGCCACGGTACTGCTCCCCTCCACTGGGACACTGGGACACTGGGCTTACTTGTGCTTTCCTTAATTCCAGCTTGATGCCACCCAGAGCACTCCCCACTCCACCTAGCACGGACTCTACCCCACCCTCATGCTAGCTTACAGCTTCCTCCCCAACACATGCCTGAGGTTATGAGGGGGCCCTCAGCTGCTGCTCTGCCCGCGGGCACCAGTGACTGCCTCTGATGTATGCTGGACGGGGTGGTGGTGGTGGTGGTGGTGAAGTGGTCCCCCAGCGCTTCCTCCACCGCCTCAGCCCCATGAAGAGGAGAGCTCTTCATGGCATGTGCCTCTGGTCAGGGAGAAGGGCAAGTGGGCTCCCTGTAGGCTAACTTCTGCAGTGCAGAGAACCAGAAAACAACCCACTGTCTCCTCTAACATTTAGGGGAGACCAAGAAAGAACTCCAGCAGCTACTACTCCAAACTAGGATAGACCTGGAAGATCCTGCCTTGTACACAGCCTTCAATATGGATGAAACTGGATAGGCAGAAATTAGGGGGGTGATATAATTGGGAACTAGATCTAACAAAAGACCATCTTGTAAGACAAGAGTCTCCACTTGCAACACAAGCTGGCTTCAAACTCCTGGTGACCCTCCTGCCTCAGCCTCCTGAGTGCTGGGATTACACGTACGCGCCACCACGTCCAGCTCAAACACTGTCTGAAAAGCATGCACTGAAAGCCCGAGAGACTTGCCCCTGCCCTGTGAAGCGCCACAATGCCTGGGGACACCTTGCCTTTTCTCCTCAAAGCCTTCACGAAAGCCAATATGCTCACATCATTCTTACTATTAATTTTATATACAATTTTTAAAAAAAATCACAAAAGCTTTTCTTTCTGGCTAGAATTTCTATGAAAGGAACAAAATCTGGGCTTGCTAAGCCATGAATACACGTTTTCCAATCAGCTGATGGAGAGGGCCCCCTGCTGGTTCCTGCTGGTTGTGTCCTCTGGAATGTCCAGGGGCAATCAGATCAGGAGGAAAGCACAACTTTTCTGAAACTGCTTTAAAGGTCACTTTATTCCTTAAAGAAGGAATATACAATCTCAGGTATCAAAAAAATTAACTTGGGGAGGTGGTGAACAAAGTTCACTTGTCTTTGGGCAGGTGCTTTGGCTTCTCCTATGAGGCCATGTGCATGGGCCGGCACACTGGTGCTGGGTGGCTGGGGCTTTGGCTTGACCTGTCTCTTTAGACCATGGGCTCAGTCTAAGCAAAAGGTGACTATAAAGAAAATATCACATTCCAAATAACATGGCTGTGCCAGTGGGATTTTCACACTTAATCAAAAGAAGATCAAGCATACAAGAGCTCATTTAAAGCCTAAGAATATTTGGCTGAATATATGAAAGGGATTCAGCCAAATTGCCTGTGTGTCATGTGGGCATGACTATGGGGAAAGACGAATCAAGATCTGCTTTTCCCTGGTAGCTGCGAGACTCTATGGGGGCCACAGAGGGTTCCACTCCTGGGGTGGCTCAAAACTCTTCTCAACTTAAGGCCTTTCACAAGAAAGTGCAGGTGGGTTTGAGTAAAACTTCCCTTCCCACAAGCTCTTAAAAGAGCTGAAGATTCTACCCGATCTCAGGACCCAGCCAGTCCTTCCTGGCCTCTGGGATAAGGAGATGGTGGTGCTGCAAAGTTCTTAGCTGAGACTTCTGATTATTTTAAGGACTGAGAAAATGGCACTGTGACAAATACACTGCTGAAGGCTTGAGCATAGCTGCAAACAGGCCCTAGACCCCACCCCCAGGTGGCAACTCCGCTCCCAAATCCCAGGAAACCACAGGCAAAGCCAGAGCAGGGCCCAGGAAGGATGTAAGTGCAGGGCAGTTACCTCTGCTCTGGACTACTGCTAGGGGTCCGGGGGGCCATGGACTTTGCCTCTGTTGGCTCAGGGCTCGCCTCTACTTCTTTACAAGCAGCATCTTGAGAGGTAGACAGTTTTCCTTCCTCACTGCAGGAAGAGAAGATGACAGGCATATCATATACCCCAGGTACCGCATCTGGGTGCCAGAGGATGAGATCACATGCAAATGGCTCTGAAGTCATGGCTGCCATAGAGGCAAGCCCTGGGGCTGAGCATGCTCAGGGCAAAAGGATCACAGGGACACAGAGGGTGACGGGGGAACCACAAAAGGAAAGGACCACATGGGTGGGAACCAAAAGAGGGACGATGTAATGTAGCTGGTGTCTGATAGAAAGAGAATGGTCTTGCATTACCGTACATACCGGTAGGATTTCAACACTCTGAGGCCAAGTGTGCAAAACAGAAAAAGAAATGTACAAGAGTTTCAGAATACTCCTAGAAATGAGGAATTGGGGGGGGAACATGTCCACGACTGCACATAAGCAAAACCGCAGAGTCGGTGAAGGTGTCAAGTGAACCTGTTTGAAGGAACAAGTCTTTAGTTTAAGCCTTGTTCTTGGGCCAAGCCCACCATTAACAAAGCTGCAGAGGCTGAACCCCCTTCCCAATGCCAGATGGGAAACTTGGTCAGGAGAAGATGGGAACCAACTGTCTGGGCCAGACTTAAAGACTTCCCAGGCTGCCCTACAGCAGTGTGTGTGAGGCACGAACCCCATGAAGGAAAGAGGGAGCTAAGAACTGACTTCACAAGCATGGGGTCTTCAGAGAAGAGGACGTAAGATGATTAGTTTCCTCTTCTGGTGGCTCTTGGGAGAAAGAGAGCAGCAGACTCTTTGCTTCCTCAGGACTAAAAACACAATGAAATGGCAGCAGTTGAAGGTTCCTTTAGACAAGTTTCCACATTCTTAAAGCCAAGTCCTTTCCTGGATTTGCTTATGAGCTGCCTCATTTTAGGATAATTTCTCAGGTGCTTTCCAGATGGTTCCAATTTCTAACTTGGAAAATGAAGTACAATTTAATGATTTAGTGACTATCTGAATTACCTAGGCCATTAACTCCTTTTTTCTGTGATGCTGTTGATTGAACCCAGGGTCTCACCTACGCGCTCACTCTAGTACTAAGCCACACTGCTGCCCCTCCTCACTTAAAAACTCACTCCTCTGCTCCTTTTCTGGAACTCCCTGCCCTTCAAATAAACTACTCTAATGTGATCATCATTTAACTTTGGTAAAATGTTCATTTCACTGTAATTCAATTATTTGCCTTATGGTTTAAATTTTCTTTTATTAACTACCATGAGACCTTGGCCACATCACCTAACTCCAGTGTCCCAGTTTCACATCTGGATAGTGGGGATGACACTCACAATTTCACCTCACAGTTCCCAAGAGAAAGGAGGTAACACACACGAGCGGTTTGGAGGCAGGGCCTAGAAGGAAGGAAGTCTGCATTTGCTTTATATTCTTAGTCCTCCTGGATTTGCTTTTGGATGTAGAGGAAGGATGTCGCTTGACTTTTTTCTAGTCGAGCCTCCTTCTTCCCTTTTTAAGATTTCTCTTACAACACAGGCCCTTGCTCTGTGCACACACTAACACCACACCGTTTTAATGATTACGATTTTCAGCATGACTGAATGTCTGGCAGGGTAGGTCTCCTAAACTGTCCCTTCTGGTTATCTAATCAATTTGAGAACCCTATTTTTCCACACAGTGTAGTGTGTTTACCAGGTTTTTCCTAAAACTCCACTGGAGCTTTGATAAGGATCGCATCCAAATTCAAGGCTAAGCGGATGGCGGCAGATGTTTTGCAGCACAGTCAAATTACAGCGCTGACGTCTACTGATCCAGGTCACCTTCAAGTTTTCTCTCCTGAACGTACAGACTAACGTGTTTTGTGAATGGTACTATGCTTTGTTTTATATGTTTTAGTTGCTTAATACTGATGTAGAGAAAAGTTATTTTAAAAACTGATCTGAACAGTAGTGGCTGAATTCTTTTTAATTACAAAGTTTGTTACTGACTTCGTTGCAATTGGTCATTGCTATGTGCAAATAATGTCTCATTGTTTCTCTCCTGATCTTTACCTACACCACTTCCTTTTCTTTTCAGAACTGCCTACAGATGGGCAGTGACAACTCAGTCTGTAGTGAGAAGCGAAAGCCCCGGAATTTCTTGATTAAAAATCATTTCTGCTATACTATTTTGGTATTTAGTTTTTACCTAGTTAAGCAAACTCATTTCTCAAGTGATGTGCTCAGCTTTAATTGTACAGAGTTATGGACCTATTACCAAAAAATGTTCCTTCGGCTGAATATATGAAGATGAGACTGACACTGAATAATCTATGCATTCCAAGATGAAGTCCAACTGATCATATATTTTGGATTTAGTCAGTAAATATCTTAGATGGACCTCTCTGCATGTACTTTGTGACACAAATGATCTTTTTATTTTAGACAGTGTCACATTATGCAGTTCAAGCTGGGCTTGAACTCACTATGTACCGCCTCAAACTCACAGTGATGTTCCTGCCTCAGCCTCTGAGTGCTGGGATTATAGGCGTGTGCCACCATGCCTGGTGATTGTTTTCTGTGATTATTCTTATGTGGTTTTAGAATGAAAACTTCACTGCCCTCAAAAAAACAAAACACAAAAAAATCCCAACAACTAGAGCCAGCCTAGGTAATTTGGTGACTTAGGACTCTCAAAAAATAAAACCTGGACTAGGGGTGTAGCTCAATGTGAAGGCCTGGGCTCAATGCTCAGTACTGGAATAAAACAAATCAACCAACCAAGCACCCAACCCACCCCTCCACACCAAGACCAAAACAATCTGTGTAGGTTTTGTACTTTTTCTATTTTCTGCTACAACTTAAGAGTTAATGGGCTAATATACAGGATATAGCACCACATTTAATGCCTCCCATAGCTGACTGGCCCCGTTTACCTACAAAGCTAAGCTACTCTAATTTGGCTTGTTCCTTGTTTTCCTCCATAGGTAAGTGGTGTTTGCATCCTTCGTCGACCTTTAAAAAGTTACCTTTCTTATTGGTACCAGATTCATCCTATGTACTGGCCACTGATTCTTTGTTGGCTATGGCTTGCTTTGCTTTTGTGTGTTTTGTAATATTAGGAATTGATTTTCCACTGGTTTGGCTTTTTAATGGCTAAAAACATGCCTCCCCTGCCGAATAGTAGATTTTCTCTTATGCTGTTTTCTGAAAGTTGTGTGACTATACCTATTATATTTATTTTCAAATAAGAGATCTAATCTTATTTTTCTCCCACATGGATAATCATTATTCAGTAGTCCATGTTTCCTCACTGAACTGTACATCATTCTTCTGTGTGCTGAGATCATGCAGACGAGGGGATGTGGGATAACTCCTGGCCGGCCCAAATCATCTCCACAATAATATCTTACTAATAAATCTTGAAAGCCAAGTATATATGGGGAAGTCCTTACTTTTTTCTTCAAAATGATCTTGGCTGTTTGGTCTTCATTATGATCAGTATCCATGAAACATTCAACTGGGATTTTAATAGGAATTTCATTAATTTTATAGAGTAATTTGTTGAGATATGCTGCAAGTTATCAGTCCATTAATAAACATGGCAAATCTCCACATTTAGGTCTTCACTATGTCTTCCAATAAGGTTTTAAATTCTTTTCCCTTAAAGGTCATATTCTTACAGACATGTTTTAACATTTTTATTACAAAACAAACAGGCACATCTAGAACATCTTGTATGGATTTATAAGACAGAGTGACTTTTCTATGCATCCAATAAACATGCTAAATTTCCCTGTTAATTCTAACATTTGCTTATAGATTGGAATTTTCTATGTAGAAAAATCAGTCTATAGACAACGACAATTTCACATCTCTGCACCTTTTTGCTGTGTTTGCTAAGACATTAGCACAGTGATGAAGAAAAGCAGTAACTACAGGTCCTATTGTCTGATTCTTGTCTATAAAGGAAACATTTCTAATATTCCACTATTAAGAGTAATTATTATGCGCCACACCAGTGTGTATCCAGTCGTGGTCATGACATAAAACTACGCTGCTGGGTTTGGTTTGCTGGCTCTTACATGCACGTTTGCTCACTTACACACGCCCAGAGACGACCTTAGCCCATATGGTTTTCTCTCATGGAGTTTTTTCCCGTGGGGACCTTATCACAGGTGCAAAGCATTGCACGTGCGGCTCCTGAGAGCTCTGCAGCAGAAGAGGACTGCAGCTCCAGGCACTAGTTTAGTTGTGGTCTCTAAGTTTTGATAGAAACTTTTTCACTCTTCCCTCAATTTTAATATTTAGATTTCTTTTACACTCACTTTTCTGACCCACAAGTCAGAAAGAGAGGTTGCTAATTTCCAAATAGTATGTTCGATTTTTTTAAAGCTAGCATTTTGCTACTGAATTACAGTGACAGCGTTATGTCTGCAGATAACGATGCATGTGTATGATACTGGGCCTCTGACTTTGATGGTTAATGATACAACCCAATTTTTACTATGAGTAAAGATGTGTCTATTCTCATCATTCTGTCAACCGGCCAGACTCAAAGTCTTTTGAACACACAAACAATGCGAAAAATACACTTTGGGGGCCTAAGCTCTCCACCTCTTAATTAAAATTCACTGCATTTATGGTAATGTTAGAAAGATGCTGGGCTAGTGTTTGAATATCCATTTCAATCAAACTACAAATTTTCATGTTTGAGGCTTCTCCCCACCATGCTCCCGACAGCGTGAAGATGCAGGAAGATCTATCCCTGGTTACCTTTTAAAGACGGCAGTCTCTGTCTTGGCATCTACAGTGAGGCTGAGCGTTTCCTTCATGCCGCCATTCATCACTGTCTCAGTTACCTTGTCTGTACTTTCTGCATCCTCCTCTCCATCGAAGCTGGCTTCCATGGCCACACTGCCTGGTGCTGAAAGAGTGCACAGCCGATGGTCACATAATTCAAAGAGGAACTGCCACCCATTTCTGTACATCCCCTTTCACCCACGTCACATTAATTGCTTAAAAAAGGTAGGTGTGAGACTATCTCTTGCTTCCTGGCTAAATTCATTCACGTACCTCCCCTCAGTACTGGGCAGTGAACCCAGAGCCTTTCCACTGAGACACAACCTCAGCCATCCATGCATTTTGGAGACGGTCTCACTAAGTCACCACTAGGCTGGGCTTGAACTTGCAGACCTCCTGTTTTTGTCTCCTAGAGCGCTGGGACTACAGGTATGCACCACCATGCTTATCCAGGCCAATACTTGCTGGGCACTGCCTTCTAAAAAAGTCAACTAGGGTGGTACTTCATGAGTTCTCTTCATTAGAGGACTGGTAGGTCCCCTATAGCCCTCCTAGCTCTGCACACCACCTCCCACCCAAGTTTCTCCCAGGAGACCCGGCTGTCACATTCCACAGCACAGGGCGGAGAGAACAGTCTCATTCTAGCCTCCACTCACTTGTTTCCTCCACTTGGGTCCTAGTTTTTCACTGTTAATTTTTTCAGTTACTTTATGTGCTGTTCTGGTGGGTCCTTTCTTTGCTCTTAATAGGAAGTCATACAGATGGTATGCTGGTTATGAACTTGTGTGGGAGTCAAAATGCCTGGACTTGAACTCTAGTTAATCACTACTTCCCAGCTATATAACCTCTGGGCAAGGAACCTAATCTGTGCCTGAACTTCCTTATTGATAAGGGGGATCAGCAAAGCTGCTTACTAAATCGCCGAGGAATAAAACAATGTCATCTACTTCAAATGCTTGAGACTGACAAAAACCAACATTAGTCACTGATTTTATTCTTCTATATCACCAGTTCTAATGCCTCTAGTAGAGCCTCTTCCTTTTCCCAAGGACTTTGTTCTCTCCATACACAGCGGTACCTTGGTTCACAACACTTTTCTTTGTCAACAGCTTGGTTTCACAAACAGAAGTATCAGGCAAAATTTTGGTTTTTATTTGCCAACTCTGCATTGGATGACTGATATGACTGCAGCCATCTTTACTGCACCAACATGAACCTGGCCATCTTTCCCAGAATTATAGAATGAGTCAAGTTCATGAAGAGAGGCATCGCTATTCCCCATCACATCCCCCTTCGCCAGTACTCTCTTGGCTACCCAAAGCTCCATCCATCAGAGCCAATGCAAGGAACACCCACGAATATTCTGAGCAATAACACAACCCACTGGGACTTTAGACACTCATGAGAATTTCATCTCCTCATAAAGGTGAAAAGAAAATAGAGAGACAGTCTGAAACAGGGCTAGAAATACGCATGTGCTCCAGCAGAGGGCAGGGTACTGGTCAGCCTAGAAAATACAGGTCTAGTCCTGCTTTTATTCATCCTAGACACTGTGGGTGAAGGCATTCCTCCTTTCTGGGCCTCAGTTTCCTTATGTGCATACTAACAGGAATGATAACTCAGGGCTTCTTACTCCTTCTAGAACCAATATGCGGAGTTCTGGAAGGATACCCACCACTCCCACCAACCCACCAGGTGCCTTTAGACATGAGAGCCAACATCTCAGTTTCCTGGCTTCTTTTAGCCCCTGTGCTTCAGAGAGGTCTGGTTTCCTAAGCCTGCTCCCTGCCAACCCATACTGGCTCACCTTCTGGCTGTGCTGCCAGGGCAGCAACACTAGGAGTCAGTGGATCCATGGCCTCAGTGCTAGTTTCCATTTCCACTGGAGAATTACTCCTTAAAGAATCTTTTGTGCTTCAGAAAAGAGAAAATTTAGATGTTAGTAGTGGGGAACAGATCACAGTTATCCCATTATTCACAAAAGCCCTTTGAAAATAAGCTCAATTTCTACTGAGAGACACCAGTCATTTGTACAAGAGCAGCTGGGTCACAGGGATCTATGTGCAGCAGCGGGAAGTAGAGATGAGGACAGACGGCCAAGCACTTCTGAACCTGGGCCAGCAGGCTGGGCATCTCAGAGACTCAAGGAGAGTTCAAATGCCCCAACTGTCTTCTTTATAATCATCAGGCTCCCAGGGCCTGGCGAGCGGAGGATATACATCACACAGCAGCAACTGTGTCTATAGGGTTACTTTTACCAAAATACTTACCTTGAGCCAAATGCCTGAAGGCACTGGCCCTCTAAGTGCTGTCCACTGCTGAGATTGTGAGAACACAGTAAAGAAACACCACATGACTAAGGGAGGTGACTCTACTTCCTCTTCCATGACACTCCCCTGGTTACACCCCAGATACCCACACACACAAGCATATGGGGCTCAAGAGAACCAAGCCACTTCAATAACACTTCTCAAGTAACCTCTTATCTTCCAATCACAAAAAGAAAAAAGCAAGAGGTGGAAACTTGACAGTCTTGTACTGTAGCAGGGCTGATGAAATATTTCACAATGTTTTGAAGACATTTTTCAAAACTCTAGTTCATACTTTTGAGGAGCTCAGTGTTGTCATGAGTTATTACCACCTAACATGTTTCAGTTCAGTTTGTGTAACATGGTGACTGTCAAGCTTCCAAGTTTTGTCTTCCTATCTTCTGCACTGCTACTGACTTTTTAAAAATACTACATTACCACAGGGAAAGCAATGAAGTCTTCCAGTTGGGTGGTACAGATTAATTTGGTTTTGGTAGACAAAATATTTAGCAAATCAAAGTACTACAGGTCTAACGAGACATGAAATGTTCTCTCGAGTGCTGGTGTTCTTTGGGAAAATTATGGCATGACAGTTCTATCACAGAGAATATGAACAGCAAGACTGACAGTTACACATGTCACAGCTCTTAGGATACTACACTAGTTAGAAGTGAAAGGTAAGTTCCTATTAACTAGTGAATTCAACATACATTTTGGCATCTCTCTGCAACCTTCCACACAGAGGTGTCTGTCAGGAGCTCACTCCTGTTCTCAAGCCTGTGCCAATGGCAGAGCTGTAAAAGCCCATGGGGCTCTCACCGGCTACTGCATCCTGCTAACACCTTAGGATCAATCCGACCAAGCTACTTTGTTCAAGAACATTCTCTCTCCCAATTTGTCCCGGAGCAAAGCAAAACGGTGCCGGTGCCTATTCTGCTGTGTCAATACCTTGCCATTTCCACTTTTCATCTTGTTTAAGGTGCTACATTCCACTCATAGCTAAGGTGTAGAACCTGTACTGGTAGTTAACACCCACCGGTTTCCTATGGAAGAAGCACAGACACACACATTCGCTCACCTCAGAGACGATGTAAACTCTGAAAAAGAAGCCCAACCCGTCTCTTTAGCTGGCATTGGCTCCTCTGTGCTCCATACATCAGAC
Organism: Dinomys branickii; assembly: GCA_004027595.1. Taxonomy (NCBI): domain Eukaryota; kingdom Metazoa; phylum Chordata; class Mammalia; order Rodentia; family Dinomyidae; genus Dinomys; species Dinomys branickii. Next base: position 162,446 of record PVLD010001352.1, read on the forward strand.
CCCACTGAGTCTAACGGAGTGCCGTGGGTGGTCTCCATTGGGACGTCAAAGTTGGCTGACCAAGTGGGTGCTGAAACAAGGGGAGGATTTTCACATGGAACATTTCAGTAATTCAGCATAACACAAGGTAATTTTTATGTTGAGTGTGGTGGCATGAGCCTATAGTTCCAGTTACTTGGGATGCTGAGGCAGAAGAGGACTGTTTTAGCCCAGGAGTTCCGGGCCAGCATGGGCACAACCCATCTCACAAACAAACAAAAACACAAAATTAAGAAAGATATTTTTAAAGAGATTAGTAATGATTTAAAACAGAGAAAGAGAATGGAGTTGTGGAGTAAAGGTTTTTCTAACAGATTACTGGTAGCAACAGGAAGGGGATGAGCACCTGGAGGGCAACAACACCCGTAACGTCAAAACCCGAGTTCTCTTTCATCTAGCAATTTCATTTTTTCCAATAGAAATACTACACAAGAATACAAATCTACAAGTAAAAAAGATGTCTTAAGCCAGGTAAAGTGGTTCATGCCTGTAATCCCAGCACTCAGGAGGCTGAGGCAGGAGGATCACTGCATTCGAGGCCAGCCTATACTACAGAGAGTTCAGGGGAGCCTGAACTACAAAGTGAGACCTTGTCTCAAAAGATAAAACAAAAAGATGAGTTAATGCTAACTTACACGTTTTGTTAAGTGTTCCATGGCTATATCAGCACTGGGGGAAGTTAACTGAAGGGTATACCATAGCAACCATTTTTTTTTTTTCGGCAGTGCTAGGGATTGAAGCTGGGCTTTCACACTGAGCTATATCTCCAGTCCATTTTTCATTTCAATGTGCGACAAAGTGTCTTGAAGTCATTAAATTGCTCAGACTGGGTTTCAATTAGCAAGTCTCCTCCTTTAGCCTCCCATAGTGCTGGGATTACAGGCATTCGCCATTACATTCAGCTATAAACTTCTTATACTATCTCTGAAACATTAAGTCTAAATTACTTCAGAATAAAAGCTTATTTAAAAAGAATATACTGCAACAACTGGCAATGCCCTGGTTCCCAACGGAGAGGTCGTTACATGGTGTGCTCCCACTGCTCCCCGGCGTTAACTGCAATTGCAGAGGCTGCCTTGTCCTGCACTCAGGGCTGTACTCCTTGTCTCTGCTCCTTATGGGCGGAGTGCGGGTCTCAGTGGCAGGTCTCTGTCAGATATCCCCTCCTCCAGATGTGTCCCTTCAGATGCAGTCAGGTTTCTGCTCCACCTGCACAGTGACTTCCTTCTTATTATGTGAATTCTCAAAGTGGTAGGAGCCAGTGCTCTGTGCCAGGCATTTTCCTTTTTTTTTTTTTTGCGGTACTGGGGATCGAACTCAGGACCCTGCACTTGCTAGGCAAGCGCTTATTCCACTGAGCTATATCCCCAGCCCCTAGGCATTTTCTATGCCATCAGGAATCTGGCAGTAAGGAAGGAGTGCTAGAGAACGGCTAACTGTCTAGGAGGTTTATCCTAGGCACAAATAACTGAGAAGTACCTACACGCAACAGGAAGACTCCAATTTCAGACACTAACCTTACCATGACTCTGAGCTTCCCATGCTCCTCCTCCACCTGTCCAATTCAGATATGGACTGTGTACACAGCTACTGAGGACTTGCTCTGTGTGTCACGTGTTAGTGAGGCAGAGCTCCATGGACAGTAAGAAAGGGTAACACTGAACACTTCCACCTGAAACCTCAACCAAGTAAACCTGGCAGGTGCCCATGTCCACTCAGTACATGCAACATTTTGGAATCAAGTTCTACTTTATAATTCAATCAGGACTTCACCACTGCTATCACCCTGGTACAGTCCTTCTCAGATAGTGCCCCAGCATCAGTGTAATACGACAAACTGCTGTAATAAGTCCTCAAAAACATGAAAGATACCAGAAGCTGGTGGGGACATAGGGGTTTGTCTCCCATTCACCCCACCCATGTGCCATGGAGATCTGAGAATGAAAATAAGCTTTTCCTAAGTAGCAGGAAAGCAGGATAAATGTAACTGTCATTCAGGGCCTTCCCCTCTTCTATCTCCACTTCCAGAGTCCCAGCAGCAGTGGTATGCAGTGTCACAGCTTCTTGTGGTCTCCCTCTAACACACTTATCATACACTCAGCCCTCTTGAAGCATCAGAGTTCTGAAATATTCTTCAGCTCTGAAAGAGGAGGAAATCCAATACATGCTACAACATGAATGAACCTGAAGGATGCTGTGCTAAGGGAAGTAAGCCAGTCACAACTGTGTGTAATTCTACTTACATGAGGTACCTACGTAGTCAACCTCATAGCATCAGTAGGATGGCAGATGCCAGGGGCCAAGGCAGGGGCAATGGGGAGTAGTTCAGTGGGGGTACTGAGTTTCAGTTTGGCTAGATGAGAAAGTTCTAGTTCTAGCCGTCTGCTGAATAATGTGAATATACATAATGCTACTGAATTGGAACCTACAAGAAAAAACCAGCCCCACAGATTCTGGAGCCAAAAATGAAGGCCCATCTGCCCCGTGTTCTGCTCCTGTCTCCCTGCTGCCAGGAGCTATCCTCTTGGCCCTTGTACATCTTCAACAGTCTCTCCAGTTTTCCTGTCTCCAGCATGGACAGTCTAGTTCAATTCTCACACTGTTACCAAGAGTCTGTCAAACGGTCCTCAGAGCCTCCATATGACCTTCACAATATAAATCTGCCATCTGACCCTATTCCTCCCCAACCCCATCTCAGCCAAATCCTGAGCCACAGTGAACAGGCTGTGGTTCTCTGTGGCCACCTGGCATTTGTTTTGTCTTTCAACCTGGCTACTCCTTAGCTGTCTTTGAGTGCTACCCCATAGGGCCATGTTGGGGAGCACCACGCTTTCCAGCTCCTCCAGCTCTCTGCTCTCAGGACCTGGCCCTGCCAAGCTCCATTTCCCCAGCAGGCCTTGAACCCTGCAGGTATAGCTGTGACTGTTTCCAGTCACATGCCCAACACGTGGCACAGAGGAACAACTAGATAACAGTATACTGACTTGAACTGAACTGCTGAGGGAAAGATCCACTTCCTATTCCTGAAGACAGGCAGTGGCTCTCCTCTCTTCTTAGGCCCAGATTTGTCTATCATGGGAGTAGGGTGGTGGAGTTAGTTACGTGGCTGACTCCTGAGGTCCTGTCGGTCAGTCCCAAAACAGATCAAGGACATAAAGGCCTTCCTAGGATCAAGTCAGGCTTGGGGAAAGCCTCCTATCAACCCACAATGGCTCTTTTACATCAATACTTTCCTAAGCTTTTAAAAGTTAGCAGCATTTTTTAAAGACCACTGAACTCAAGTGTTTTTTGCAAGCAGCAAAGCACAAACGTGCCCTTAGCTGAACAAACTTTAGGGTTATAAATTCCGTAAGTAAATTATGAAGAATCTATTTAAAAACGGTTTAGGCTTTAAGCTGCTTCTTCTGGTTTGTTCCATTTATGATTGCACAAAACACAATTATTCCCTCATTTCTCTATCTAGTCTTCCCCTTGCTGCTGCAGCACTACTACCTGGAGCCAGAAGGGGCTGTCCCAGCGGGCCACATTCTCTGGGCCTCCATGCTTGACATTAAAGCCAAACTTTCCCTGAGCCCAGTCCAAAGCTCAAGTCTACAAAGGGTTCACGTTACAGTGTGTGTTTCAATTCAACTATTCCTTCGGAAGCCACCTTAGATGTTACCATTCTGCCTTTTTTTCAGAATTCTCAGTAGCAACACCTTACAATTAATTTGTGAAACCAAGGCAACTTACGTTCATTCAGGTCTACCTCCATCTTATCTTCTGCGTTGGCACTACTAGACTCAAACAAGTCTTGTTTTGCTCCATCTTCTTCCTCAGAATCTGTACTTTCTTCACTGTCTGTACTTCCCGAGCTATGAGAAAAAGGGACTGAGATATTTGACGCTGTTTACCATCCACAGCTAAATTCAGAAAATCCGAAAGGTCACCCCAAACATAAAATCACACTGTGCTTCCACTGGATCATACCCTCTGAGTGTAATGTGGTCAGGGCACGGGAAGGCTTTTGGTATGCACTCCGAGCCTGTTCAACCAGCAGCAATGATGCCCTCACCTGGGCTCTGCCTGGAGATCAGCATCCTGAAAACTGCCTGTACAGTGGGAGTAAACTATATTCCCCTAATGGCAAAGATGCCAGTCAGTTCGTGTGCTTACTTTGCTATCTTATATCTTAATTATCTTCTGGCATTTAGAGTATTTTAGAAATGGGGCTTTTAAAAAAAGTTGTGTAGAAATTTCATTTATGAACAAGTTTTTAATCAGATTTCCACAACTTGTTGAAATAGACTGTCTTTCTCCATTTAATCACCTTTAAACTGCTATTAAAAGTTGGCTGTTTGCAGAAGTCAGCCTATTCATGGGTTCTCTCTTCTGTCCCACTGCCCAATTCTTTATCTTGTCTTAATTTACTCTGTATCTGGATTCTAACAGTTAGTCCTCCAACTTTGTTCTTTATGAAAAGTCATCTTTTACTATTCGAGGTCCTTTATATTTTCACGTGAATTTAGTTACAATGTGTTAATAGCTACCCAAAAAAAGTCTCCTTTAAGGTTTTGTTGGGGAGTACACCAACTCTAGAGATCAGTCTGGGAGAAGTGGCGTTTTAACAATATCAAATCTTCCAACTTATCAACACTTAGTATGTTTTCAGTGTCTCTAGAAGATCAATTCTGCAAGCTAAAACTTCCTGTTTTATGGACTTCAGTGTACAGGTCTTGTACCCCTTTTGTAAAATTTATCCTCATATCCTTAGCATTTTTTATGCTATTAAGTGTTTAGTAACTCCTATTCCAATTGTTAAGGTTCAGTAGGCAGGAATACAACAATACTGATTTTATACTGTACATTGCTAAATGTGCCTGACTTTAGTAGTCCCTCTATATATTACAGCAATTTTCCTGTACCAATGGTCACATCTGAGAATAGTTTTACAGGTAGTATAGTTTTTTCATTTATGAGTAAGTTCTTTTTATCAGATTTGTACAAGCTAGAAATCCTGTAAAGTACTGGAAACTATGTGAAAGACATCCCTCTTGTTGCTGATCTTAATGGGTAGTGACAATTTTTACTATTGTATGATACTACTGCAGTTTTTATATACACTTTAATCAGATTGAAGAAATTTCTTTCCTTTCCTAGTTTGCTGAGTTTTTATTATGAATGGATACTGGATATGGTCACATGCTCATTAATACACCTTAAGAGGTTAAAGCAATTTTGTCCTCTTAGACTAAGCCTTGGTCATGACATATTACCATACAATTCTGCCTACATGAACTAGCCAGTTTTCTTCTCTTGTAATATTATGTGAAGTTTTGGTACCCAGCTACCCTGTGTCTCATATAATTGGATGGATGGGTAACAGTTTCAATTTTCTTGGGAGTCTTTTTATAGAACTGGTAAAATTTCTTTGTGAAATGCCTAGGAGAATTTATCAGTGATGCTAGGGCCTGTTTTGTTTTGTTTTGTTTTTTGAGATAGGGTCTCACTATGTACATCCAAGCTGGCCTTGAACTCACTAGCCCAGGCTAACCTCAAACTTGCAGCGATCCTCCTGCCTCAGCCTTCCAAGTGCTGCGATTACAGTATATGCCACTGTGCCCAGCTTGAAATTTTGATAGGGGGGGGAGAGGAGGGGAGAGGGGGTGCGTGCGCGGGGAGAGAGAGAGAGAGAGAGAGAGAGAGAGAGAGAGAGAGAGAGAGGGAGGGAGGGAGGGAGGGAGGGAGAGATGGAAAGTTCTAAACTAAAAATGCAACTTCTTCAGCAGATGTAAGTCTATTCAGATTATCTTTCTCTTTCTTGAATTTTTAGTTTGTCTTTCAAAGACTACTTAGGTTGTCAGGTTCACTGGCATAGAGTTGTCCATAATATTCCCTACTTTTTAAATCTAATGTCGAGAATCTTTAACAATGTCACCTCTCATTCCTGATGTCAATAATCTGTATCTTCTTTTTTGCCTGATCATTTTGACTAGAAATTTAACATTTTTATTAATCTTTGAGAATGTCTAGATTTATTATTATTTTTTAATAATGTCTGGATTCATTAATTTCCTCTACTGTTACACTGTTTTGTACTTTACTGAACTATACTAGAATCTATTACTTGTGCTTGAGTTTAATTTGGTCTTTTGCTTCTCATTCAGGCTGGCCTTGAACTCATTATGTAGCTCAGGCTGTCCTCACACTCTTGGCAATCCTCCAGCCTCAGCCTCTAGAGTGCTGGGATTACAGGTATGTGCCACCACACTCGGCTTTTTCTAGTTTCTTAACATACAAGTTGAAGCTATTGATTTTCTTCCTTTCTAATGTATTTAGTTAGTTTTAGAAACAATTCTCTAAGTACTGATTTAGCTGCGTTCCCCCCCCCGCCAAAAATTTTTTTTTATCTTTTTGAGACAGGGTCTCATTATGCACTTTCAGGCTGGCCTTGACCTCACTTTATAGCCCAGGCTAGTCTCGAATTTGCAATGATCCTCCTGCCTCAGCCTCCCGAGTGCTGGGATTACAGGTGTGCGCAACCACACCTGGAATGTTTCCCAAATTGGAGATACCATTTTCATTTTCTTTCAATTCAAAATACATAATGTGGAATTTTGCCCCTTTGTTTTTCTAACCCATGTGTAATATTTGGAGATTTCCCAGAGATCTTTTTGCTACTGATTGTAATTCCATTCCATTTTCACTAGAAAATGGCTTGAGCCCTTTAGAATTTATTGAGATTCACTTTAAGAGCTGAACATGGTAAATATGTCATAAACTTAAATGAAAGTGTCTTCTGTTGTTGTTGGGTAGTGTTTTATAAATACACAAGAAGGGTTAACTTGGACAGTGCTGTTCAAGTGTTCCATATCTTTACGATTCTCACCTATTTCACCAATAATTGTGAGAGAATATTAAACTATTTGCCCTTAACTGTGGATACTCCACTTCCTTTAGTTCTATTAGTTTTGGCTCCATTGAAGCTGTTATTAGGTATATGTACACATTTAACATTAGCTGTTTTCTGAATAAATCAATGCCTTTATTATTATACAACTATTCTTTTTCTTTGAAATCTACTATCTTAACATGGATGTTCTAGTTTTTTAAAAAAATCAGCACTGATGGTTTTTTTTCCACTTTTAATGTTTTCTATTCTTTTATTTCTTATATATGCATTAAGTTAGGTCTTGTTTTTCCAATAGGACAATCTCTGCCATTCTGCATTCCTTCCACCCACCCATCAGCACACACCTGTGTGCTAAACCTAGGACCTTGCTCAGCGTTCTACCACTGATCTACAAGCCAGCCAGCCCTGCTGCCTCTGAGTGAGAGCACTGGACTGTTTGTTTTAGTTATTTAGGGTTAGTTCTGCTGTCTTGATGTTTCTTCTGTCTGTCCCAGTTGCCTATTATGTTTTTCTGCCTTCACTTGGCATTTTTTAATGATTCAATTTTATTTCCTTTCTGGTTTGTTAACATTAGCTCCTAGCTTGTTTCAGTGATTGCTTTAGGGTCTGTCATGGTCTGTCTTCAAGTGATTCATAGCCAAACCTAAAAACAACCCAAAAAATAAATATACAAACTGTAGTGCACCCATTTGATGGAACAAAAACTACTACTCATTAATAAAAAGAAATGAGCTATTGGGCTGGGGATATAGCTCAGTGGAATAAGCGCTTGCCTAGCAAGCGCAGGGTCCTGAGTTCGATCCCCAGTACCGGAAAAAAAAAAAATGAGCTATGAATGTATCATTCATTATAGTTCTCAAAGTAATTATGTAGAATGAAAAAGTTAAAAAGTGCATAATGTATAATTTCACTTACGTAACTTTAGAAATCACAAACTAATTTACATAATGAAAAACTAACAGAGCACAGGAAGGGGTTAAGGTTTTACAAAAGGACATGAGACACTTCTGGGGCTGAAGAGTTAGTTCATGGTCTTTATTAAGATGAGTTTCATGGACTGCATGTTAAAACTTACTAAACTGTGTAATTTTTTTAAATGCAGTTTATTATAGGTCAATTATACCTTGGAAAGGCTGTTACAGAAACAAAAAACCTTCCTTCTCTCATCATCCCGTGTTCTTTCTGGTATTGACCGCCATCTCCCCTAGGCTTCCTTCCACACTTGACCCTCTGTGTTCTCTACACATGCTGCTCTCGAAGACTGTACTGCATCTCTGTCATCACACGTGAGGCCAATTTGCCTCCAGAGGAGAAACCGCAATATGCAATGGCCCTTTGGTGAATCCATGCACTACACACAAGGTCTCATAGTGAATGGTGACAAACCGATCTGACTGATCTGGGTCTGCAGCAAGTCACCATGAAGATCTCTGGCTCTGGCTGCCCGGCTCCAGGAGCTGCAGCAGCTATCTTGCCATCCACAAGCAGTGCTGACTCATCATGCAGATGATGACGAAGTAGGAATAACCGGAAGAAACTAGTCTAAAAAACTTATTAAACTGTTACCAGATCTAAAGTGTGAGAAAAATACATTTCTTCTTGTTTAACCAACTGCCAAATCTTCACTAACCTGTGGCAAGAGCATTGTTAAGAGACACAATTGTAAATGCACACAGCAACAGACAGCGCTGCCAGACTCCCCAGCAGGACAGGGGTGCTCAAGAGATGGGAGGGGTTCACCTTTCATTTACACCCTTCTTGTACTCTTTGGATTTTATGCCATGTTAAAATGTTACTTAATAAACCTGAAAAATGAAAATTCAACTACTGCTATTAATTACTCCCTTGAACTATGAAGATTCTGATGAATATTCATATAAGAACTCCTGAAGCAAGAGAATAGTGTAAGAGTGACTTACAAATGAAGTAAAAAGAATTAAGCCATAATGTACAAGTACAAATTCCCACAATGAATCTAATTACTATGTACTGTAAACACGTACTAGTAAAAATTAAAAATAAATTTAAAAAAGTGATTTAAAAAAAGGGTCAGGGTTGACCCAGATGATATAAACTGACAAGACCCCTGTCATTTAAAATAAGATGAACTTTTAGAAACAATTTGGGCAATCTATAAGTGGGCTGCTATTAACACATTAAGAGAAAGTTAAAGGCATGGCATGATACAGATCTTTTCCCCCACACAGACGCAGGGCCACAACATCCCTGAATAATGTCTACATATCTGCAGCATGTTTAAGCAGTTTGCTATGGTTGTGGCGCTGCAGCCCAGAGAACTGGCATGTCGTTTCAGCAGGGCACTTCCTCTGACCCTGATAAAAGCACTGGTCTCTGGGTTAAGCGTATGTTTGGTGAGGATGCATTATGTGTCTCATAATCATGTGCTATGTACAATTTTGAGTGTAATGAACTATCTTTCACCTGGATCTTCTTTGGGATTCTGGTGTAAATGCAATGTGCTTTTCCTCCCAGATATCCTCCTCATCAGAGCCACCATCATCAAACTGCTGTATTCTTTCCTTACAACATGCTTCAAACAAGGCGATATTTCCCTAAATAAAAACAAGAATGAGGGAAACAAAACAAATTCAAGCTATTTTCTCCCCAAAGTTCCCAACATAAATTTTTGTATTGTTTAAGAAAAAACAGCAACTATCACACGAAAATAAAATATATGCATCTAATATTAGTTTCTATGTATGTAACAAAAAGTTCCTCTAAAAAGACTGGGATCAAAACCAGCACTCAGGAGGCCTATACCATTCTCTCCTCATGAACTCAGGTCACCTAATGGGAACAACAGTGTGAGACCAAGAACTTCCTCTGCCCAGGAGATGCAATCTCAGATCTGGCCAACAAGGAAAAGAAAGCTTTGTTCTCTCTGATTTCACCTGTCCAGCTAAGCAGCCATGAGCTGCCATGGCCCTGCTCAGTTGTTTCTGACATCACATCAGCAAGTAAACCAGTTGTCTCTCAGGCTAACCAAATTAAATTCAAGACTGTGCTATGCAAATGTTGTGACGGTCTTGGTGTGTCCAGAGCAGCATGGTAGTGAGACCCTGGCCCTGATGCTGGGAAGAGAAGACAGACAACCTGCAGTCTTCCCTTTACAGCCAAAGGTCTACGCTGCCATCATCAGTGACCCTGGAGTTATTAGCCCAGTCACATTTAAGCCACGGTTACAAACTTAGCCCAGAGCTGCCAGGTAGGTATTAAGGGTGGGTGACATATGTGACATCAACCTAAGATATGGGCTCCCGGCGATGAAGGCAACTACACTTGGACCCTCAGAGAAGCCAATTTCACCTTGCACTTTTCCACTTATATGCCATGTTACTCATGACAGAAAATATTTATACTTACACTTTCATTTGTATTGAGAGTAAAGTTGATGTCTGATACCCGATCAAAAGAAACACTGTGAACAAAATATAAGTGTAAGACTTGTTAATTACCCAGAGGCTCCTAGAATGGTAGTCATAAAATTTTCTTTAACTATATTATCATGAAAATCTCTACACACAGAAAGCAAAGAAGTTTTCTTGTATAAAATGATGTCATTTCCCGTGGTATTAAGAAATGTATTCAGGAAGGAAGGGGTGAGATGGACCTTTTGAGAGGTAAGCCTTTGAAACACCCTATAAAGGATTTGTAGCACCCATGACCACTGTGGTTCCACTGACCATACTAACACGCTCAAAAAGAAATTACTTGCAAAATACAATCAAGTCAAGCCACAAAAAAGTACCATATCATCGGTAGGCATTGTGCGTTCTCCAGTTATAGCCAAATTCATACACAAAATAGACAGGGTTCCTCAAAATCTTACGCTACAATAAGGCATAATCCAGGAAGATGGTAGAGAATAAAGCTTATAGTGTATTAAACTAATTTTTTGAGCAGGGAAGGCTAGCTCATAATTCTTGAGAAGATTTGTTCTAATCATCACTATGATTATAGAGAAGATGGATTCCTGACTATAACACTTTGCCAGACTCCAGAGACAATGCTGAGACAGCAAATGGGGAATGCAGGGACTGCAGGTTCTGGTGTGAGGTGGAGAACCAATCTCACTCCCAGGGTAAACAGGTAACCTCGTGGCGTGTTCCTGCTCTTTCTGGATTGAGACAAACTAATCCTAAGGCAGCTGACAGACTTCGCCTCCTGCTATTTACAGTGGAGTCTCTGTTCCATTATGCCAGAACAGCATGTTTATAGCACTGAGTGTGCCATAAAAAAATATTTTAACTTCTCACATACTATAAACTGTAATTTGTAGTAAACAACAGACTCCACTGGCTGCAGTTCAACAAATTATTGAGAACTGACTGTGAAGGCACCATAATGGATCACAAGTATTCATGGGGATAATTGTGATCTTCTGTGAGAGACGGCATCTAGTATTTGTCAGCTGCCAATTTTCTTCAACTTTGTTCTCTGTAAGTTGTAATGTTCATTTCAAAAACACTACGTTTATATGTATCTCTCCTCTCCCTAGGTTCGGTGGTAGATCACTGGTGCTCATTTCTGTGAGTCACTTACACATTTCCTTTTCAATGATACTGTGCATCTGTAATTTCTGCTCTGTGCCAGTGTTACCCTGATGGCAGAATGAATGATTTCACTATATGGCTCTCCTCAAAGCTCAGCTTTCCCCTACAATAAGTCCCCTACAAGACCATATATACATACATGGCAGAGCTGCTCCTGCCAACCTGGTCATCTGCTGGAATATAAAACACCATCACACATTCTGTAAGTGAACATACTTCAAACCAAGTAACGAACAGCACAGGAGCTAAGTACTTCAGGTAATGCTACTTAACACTACCTAGAAGAACAGAATGACGACTTGGGCTCCTAAAACAAGGATAATCTAATAAAAACAAACCTCTGTCAAAGAGGTCAAGTCCAATCGTGACTGCATTTTTCCTTGAGGAGATACTTTAAGTCCTAACCGTCCTTAACTAGTCAGCCTCAAGGCTGAACTTGCAGGTCCACAAGAAGGGAATATTCCTCCTAACTCAAGAATGCCACCAAAAAGGACTAAGAACCCAGCAGAATTTTTAAAAAAACTCACAAAAAGCAGCACTGTATGAAGCACTTAGACAAACAGGAAAACATACTCACTTGCCAATGTCATCTTGGTCTGCAAACTTCTCATCGTTGAAGCCAAACTGGTCAATAAAATTGGACGTCATTTGTTGCATCTGATAATCAGAAAAGGCCTGGCAACCCCAGGACCAGTGACAGTGATATCATGATTCTAATGACATTCTACACACTATTTGCCCATTTGTGTTCCAGAAATCATCTTATTTATGTAGCCATATGGCTTTAAAAGTTGGTGTGTTTTTCTAAAAAAAAAATCAAATAATTTCAGACACATTTTGCCAAAAAAAGGGATAATGCTTGAAATTTGGTCCACAAATTGTTCTAATGTACATATCACTATAAAAACAATTAAGTGGCCACTGTCCTCTATTGTTTAGAGACAGATTTAAGCCTTGTTTGAAGGTGTGACTGAGTGACATGTAGCAGTCTGAAATTATGAGGTGTGTCAGTCACCTTACAGACACAACCAACTTTACCCTAAGATCCAACATGCAACTCCCCCCACCCCCCCTCCCTGCCATTTTCCACCCCTGATCGACCACAGCAAAACAATGTTAAGAGGAAAAATAACTGATAAACACAATCATGATCCTATAAATAAAACATTTACGAACAATTTATTAAAAAAAAAAGTAAGACAAGTCTTAGAGACTTGAAAGAATGTAAGACAGAAATAACTTCTACACTACCTACCTTAGGTAGAAAACACAAGGTTTTAACCTTTTGAAATCATTCAAGAAAGCCTAAAACACTAGCAGGCCCATGGAAAAGCCAGTTGTTTCTTTCCATCATTATCTAGTGAGCACCAGATTCACCTCGGTTTTCATAGCTGAAAAATGGGAGAATGTTGTGGACTCCACAAAAATGCTGATACTCTGAGCTTGAACAAGTGGGCCCAAGGCACAAGTAAAATTAGGGAATATTTTGATTTATCAGAAGTAGTAAAGAACACATGAAGACAAGCAACTGCCATCTCATCATACTAACCTAAAAATACAAGACCACATAACAGTGTGTGCTGCCCATGGTCAGCACTGCTGTTTCCCAAAGGCAGCCCCATGAGGGCAGCAGAAGCAGCTGTTAGCTGAGGTACTCCTGCAGCCACCTACTGGGAGGTGGCAACTCCCACCCTAATCCCCAAGTCAAAATGACTTCTTGGGTCCACACCAAGGAGAGCCCACAGATTTCATCCTGCAGATGCACACCGCAGAAATATCTTTACCATTAATTCCTAAAGAATTAATTAGGTGACAGGGAATTATGGCATGGATAATCCATACTGTAAGTAATTTAAAAATAAAACATATATTTGGCTTTGGAAGGTATCTTTTGCTTAGATCTGAAAATAGCTGTATCTAGCTTGGATACATGAACAGAATCCCAATCTGACTTTTCCTCTCATGCAAGACACTGCAAACCCACCACCCTGTGTTCATTCACATCTCCATGCTGTCCCTCTTCCGGCCCACAGAGTTGGTATTACATGAGTACATGAGGGCCAGCAGGCAGCTTGCTGCTGGATGGTTATTTGTGATATATCTGCAGAGGCAATTTTGTAGGACTGCACTGGGTAAGGCAGGGTGCAAACCAAGGCTGAGTCATGCAGATTTGGTTGAAAACAGAAGAGTGGGACAAGTTCTGGGTTATGAGCTGAGTTCAGGGCATATGAATGGAAAACATGATAGATAGCATTCACATCCATTAAATAAAAAGAAACCAATTCCTCTGAATGGAGTCTTTTCTCTGATAAGGATGTTTGGTACTTTCAAGATGTGCTAAAGAACCATGCAGTCATTCTGCTGAGTAAGCAGCACAAGCCAGGCTCCAAGCTGACGTACTGGCGATCTGCTATGAAAGGGAGGGGTCACTCTCACTTGTTTCCTTTTTGTTTCCCCTTTTCTTCAGTATTTTTGTACCTTAATGACTGATCACATTATGACTGTTTTGGGTCACTGTGAAGGGGAAGCAATGTTCCCCGAAATGTTTCTATACTTAAATTCTTCATAAATAGTAAGTATATCACATGTATATACATATGTATGTACATACAGATATATATGTACAGATAAACATTTCCATGTACACATACATTCTTGCATTTTTTCTCTCCACCTAAGAATATGAATACAGCAACTGCCAGACACAAGTAACTTCGTGAAGTAATTAAAAGAAAAAAATGATGAAAGTTACAGTCCTTATTTCTCAGTCTATTTTAAATTTGAGGAATATACAAACCAGTAAACAAAGTTTCAAACTGAATTTTTACTAATTAAGCTATCAAAGCTTACAAATGCATGTAAGTGAAGATTAACTTAAAGTTATATTAGAAGTGCTTTGAAAGTTTTAGATGCCCAAATCGGAAAAGCAGTACAGGGGACCACACTTTCCAGCACTATCACTCTGGTCAGCATCAGAGATTGTCCAAGGCTCCCATGGGAAGTAAGCTAACCACTGTAGCAGGCAAATCTCGTTAAGCATCCTACCATCCAGGGCACAGAAACAACCAGTGAATTAAACTGATCTGACTGCCTACCCTAAGCCTCTACATGAGGTAGGATAGGATGGTAGAGATTCCAGATCATGACCAGTACCCATGTGAAGTGCTGGCCTGAATTCTTGACACTACAGGGAAAGAACTCTTCATCTTTATGCTTCTGGGAACAGAATTAGGGTGGCGAGTCAGCACTAGACATTAAGAAACCAGAAAGGACAAGGGGTCCAGAACAAAATGCACAGGAGTACGAATGTGGTAAGACACTACCCACACCAAACAGAGCCCCACCTGTGACATGGCACCTGGTTAAGTGACCTGCCCTGAGCTCTCTATATGCAGGGAACTAGTTAACAGGAAGCTGAATTTCAAATATGAATGAGAAAACTGTTGTTTGTAAATTAATATTCTGATTAGAACAGATTATAATGAAACAAATTACTCTTTCTTAAGAAAAAAGGTTTTGAATCATGTTTCTTATTTTCAAAATAATCCCTGGTTAGTTTAAATAGGCCAAGAAAAGTTTACTGGAAGCCTGCTGATCATCAAGAGTAAATCATCAAGAGTAATTATTTTTCCTTCTTACTACACTTCCACAATAAGTGGATAAAATTCACAAGACTAGGAGCTTGGTGAGGGTTGTGTTACTAAGTCAGTTTTATGACCTGGTTTGTTTCGTATGTATTATCAGCAGTCAATCTAAAAAAAAAAAAAAAGGAAAGTCCCCAGAACAGTCCACGACCCTTGAACCTTATACCATGAAAAATAAGGGGATCCACTTTCTAGATGCCTTAAAATTAACTGAGTTCTTGTTGGAATTTAGGGCCCGACAGCATAGCTCACTGGTAGAGTACATGTCTAGCATACACACTTGTCCTGGGTTAACCTCTACTACCATCAAAAAAGAAAACAAGAACAGAAAGTTCCAAGTTTACTACCATATTTACAAACAGATGTTTAGGGTATTCCCTCTCTCAATGCTAGATTTCAACAGGTACCAAATCACCTTGGTAATTTACATTTGATACTACCAAGCTCAGGAGGCAGAGCAATGACCCAAAAGAGTATTTGGGTTTATTCTTAGGTGAGTTGGTTATTTCACTATCCACAAGTGCTCTGGGACAATACTAGACTGTTCTAGGAACAAAAAAGGGCACCAGGGCTCACAATATGCCAGATGGGCCACCTAGGTGGCCAGTACTACCAGAAAGCAAGACAGTGTCTATCTTCAAGAAGGCACCAATATTCAACAGCATTCCCAATGGGTTGGCTGCTCCCTAACTGTACAGTAGCTGGGAGCCAGCTGCCCAAGGGCAGCAGTGTCAGGAGTCAAAAGGAAGGCAGCCAGTGGAAATGCCTCTTCAGACCTCTCTGGAAAAGGTAAATGCTGATCTGTCTACCAAAACCAAGCAGTTGCTTAGCCCCAAGTTGATAGATACTACAACCTGAAAGTCAAAGACCAGTCAGCACAAGTACCAGGTAGCTTTGTCCAGGTCCTAGTAAAAGATGAGGCTTAGACTGAGAAAAAAGAAGCCAAGCAACGTTTAGTGTACGGTGGGAAGGCATGGCTTTAATTCTACTGTCATACTAAAGCAATTTATATGCCAAGACCTTCTGCTCCTGGCTAAGACAATTTCCATAGAAAGGGCTGATCGCTTGCTATTGGGTTTCTATTTTTAGCTCTGAAACTTGACAAAAGAAAAGTAAAATTCAATGGACAATAAATCAATACATTTATTATTCTATCATTCCCCCCAACAAAGATTAAAAGCAGCTGACAAACGGAGATAAATTTGGGGCAGAGAAGCAGGGGTAGCAATGCATTATTTCAAGTAAAACTAAATACATTATGTCACTGTAACAGAACTTACAAGATATTAGAGACATACCATTAACAGGGAAAGATATTTTGATTAGCCATTTGTTTCAGGATGTTGGTAAAAGTTTACTCTTACATTTTAAAAACTTTATTTCTATTATTCTTACCCACGTGTCTCTACCACACCAATCTATTTAAATAACTCAACTATTGTGAAGATCTGCATAATAAGCATGTGTCAGATGACTTGCCAACTACTCCAACTTCCCTGAAAATGTACCAGTACAAACCTACCTCTCCTGTACCCAACCATTCCTATTTTAAATGCTTTGGCCTAACTAATAAGTAACCTCAAATCACATTCTAATACATAATCTGACTCCAAAGCTGATTGACAAATGACAACTAAACTAAGCATTTAAAATACAAACAAAGAGCAAAGCTTTAGGCATGACTCACTTGCTGCAAAGAGGAGTCCTGTGAGAAACCCGTTTCTTTAAAGTCAATTTCATCATCACTGGATGAATGAATATGGCAGGTTGTAACCTATATGCATAAAAATGTAAAAAACTATTTAACATAGAAAAAGGTTTGGACATTTGTATCAGCATTTTTATGGAAAAAAAAATCACATTCAGTTTTTCCCTCAATGTGTAACAGAAAAAACAAAAGTAACAGTTACATTGTCAAACCCACCCAAGCATCAAGGGTACACTTCCTCAGTCTGGCTACCGGCCCTCTGCGGCCCTTTCCTGGTTATTTCACTCCTCAGTACCACCACTAGAAATGCGATTTTTGAAAAAGACGATTTAATCCACTGAAATGCTTTTAGAATTATCACCAATTAAACAATTACATGGGGGAAAAGGTTGAAATAGTAGGGCATCTGAAACATAAAAATAGTTGGTATATGCCAGGCTTATAGGATAAAACTGCAATCCCCAGGGATTACTAATAGGCCACAAGAAAGGTCAGATTTATATATAAGCATTGTATCTAAAATTCTTGAACTTTCCTGCCCATATTGGCCATGAGCAGTAAGTATGATTTGATGTAACAGTCCCCTGCCCCCAAACAACCCAAATCTGCCCAGGAAGATGTACCTTCCTGCACCCAGGATGAACAACCAATTCTCAACAATAAAAAATACAATAAAAAATACTCATACATGTCACATAGTATAAGGGAAAGGGAAATGTGTTAGTAATTAGGAACCAATATACACAAATGATTAAGTACTACTAATAGTAAGTGGTATACAGCAAGTGATAAATACAAGCAGCTTACAAAATTCTAGAAACAAGTCTTATACTTCAGGGTAACCTGCACTATACTCTCGGAAGTATTTATTCTTTACTTTTTGTAGAAGTGTTTTGCGCAAAGAATAAGACCCTTAGGGGAAGATACAAGCATCTGTCACTTATTGATGTGCTCATAAACTGATAATGTAAGAGTGTGCCTAACAGCAGGGACTTTGGGGACTGGCCTGGTCTGCTCTGCAAACTGTTCTGACATTAGTTCAGGAAGCCCTGAGTACAATCCAAACAGGCCTGTCTGAAGTATGGTTTGTGAAGTTCTCAATAAATCACTGCCTAAATAAGACTGTCTTTTCCTTTTACTGATCTTTGGTAAAGACACTAATCCCAAGTGAAATTATATACTAATTCAATACTTCCAATTACTTCCCTCTCCATTCTCCTCGCTTGCACGCTACTGTTGAATCTGGCCTGAGAAAATCAGAGGTACAGTTTGCTACCACTGAAGGACTTGCTTGGGTTAACAGCAGCCTCAGTAAGTTATTAGGGAGACATGAGGGAATAAACATGGCCCAGGAAAGCCCAACCAGGGTGTGGCTATGCTTGGTGGCTGCAGCTGCCATCTTCTCCACCAGCTATACCCAAGTGGATTGAGAAGGACCTTGGGGTGCTTGCCTAAAAAGCTATAGTATATGTTATGCAGGGCCAGTATGTGATGGGCGGGTGCAACCTCATCATCGGGCACAGAACAAAAGGAAAACTCCAAGTAAAAGCTAGAACAGAAGAAAAGAATAAAATAAGGTTGGCTGCTCATAGCACAGTCTTATCTTAGAGCTAATGCGTATGTTCTGGTATTTACACTTTTTCCTACAAAGTAAGTGTTTATCACTTCATTAGTTAAGGTCAAGAGGAAGCCTGTTGCACAACTACTATGTGCCAGACGTTGTGACTCCTTAAGGGAGTTCTACTTAAAATTGTTTCCTGAAAGCAATCCAGGGGGTATTTATGTTTTTTCTCTAAAAATAAACTAGTTTTAGCAAGTTACTATTAAAAACAGTATATACCTTTGCAGTTGTACTAATGGAGAATGTGCTTCTTATTCTACCCTTGTGGCTCCAGGTTAAAAACATTAATAATGAGCTAAAAAGAATAACACACTCGTGGGGGAAATTCACTAATCAGAATCCCCACAAGTTCATCTCTCAAACATATACAAAATCAAATTCTGATGTACATTTTCAGGCAGGTGCTGTGCCCCTGAGCTATATCCCTGGCCCATGATGGGTATTTTCCAACACGCTCCTTCTGAGCCATCTCCAGCTCAGGAAATGCCCCTTCCCTCTTCTTCAGCTAAACCCCTCAGTCACTATTGTCTCCTCTAACCTACTCACACATGCCTTACCCACCTTCACAATGTAACTTACACTGCTGTTCATCTTCACCAAGTCTACCACTGGCTCACTAGTGCATCTCACCCCTCCCCTTGATCAATGCTCAGGAAGCAGACTGTAAGGCTCCTCTTAACTCCTGGTCCTCTATAGCCTGCCACCAGCCATAGTAATCTTTCAAAAATGGACGTCAAATTAGTTTTAGCTCAAAATCTAAAAGGTTCCCACCTGACTAAGATAGAAAAATCGAGATGTTCCCCATGGACTACAAGGCTATATAAATTCCAGCTGCTCAGGGCCTCTATGGCCTCATGTTTTCCTATTTTCTTCCTCGCCTGCTTATTACAGCCAGACTGGACACACTAACTAGCAACAATCCAATCTTGGGGCCCCTGAACTTTGGTCGTCCTCACCTCCTTCCAAGTCTTCACAATGTTATCTTCTCAGTAAGGTTCCCCTAGACCAACTATTATCCTCTGTGTCTTATTCATAGTAGGCACTCAAGTACTGAATTAATGAATACCAATAAATCAATGGGAACAAATGCATCAAAAAGTTAATGCATATACTGAGAACATTTTTGCCAAGCTCGATGTATGCTAAGCGAAATACACAGTACTCTTGATGCTGCTACGGGCAGAAGCAGCTTCTGAGATTTTACTTTCCTTCATAATAGTTTCAGCTTTACTGACTATTATTAGAAGAAAAAGCAAATATGCGATTTCTTCATGTAGGCTGCCACACAAAACCCTCAGTGGGATGTGATTATTAAACCCAGTGAGCAGCAGAAGCTGACTCTTACTGCTCACTACTTAGTGTGTTCTCACTGCTCCCAGTGTGGAGCCACCGCCGAGCCCTGGCCCTGCCTACCCTGTGGGGTCAACACTTCCCTTTCACTTCCACCTCAGACATTTCACACATCAACTGTTCCTGCCGCTGTACACTCCCTCCACATCTCTATGCCAATAGGGAAATAAGCGCCAATACTTTTACAATGCATTTTCCCTACTGGGGATAGAAACTCAGGGAGGAAATTGAATTTTCCAAAATTAGTACAAAAATTTCATTATCTAACTTTCTAAACCCTTGCCAATTTTTACAGTTTTGAGGGCTTACTCAAAACAGGACTTTGCATAAAGTTACAAACCCAAATTTTATTTGTAATAAGCCCCCAACATCAAACCCTAAGCAGTATATGAATCTGCCGTGCATGTATTTTTGATACACTGGGGAAGATGAAAGCCCTTCAAATATCTGAAGAGTTTAACGAAAATACTGCAGTAGAAGCAACAGGAGCTAATGGCTGGAAGATGTTGTCCTCTATAAGCAAGAAGTCCTCAGGGCAGGAGCCAGTAGGACAAGTAAGTATTTAGTGTATAAGGGGGGGTGGCACCTTGGTTGTAAACAGAAAAAGCAAGCAAAAGTCAGGACTATCGTATGTACTAACTTAAGCTATGAATACATCCAAAACAAACCTCAGAGACGTATCTGAGCCATCTTAAAACCCACTAAGGCAACAGACCTAAGATATCCACCTGAGAAAGGGACAGGAATAAGAAATCCACTACCTCTGGTGATGAATGGTTAAAAAGGCAAGTGCTTTTAACTAAGGCCACACACTACATTCACGTGTTGGTACTCTGCCACATTTCCAAGAGTAAGCAAGGCCCACTGTATTTACCAAGTTGGGTTTACAGAAATATTTACAATAGCTTATTTCCCTAGAACATGGTACTCAACCCCACTGAGATATACTCTGAAAACATTCTGTACCTGAAAATGAACCTGGAGGGTGAATTAAAATCTCTTGGTGGTCTGGTATTTATGTATGATTAGGCACCCTTAAAAACTTGAGTGATCTGTAGCCCTTACATACTGCAATACAAAGCTGGGCATGGTGGGACAAGCCTGTAATGCCAGTACTCCGGAGGTGGAGGAGGAGGATTTTCTCAAGTTTGAGGTCAGCCTTGGCTACATAATGAGTCAAGGTCAGACTGAACTACATAGCAAATTCTTGTCTCAAAAAAACAACAAATCAAATCAAAACAAAATAACCAAAAACAAAAACCCAAAAAACTACAATGGAAAAATTCCCCACTGGAAGTACTTCCAACTAAATGGAGACAGTACTTAGGAAAAGCTCTGGGATCAAAGAATTGGAAAGTCTTAAGATCAACCTGAAAGTTTCAACAGGAAGCAAAATTATGAAGCACAGCTAATTCAATCAGAAGTCAGCAATGTTCATAGGGTTCTACAAATCTGACTACTTTTGCTTATATACAGCTTCTCCCCATTGCATCTTACTATCGAACCTGTCTGTAATTCATGCATGGCATTGCAAATGAATTGTGCTCCATGTCGGGTGACACATGGAGCTCATGAGGACTTTATTTCAACAAAGGTGTAAATGTTGTCAAGCATCTGGCTCAAAGGGGGATTAGACACGCATTCTTTGCTGTATATCCACAGTGTTCCATGAGGTATACAGATATTTACACAGTAATGTGACAGGTTTATTGGCAGTATGTAATGGAACTGAGTACTGTCTGGACTACAGTGAAATTCTCCTTTACTACAGAGCTGCTCATGAAGTGTTCTTGAGTTACTTATTTTTTTTAAAGCCTGATAAGTTTTTGACATGTACTTTTTCAACAAAAATTTCAAAAACATAAAGCAGAATATTCTTAAATATTCCTTTCATATTAAGAAGCAAGGAAAAAACAAATTCCCTTTTATGAAACCATGTAGTCTGTATTCTTGGGGCTTTTTTTGGGGGGTCTGGGAATCGAAATCAGGACCTTGCACTTGTCAGATAGGTGCTTGTGCTGTTGGGCTATATTCCCAGCCCCAGTCTGCATTCTCAACAAAGAATTAATACAGAACCTCTAAAATTAAATGGTTAAATTCCACAGTATGAGAGATGACAATTTCAATGTATAAAAAAACAAAAAAACCCACCTCCCAAAACAACTTTAATTACTCAGAACTCCCAGGTTAGATGATATTTTGGGTAGTATTTAACTCTGCTTAGTATTTTAACCGATTTCATTAATGCAAAAAACAAAAAGCAAAACCCTAAAACTATTTACAATGGGTAATATGTTCAAAAAAATGACTTAGGCTTTCTTTGATGATCCACAGCTGTCAATATGAACATCAGTTTCTCTACTGGGCTGTACAATAAAGAAACATACGGGGCCCATAGACCCGTTTTAATTAGAATGTCCCCATAAAGTTTTCCTTTCATAGTTACCTCTGTTTCATAATTCTTCCAACTCTTCATACTTTCTAAATCACTTTAAAAAGCCATTAACACCACTACTCTGTCTTAACTGGAAAAAGAACCAAATCTGTTAGTCTAGCACAAAGGAGTGTGACATAGGACATCCTAGAGCAGTGGGCAGAGTGTTCAATGATATAAATAGCCTGCGGCAGCAAGCATGCTGTAGGTTCACCACCATGCTCATAAGGATACTCTAGCTTTCATAATCTGCTTTGCTCTTGTTTTTAAGTTATATACTGACTAGATAAGGCTGCCAGGTAACTGATATAGTATACTGTTAGGATGCACTAGAAATTCAAGAGCAGAGCTGCTAGATATCAAATAACAAATTAAATACTGGACAGAACTATTTCTAAGCCAAGGCTCTCACCTTATCAGCTGGCATATGCTTACAAAGGAAAATGCTTCACTATCTTTAAAAGCAAAACCAAACAATACTTACCTCAAAATCTTAATTTGTTAAAAAACAAAAATACATTCCAAAGTCCAATATAATTTTTAAGAAATTATCAATGCCATTATTCCCTGGCTGAAAGCACCAATTCTGTTTAAGATTTTAAAACTAGAGTTTCAAAGTACCTACAAAGTTTTCCCTCACTGAGAATGCTCTAATGAAAGAAAGCTCAACCCAATAATATTGGAAAATAATCTACAGGATTCTTTAGGATTTTTAAGCACTTAGGGTTATCTGAGGCATAAGGCAATAAACCCCAGAATAAGAGAAAGCTACTGCAATGGTGCTTAGGGAGCAGGGTATTGAGGGAAACAGAAATATGGTGTACAGCAGAAATCTGTGGCTCTTCAGTACCTTTTTCTCATCCAAGGCAGGTAATTAGGAGTTGATCAGACAACTTAGGAAGAATACTATGAATACTGACTTCTCTTACTGAGAAACAGGTGTGGATTTATCCTCAGCCCATTTACTGGGCCAAACAGAAGAGCTTTTTACATTTTTCTAAATAAATGGGTGAAGTCTAAGAGCATTGAAAAAAAAACAGAAATGTAACCTTGTAAAACCTACTAGATCTACCGTGTTCCTCTTGTTCGTTTCTCCTAAGGAGCTTGTGCAGAACGTCTCCCATCGCTCCCTGACTTCGTCGGGAAGATCTTCAGAGTAAGAAAAGGAGAAAAGCATTATCACCACAATGACCACGAAGAAGACTGGAGCGGACGGTCATGAAGAGCAGCCTGCCTCTTTCACTGATGACAGGTGAGCAAGCCCATCAGCTGAGGAGCCTGCAACAGCCAGCCCACTGCTCTGACGAAAAGGAATCAGAAAATCTCAAACAAGTGGGGGAGCCAACCTTTCCCACAAGCAAGAAAGTTTAGGAAATGTTGCAAATGACAGCTCTTACACCTTTGCAAGACACTATGGTGGCACCTGGCCAATAACGTTCCATGGAACCCTATGTGGCTTCTCCAATTTCTCTAAGGTAACGTCTCTAAGATAATGCCTACCTCATGACCAACATATGGAATAGACAGATAAATGAATGAATAAGTAAATACACACATGTGTGCATGCACACACACACAATAGTGAAATTCTACCTTCGACAAAAAATCTTTAAATAAAAGGACACATAAATAGCTTTCTGAGAAAAATGAAACTATGGCTGTAATTTTAGAGGCTAATGTGGGAACTCTGACAATTATGGTTTAAACATCCAGGTATAGGTGCATTCTCACACATGCACACACACTCCCAGGCAAGCAACTTCCATAAAAGAAAGGTGATCTAGAACACTTAAGTCACATTATACAGCCATTTCTCCTTGGTAAGGACATGAGACCTGGTGAGAAATGACTTAAGAAAGAGACTTATACAACTTTCAAAAAGCAAAATTACAGGTGGGCAAGCCCTAACTTTTCTCCCACTGGGTGACTGACAACTAGGCTTTTGGTGTACACACATTTGTTTTTTAAAAGACTTTGAGTTCCATTCCTGCAAATAGGTTGTTAACTGAATTGGTCATTAAATGATGCACTGTATATACTATGTACATTACAATACTGAGAACAAAGAAATGTTCACAGAAAATTCCAACTTGATGACTTTGCTTTTATTTGCGTAACTCTTACATGCAGTACTGTAATACATAACAGAACATGAAACTACAGTACTGTACTGTTTAGTACAATCACCAAAAATTGCAATAGTATACTGTAGAAGAACCCACCATAAGGCCACACTGCTGCTCGTGTTCCTGTGTCATAATTCTAAATGGTGGGTTCTAAGTCCGAACAGCATGCCTTAGCATTAGGTCCAAACAGTTTAAATAGGAAGGCCATGAAACAGGTTGGTTGTTAAATGAGAATTGTCTGTACATTCAACAGGTAACAGCCTCTTGACCAAACATTCTTAGGAGAAAAATAAATATATTGGGAAACAATTTTCAGGAAGCTAACTCTGAAGGAATTCTCTCCCAAGGATGTTACAAGTCCCTCACATTCAAAGAAGTCTTAGGTTTAGTAGTAACCCCACTGGGCAGAAACCCACAGTACAGTGCTTCTGATGCTCTCATTCAGCATCTCAAGAAACAAAAGGTCTGGGTCGCCGTGTAAAAGGCATTCAGTTTTTTCCAGGTAACCTTGGGCAAATTAAAAGTTAAATGCTAGTAAAATAAGAGACTCTTTTGGGAACCAAGACCCTTTCCCTTTTTAGTGACAGAGATACTAAAAGAAATGGTCACAAATTCCTTAGTAGCCCAACTTAAAGGCAATGAATGCACAAGTGAGATAGAGGGCTTCAGAAGAAAAGTAACAGCAAGAGTAACTGTAGCTCAAGTGGCTCTACTGCGAGCAGAGGAATACCGTGAGCTCAAAAATCTATAACTAACTGACTAACTAACCAACTAAGTATCTACCTATCTAAATACCAGGAATCAAACTTAGGACTTTGCACTTGCCAGGCAGGCACTTGCGCCACTGAGCTATATCCCCAGCCCAATTTAGCAAGCAATGCCTTTTAACAACAGCAGGCAACCCCGGATGCTAAAGTTGGCCAGTTATCTACTAAAAGGACAGCAGAAATCCTAATAGAAAGACAATCTGCAAACAGAAACTCCACAAACAAGCTATTAAAAAGGTTTCAGTTCTGTTTTACTGTTAAACTCTTTCTGCAAACCAACAGAAATAGTTAACCCAACTCACCTTTGATAAGCTGCTGCACTAATGCACTGTTGGGCCCCTTGTCCGTACTGTGCACAATACAGTTAGCTATCCTCGTGAGGTGTCCCATGTAACCATGGCGTCGGCCTCCTTCAGCTCTGGTAAGGGAGAAGGACAAATATTCAGACCCCGGATAGGAGGGACACTTGGTAAATACTGTGGATTTTTAATCAATCATTCTGAAAACTGAGAGCACTGAAGATTGCAAGGATAGAAAAGAAAGAAAAACAAGGAACAGAGGGTGCCAGAACAACATCAGGTAGCCCAGCAGGACCAGCCTGAAACTGCTCCCTGGAAGATTACATGGCAGCCTCATTTAAGAGGATATAGTTTACTCAAATATAAAAAATAATCATGAATTGTCAATAACGTAGTATCTTAAACATTCATTGATGCCTGTTACTAAAACTTTCTTTTGAATCTTTTTTCATAAAATTGTTTTTCAGACTTTAATCAGACTGCAGGGAACTGATGGTAGAACCTTGCTGGTTTGTTTTGTGTGAAAGATATATCTTAACATAGTTATATAAATTGATGGAGATAATTACCTACCAACAGTATTTTTCTTTTTGTTTTTTTGAGACAGGGTCCCACTATGTAGTTCAGGCTGTCCTTGAACTCCCTACATAGCCAGCCCACTGGTCTTGAACTTATGGCAATCCTCCTGTCTCGGCCTCCTGAGTGCTGGTATTACAGACATGTACCACCACACCTGGCCTTCAACAACATTATTCTGGTTAAGTTACTACCTGATCTGAGGAGTAGGCAAAGAGACGTAGTGAATTTGCACTGGCTGACAAACCATTTTGAACAAAGGCAAATAAACTTAGTCTCATTCCTTTCCACTACTGAGGGTCTAAACTTTCCAACCATAATCACCCTTTATATTTAGACAAACTTTTTATATCAATGTGACTTCTAACCTACAGAGTATGGAAACTTTCAGCTTTATGAAACAGAAGATTTTTAGCTTTAGACAGCAGAGTACCAACAAAACAGATTTTTGCTTAAAGAGACAAAAATCTTCCCAGGAGCCACTCACTCACTCACTCACTCACTCAATTAATCAACCATACTATACTTGGATTCTTGGCTGGAAAATATCTGCTGGTTAATCTCAGAGGGTTTGGGGACACATGGAAGTGATTTCAACTAAGTCATTAAGAGTCTCTTTCACTTCCACAGTAAGACCAGGAAACCCAAGTGCGTCTATGGGCAACTTCTGATGCCCAGTGTTCCCAAGCACACAGGTGAGAACAAAAGCTCATCTGCAAGCTTTCAGCCCAGGGCCTTCAAGCTACCTCAGCTTCCAGTGCAAAAACATATTAAGAACTCTCTTTTCAGAACCCTCTAGCTAAAGGGAATGCTACTCATCTCCACTTCAGAGGACAGGACATTTAAATGCTGGCCCTATGGGGCAGGGAGAGAGGAGGAGGTCAGGCAGGGCACAAAAGGCCTAAGACGGGGCCAGACAGAGAACCAGACATGCTAAATGCACCACAAACAGTATCCCCGAAGAAGCTACATTTAGAAAAGCATATCTGAAGTGTACAGCCGCACAAACCAAATGCCAATTTCTCAAAAAGAATTAAATGGAAACTCTATCAGTTTATTAGATTTTTTAAAACCTCACAAAATAAAGCTGACACCTGTCATGAGCAACCTAGTCCTTTTGGGGACTACAAACGAATTTGAATAGAGATACACAGCAAAAACACTCCTGAAAAAGGAAAACAGACTTTAAAGGGCTACAGATAAGTTTCTAGAGTGATGGAGACATACTGCCTTAGCTATAGTGATGGCTACATGATTTCAGGCATCAGTTGTCATTTCTCACACTGTATACCTACAGACCATTGAGTCTTGCCATGAAGACTATTTATCTAAAGAAATCTGACTTACACCCAAGCAGAACTTCTGCATTGGTGGTAGGAGAATTAGGTGTTCATATGCAGAAGGATGAAACTAGATCTCTGTTTCTCAGCACATAAAAATTACCTCAAAATGGACCAAAGACCTAAATGTTAACTAAGACCTGGGAGTATGGAACTACTTGAAGAAAATATAGGGGAAATATTTTAAGACATTGGTCTGAGCAAAAATTTTCTTGGGTAAGACCTCCAAAACAAGCAATAGGAAACAGGATTACACAAAACTAGGAAGCTGCTGCGTAGCAAACAAAAAAAGAGCAAAGAGACAACAGAAGGAGAGAAAGCATTCATAAACTATACACCCCCAACAAGGAATTAATATCCACAAGGTAAAGGGAAGTCAACTAAAAAAATAAATGCTGGCAATGATGTGGAGAAAGGGGAGCTCTCACACACTATTGTTGGGAGTGTAAATTAATACAGCCATTACGGAAAACAATATAGTGGATCCTCAAAAGACTAAAAATAGAACTGCCCTATGATTCAGCAATCCCACTACTGGGTATTATCTAAAAGAACTCACTAGAAGGAAGAGACATTTATACCCCACACTTATTGTAGCACTGTTTACAACAGCAAGATATAGGTCACCATTTATGTCCATCAGCAGATGAAAAAGAAAGTTACACATATTCAGCATGTGCAGTGAATATTATTCAGCCATAAAAAAGATGAAATCCTGTCACTTTCCCATACAAACAGAACCAGAGAATAATAAGTGAAATAAGGACAAAGAAAGATAAATATGGAATGTTCTTATGTGGGAGCTAAAAAAGTTGATCTCAAGAAGTAAAGAGCAGAATAGTCACTAGAGGCTAGGAAGGTAGCAGGAGGAAGAATAGTTGAAGGAGTGAGTCCTAGTGTTTTGTACACCGTAGGATGCTAATAGTTTATAACAACTTATAGATCTCAAAATAACTACAAGAATTTGCAGGTTCCCAACAAACACAAGATAATTACCCCGATATGATCTTAATATACTGTATACCTAAGTCAAATTATTACACAGTACTCCACGAATATATACAACTATATGTCAATTTAAAAACAAAAACCTCATACTCATACAAGAAGCATACTTTGAAAATGTTTCCCCAGATCTACCCCATGCCACTTGCTGCAGAATTTATGAGGTGGCATGCAAGTTCCCTCAGCAGTAAATAAGAATACCTGCTATAGACAACAACAAATGAAGAAATCCTACATAACAAAAACTACTTACATGTACTGTACAACTTTGGCCTATCAGCTAACAAATTTTCCAAAGGAAATATTAAGTAAAGTTTCCCTTTAGTTCCATGCATGCAGCACTAGCACTCTTTTCTACATTGAAAACATGCCGCCAATATGTTCTATTCTAGGTAGACTGATGACAAATATGCCAAGTTAAACCATCATCAAGGAGGACTTAACTTTATGATTCTTTTTCATTCCATTCCAGATCATTCTCAGAAAAACCGCCTTTCATAAAGGACCAGGGAGTTTCCAAAGGCAAGACAGTAATTTCCACCAAAGGGAAGGAGAAAGAGAAATTAAATTCTAGTATGCCCAAGAATTGTTACAATGTTCTCTGCAGTACCTAAATATCCAAATATATACTATTAGAAAAATGTCTGTTACATTGTAACTTAATTTTTTTCTAACTAGGGCCTGTGAGTGTGGGGAATACACTATTTTCCAAATTCTAAATGAAAGCAAATTCTTTTCATAAAAATTTACTTACTGTTTCTTCTCATTCATTTCCCAGGCTTCAAGTATTCTTTCTATTAATTGACACTTTTGAAAAAGCTGAATAAGAAAGATTACTGCAGTTAACATTTATATAAACATCAAAGTGTCAAAACTTTGAAATGAAATAGAGCTCTAGTTTAACAGAACAGTGGTATGCATAACATAGCAAGCTATACAGTTCTGAGCTACTGGCCAACCCAAATGCAATGTGGTGGTAAGGTTACTTCAGACCTTACGAACACTACTGGGATTCAGAACAGGACTCTCACCTCACACAACACCTACTGGAAAGCCATGGCTACAGGTACTGCTGTAAGTGAGCAGCTGACCTGAGCCAATGCCACGATTTGTCATCTGGTAAAATTTGGTCAGAAGTATAGACCAAAACGAAAATGAAATAAAGAAAACTATACCTCGGCAAAACAACTTAAAATCAAAAGCAATAGCTAGAATTTTTAAATGTCAGAAACACTTATACCTGCAGTAATATTATTATGCTAGTATTAAAAAACATGCGTGCCTTGCCAAAATCCTGCAAATCAATGACAACTGCTATGGACTGTGACCTTGGAATGTGCAACGCTGCTTTGTTTCAGAGGTCTTTCATTTTCCCTAACTACCTGGCTATTCCAACCTCGCCTTGTGTATCTTCCAGGTACCAGAATAAATCAAGTATGAGTCAGAAACTGCCTGAAACTAAAAAACTTCTGAAGAAAATATGAATGATGACAGTAAAATCACTGTGTATTTTACAGAAGACCCCAAAACAGCCTCATTCAACATCAACAGAACTCATGCCTCCAAACCTTTAGTAATCTATTCAGCACCAGAAATTAAATTCTAGTACACCCAAAACCTGTTACAATGTTCTCTGTACCATTTAAATATAAAAGGTGTAAAATATATATTTTTCAACACATTAATTTTACCAAAGAAGTGGCAACTTACATTTCTTTTATTGTTATCATCATTATTATTATCATTTTGTGGCACTGAGGACTGAACCCAAAGAGTGCTATGCCACATTCCCAGCTCTCTTTTAGTTTTTATTTTGAGAAAGGATTTCACTAAGTTGTCCATGCTGGCCTTGACCTTGCAATCCTTCTGGCTCAGCCTCTTAAGTCGCTGGGATCACAGGCATATGTCATCATGCCCAGTTAGTTTTTTTAAAAAGTCAGTTCATATAATGATTATTTGGTTAGGATTTAACTTACAGAATCAATAGCTTAAAAATGCAATAAAGGTATGACTGTTCAATTATAGTACTCCAAAATGTAATCTGTCCTTATATATTCCACACTAAAATGAAAAACTACTATAAACCAGAAAAAAAAACAGCTGAAACAAAATAAAACCAATTAAACTTACATGTTTCAATAATATATTATCACCAGGTGAATCTTGATCGGTAATTGTGCCATTTTCTGTGTTTTCAAAAGGACTGGCAAGAATCAGTGCAATACAAATTTCCACTTGTGTATGCAAAAAATTATTCCATGTATATTTAAAGAACATGTCCTAAAAAAGAAAAATCATGTTTTCTTCAGTTACCTCAATGTTCCAGCCACTACTTTAATACATTTACAGGGTGATTTAATAAACTAAGAATGATGTATTTTAGACCAATAGGACTGATTAAAAAGAATGCGGGCTTAAAGGGGTTTGAAATACCACTTCATACCTTAAACAACCTATCTGCTCATTCAACATACCAGAATTTGCATAGAATCTAGTAGAAACCAATAAAAAAATTATGAAGAGACAGGGAAATACCTTTGTTTTCAAAGCAACCAATGCAAATATTAAGTTCAGTAAATTTTCAAAGAAACTTGTAAGAACAATGCCTGCCTGGCAAGCACAAGGTTCTGAGTTCAACTCCCTACATCAAAACAAACAAATAAAGGAATTCTACTTTGATTTTACAGTATTTACTAATGGCTTTTGTGCAGAGCACTGCGTTAGGTGAAATGTCGGAAACAGCTGGACAAAAACATAGTTTCCAATCTGGAAGTGCTTGTAATTTAACAAAGAATAACCACTGCAACATTTAAAAATTTCTAGCACAGCAGCAAAAACAAATGAGGTATGAAAGATGGTGACATGTGCATTTCCTGGAAGCATAAGAGTTTTTCAAATTACACTTGATTTAGTTTGTTCCAAATTGTCCCCATTTTCCACCTCCTAGATTGGCATGCCACCTAAGCAGAAGATGAAATGTAACTCAAAACATCTCAGTGACGCTAGGAAGAACAACATCATGGATGATGGTATGTATAGGTTTCAAATTAGGTGAGCTCAAATCTTAACTTTCTTGCTCAGCACCCAGAGAATGTATTACCTCTCCAGAGATGATTTCAAAAACCAGTACACTCATACCCAGCACTTTTATACTTAGTATATCCCGAGAGAAGTGTATATAAAATACATGCTATAATGCCCATCTTGTACTGAGCAAAGATGTCCTCTGAAACATCCCAAAATCTCTCCAAATGTGTGATGTGAAATGTTCACGAGATGGCTTGTGAAAACTGCCATTAATCCGCATGGTTCTCTGTGCTGGGGTGGCAGAACAGACAGAGCAAGCATGGGATCCGGGATCCAGAGCTAGGCCAACACATTTCAAGCACAACCTTCACCAAGAGAGAAAGCGGGACAGAAGTCCAAATTATTCTTGGCTTTTCTTCTTCCCTTCCACTGACAAGCAGACCACCCACTGTCTGGAAGAATGGAGGCTCAAATATAAATACCGGGCAGTCTTAGATTCACTAGCTATGCCCCTATGGAAAGATGAAGGTGTAGCTTTCTGACGGTTCTGAACGGAAACCCAACGCGGCAATTGGCAGGCACTACTGACATGAGACTGCACTTGAGGGAAAACCTGTGTAATCTTCACTGAAATGCTTTATTCACAGCAATAGTAAGTGATTCCTGAACAATTATCAGCATCCAAAATTTATAATAAATGTAATCAAATGTCTGCAAGGGATCATCTCACCAATATGACTCCAATGCTGTTCAGCTCCATAAGGTCCCCATTTATACTGCTGGTATTGGTTTGAAGCAGGCTGGATATCAACCTAATCACGTTCAACCGTGTGTTCCCCACGGGAGGATCTAGTACACCCCATGTAGTCTTCATCACACTTTTCTGAGGAAGAAAAACTTCCAATTAAGTTCAATTAAAGAAACAAGCAAAAGCTGTATGTGTTGAGACACAGCACTAGGCTAATTAACTCCACAAAAATTTTGGCTGAATCTTATGCCTAAAAGCAAATCTAAAGCTTCTGCTATTATCTTTAAAAGATGATATACAAACTCAGACGTTGCCTCTGGTCCCAACCCTGAAACATCAATTTAAACCTGTTCCTGTCTATGAAGAGGTTTTCTACAGTTTGAAATCACAACAGACAGAGGCAAAACACTGCGAAATTTCAAAGTTTGGCAGAAAAAAGTAGCAAATTACTGTGGAGCAGTGAAGCTTCCCTTTTTAAAGGTCCACTCGCACCACACCCTCATACCCTATGGCTCCCCTCCCTCCCGAGGCCCAGTGGGCCTGTAAAGTTATGGCATTACTCCATGTGAGACAGCTCTGACTTCTAAAAGGCTTCATGATAGCTGGGACACAGTTCGGTGGTAGAGTGCTTGCCTAGCTTGCATAAAGCAAGGAAGGAAAGGGAGGGGAGGGACGGGGAGGGACAGAGAGGGACAGAGAGAGACAGACGGACAGAGAGAGCGAGTGAGAGAGAAAGAAAGCGAAAGCGAGAAAGAGAAAGAGAAAGAGAAAGAGAAAGAGAGGAGAGGGGAGGGGAGGGGAGGGAAGCAAAAGCAGTGCAAAATTTAAAAAGAAATCTTCATGGATCTACTCACATACCTCAATATACAGTAAAATTAGGAACAACTGCTCTTCTTTGGAATAAAAGAGGAGTCCCAAGGAGATATTCCCTCACTTTGATTAAGGATTAAGAAGAATCAGATACTGTCATGTTTCCACGACTAGGGAGAATCAAGGTAGACCACCCATGACACACGTGGACCCTTCATCACACACCTCCTCCACCTCGATCTTCTATTTGTGACATTCTTTCCCCTTGTCCTAAATATTTTTTCCTTGTTTACCTCCCAATTCTTGTTTTTAGAACTGGCATAAAGGATGCCACAACTAACTGTTAAACACCAATAGCAGCACTTTCCCAGAGGTGAGCATCAACAGCGTAAGTGCAGAGGGGCACCCTGCACCACTTGGCACCTGGAAGGACAACCTGGAAGCTGAACTAGACTCCTTGGAGTACAAATGTAAATTACTCTATGCTGCCCCTCCTCCAAGTGGTAAACACAAAACATCTCATATAGAAGTGACCCACACAGTAGACAGACACAGAGATACACACTACACAGGAAACTGGATCTAACCATGTAAGGCAAAAGCAAACAGCAACATTGAGAACTCGAGCAAGAGCAGAACTTTCAGAGCCACATCTCTTACTCTGATCTATATATATCTCTGCCCAAGCCAAGTGGCATGGGGTATAGGTAAACCCTCTCACAGACTGCTAACCGCCCCCTTTCCCCTAGATCTTTACCAAGCATAGGGAAGATTTCCACTTACAGATACCCTCTTTCCTAGTCTTTATCAGTTCACATGCATTCCACAATCTGCAGACAGACACTCTCCATCAAAAATCTAGTGCCCCAAGCCATAGTTTTTCCATACTGTACACTAAACCCTCAACCTCGTATCTTTTAATGAAGACAAAAAGCTGAGAACACTGTCTAGCTCACAGTGAGCTCCTGGACAGTGCTGACCTGTGACTGTGGCTGGAACACATCCCCAAGTGTAAGTGATTTCCAACCCCATGGGCTCAGAGAACAGCATTCAAACATTCTACTGAATGTTTAAATGAACTTCTATTCTCAACGAGAAAATACAATTTCAAAGATCAAAGCCTGAAAAATTAACTTTACCTTAAAGATGTGAAAAGAACATGCTACAAGAAGAAAACTGCTTTTTTTTTTTTTTTTTTACTGATGTACATGGACCTACAAATTTATAGAACAAAACCCTGAGTTTTCTACATGGATATTTTGTGTAATTCTATCTCATGTTATCAGTTTAGACAACATTTATATAGATAAAAGCTAATTTAAAACTATCTCAAAAGTAGTAAGAACACTGGCAGTGTCTTTTCTGTATATTCTGAACGTGCTGACCATTCTGCATGTGTACTGTTACTCAAAGGCCCATATGCTTTTCAGCAACTGCTCACACCAAATTCCTAGCTGGTGAGCCATGCCATATAGCTCACCTACCTTGGGTGGCTCAAGTAGAAGTTCATGAAAAGATCGAAGTCTTCCTCTGATGGCTTCTAGAACACTCTTGTTGACTGAACACACCGAATGACTCATGCCTGGTGGGCAGATCTCTATATGGCCTTCAAATCTTGAAATAAAGGTAACTTTAGTTATTATAATTTCAGAATAAATCAGGGTGCTCCCTACTAACCATGTAGACAAATCCTTAACTACGTAACTATATAGTCATTAACAGCAGTATTTCTTGCTGCAAGAAAGGACAGAGTGTATGATAAAATAAAAGCGGGGCCTAGGCTTTGTGGCATTCTGGGAGGACTGAGGCAGCAGGACTGCAAGTTCAAAGCCAGCCTGTACAATTTAGCAAAATCCTATGGGTGGGTACATTCAATCCCCCGTACTTACCTCTCTCCCCCAACACACATGTGAGCGCAGGTGAAGACAGTGTAACAAAACTTTCATGGGGATCAGCCAACAAGACCTCAAATTCAAAAGGGCTACAGTATCTCGTAAGAAATTATGCGATCTCTCTACATTCTCTTAAACCTCCTAAATCCTTGTAACCATTATACTAATAGCAAGTCTCTAACAAGAACATTTGGAAAACAAATGGAGATACGATCCCTAAATTACAGGGCATATCATTACTGTCTCTCAGTTTATACAACAAGTGGATCTATGTATGTCCCATAAAGTCATCCTGGGTGATAAACACTATTTCCAGTTAAAAAGGTTTAAACTATTCTACATGAAGCCCAGTTATGACCCATGGCTTCTAAGAAAACCATTACAGTGGAACGAGGCTCCCAAATCCCAACTGGTGTTAATGACTACAAGGGTACAGGGGTTCTCAAGGTGGGGGCAGGAAAACAGACCTGAAGGAGAGGAGCACATCAATGTTAAGGCCTAAAAATGAGAATATGCGGTTTAAATCAAAAGATACACCTGCAAGTGCTGAGTTGACTTCAGAGTAGTACAAAGTAGCGGTTAATAGTGTGACTGTTGGAGCGAGACTGCATCAGCCCAAATCCAGCCTCTTAACTTACTATTAGCTGTAATGTGGAAAACGGGGCCACTCCAGACCACCGCTCCTCGACTGCTGTGAGAGCCAGGCTAATGAAGACAAAAAGCCAAGAACATTGTCTAGCTCACAGTGAGCTCCTGGACAGTGCTGACCTGTGACTGTGGCTGGAAAACATCCCCAAGTGTAAGTGATTTCCAACCCCGAAGGCTCAGAGAACAGCATTCAAACATTCTACTGGGAAAGGAGAGCAGAAAAAGCCTCTGGCTTTGAATACAGTATTTTAAAAAAAATGTATAGGGGGTTCTAATAATTTATGTAGCCAAACTTTCTTCACTGAAGTTTCTATTAAGGCAGCCATGCTTCCAAGTTCTCTGTAACTGTAATTCTAGAGTATTTGCATATTTTTCCTAGTATTTTAAAATTTAACTAACTAGAATTTACTTTTTGTAAAATAGCCATTAGAGTCCTAATTTTGCCACTTAACCATTTTTCTAGAACTGGCCTTTCTTCATGTATATGTATAAAAATAAGCTACATACTAAATCCCTTTAGCCATTCCTGTTTTACTCACTGACGCACACTTCTAGTGGCCATCATTTTATGTACCTACCCTAAATACTGTAGTGAATTTCCATGGTGTTTTATAGTGCACTGTCAATGAAGTGCCACATTTATTATTAAAATGGTGCACTTTAATATGCAGCAGGCAAATTCCTGGCCAATATGTGTCTGTTTTTAAGCAACTGCCAAGTATTTTTTACAAAGTGGCTATGCATTTTGTGTTCCCAACAGTAATGTGTGAGCCTTCCAGTTGCTCCAACTCATTACCAGGAGTGGATAAGATCCACTTTGTTCTTGGAGGTTTATCCACATAGTAGACTAAAATGTGGCTCCCCAAAAGAAATGTCTACATTTTAATCCTCAGAGACTGTATTTACCACCTATTTGGGAAAAATTCTTTGAAGATTCACTTAATTTAGCATATGAAGATGAAATATTATCCTGGATTATGCAGGTGGCCCTACGTGCCATCACAAGCGTCCTTACAAGAGAAGAAAGACACAGGCAAGATGCTAAGACAGTGTATGTGGCCACAAGCGTACTAAGCCAAGGCTCACTAGAAATGGACCAAGCAGGAACAATTTTCTCTCAGCAACTCTGGGAGGAATGCAGCACCACTGACACTTCAGTCTTGGACTTCAGGGACTCAACACTGAGAGAATAAATCATTACTATTTTAGGCAATGAAGTCTGGGGATAGTTCATTTCTAGCCGAAAATACAGTTTCTCTGAAAGGTTATAGTGGTATCACAATGAGTTTTTAATCTCTCATTTCCAATGATGCTGGCCAACTTTTCATGTATCTATTTAAAATGATTATATCTTTTCTTTTTCAACTGGCTGTTCAAATCTTTCCATCTTGAAATTGAGTTTTCTTCTTACTTTATGTACATAAATACAACTTCTTTCTCACACTTGATTTGGAAATATCTTCTAACAACCTGTGGCTTTTCTTTAAATGGTATAAATCCTTTATTTTTATTTTTATTTTTTTAATTGGGTCTCACTATGTAGTTCAGACTCATCTTGAACTCACAGAGCTCCTTCTGACGCAGCCTCCCAAGTGCTGGAATTGTAGGGGTGTGCCACCATGCCTCACTTTTGTCTTTTTGAAGTTAGATGTAACTGCAGTGGAAACTTTGTAACTTTTGGGGTGTTTCAGTTTTGTTTTGTTGAGTCAGTCTTTTATATACCCAGCTTTGTCTTTGACTAGCTATACAGATCAGGCTGGTGTTGACCTTTTGTTTTGTTAGTACCAGGAATTGAACTCAGGACCTTGTGCTTGTGCTGCTGAGCTACATCCCTGGCCCTGACTTCTGTCTTTTTAATAGTCTTTCAATGAACAGAATTTAATATTTTTAATGTAGTCTGAGTTGTCAGTTTTTCTTCTGTAGTCATTGGGATTGACCCCAGGTCCTCACACATGCCTGTTAAGGTCTCTACCTGAGTGACACCACAAAAATTTTCTTTTGTGATTGAGTTTTGACAATGAACCTAAGAAAAGTCTGTCTAGCTTTGTGTCAAATATTTTCTCCTGGAACTTTCAATTTTATGATGTATGTTTAGTTATCTGATTCATTTCAAGTTAATTTTTATATAATCTGCAAAGTACATATAGAATTCCAATTTTTTTTGTATACGCCCATACAACAGATCCATGACCATTTGCCGAAAGTGCTTTCCTTTCTCTACTGAACTGCCTGTACATCTTTGTCCAAAACCCGTATGTGTGGGTCTACTTCTGAACTCTATTCTGTTCTAGGGATATACAAGTCTATTTTTTCACCACACTACCCTATTACAGATTTTTATAATAAGTCCTACAAGCATGAGAATTCCAGTTTTGTCTTTCTCTTGCACAATTGTCTTGGATATTGTATTTGCTCTTTGTTTCCACGTAAGTTTTAGAATTAACTCAGTGTCTATTAAAAATCATCCACAGGCTGCCTATGGTGGCACATGCCTATAAGCCCAGCACTCAGGAGGCTGAAGCAGGAAGACTGCTGTGAGTTTGAGGCCAGCTTCAACTACATAGTGAGTTCAAGGCTAGTCTGAACTACACAGCAAGACCCTGTTTAAAAAAAAAAATGCATGCTGCGATTTTTACTGGAATTGCACTGAATCTACAGATCAGTTTGGGGATAACAGCAGTGTTCAAGCTTTTAATCTATGAACATAGTATTTGCATTTATGTAGGTCATCATTGATTTCAACATTTTAAGAGTTTTGGGATGGGCATGGTGGCACACATCTGTAATCCCCATCACTAGAGAGGCTGAGACAGGAGGATCACTGCAAGTTCAAGACCAACCTGGGCTACACAGTGAGCGCAAGGTCAGCTTGAACTGCATAGCGAGACCCTGTCTCAAAAACACAAAAAGAGTTTCAGTATTAAACCTTATGGGCAGTCTGGAGTATATCTCAGATTTCCTTTTTCTTTGTTGTAGATGAAAGGGTACATTATAAATTTCAAATGTTCACTGCTAGTTTAGAGAAATGCAATTAATCTTTAAATACTGACTTTGTATCCTGCAATCTTACAAATCTACTTCTTTGTTCTACAAGATTTATTTTTAAATACTGGTTAGAGATTTTCTATAGAAATAATCCCAACATCTGTGAACAGATAGTTTTATGTTGCCCTTTCTTTGGACACCTTTTTCCTTTCCTGTCCACTGTACTGGCCAGTATCTCCTTGAAAGAACTTGAGCTGGCACTATAATGGTGAATGTCTGAGCCAAGACCCCTGGTTTTGGGGTAAATTATTTCAGTCTTTACTACTTTTTCAAGTTACTTTTTACAAAATTAATTTGTTAATATTTATCATGAAGGAATTTAAAATGATGAGAGGGCAGGAATATAGCTGAGGGGCACAGTACCTGCCTGGCAAGCACAAGGTCCTGAGTTCCATTCCTGATACCCTAAATAAATAAAAAAGGTTTTCTTCATTATTCTGTTGATATGTTGATTTGAAGGATGAAGAGGCTGACATTCCTAAGAAAAACTGTATTTGACCCACGGCATGGCTGTGGATATAGCTCAGTGGCAGAGCCATTGCCTAGCATATGGAAGGCACCACAAAACCCGTGTGCACATATCCTGCCCCCTGACACACAAGAAAAGAGGACTGAAAAATGGCCGACTAGTGATCAGCAGCCAAATTAACCCTCTTGGAGACCTGGAATCTAGACACTGGAAATTATCAACTTGGTGAAGAGGAAAAAAAAGGAGACTGGCAGGAATCAGGAAGGAATGGACAAGAAAGTTAGGAGCTACAGAGAAGTTGGAGCAGTGGACCACAATGCAGAGAAAAGCACAAAACAGCCTAGAAGCTCCTCTCTTCTCCTGTGAAGGAGAAAGCTGCTTTCACAGACACATGACAAGCCCCCCGTGCTGGGCGCTCAGAGATAAATGATGGACCGGGTCAGGGCCAGGGGCTCACCTGAGGTGGAGCCCATAGCTGCT
The DNA here is from genome assembly GCA_004027595.1 of Dinomys branickii. Lineage (NCBI taxonomy): Eukaryota > Metazoa > Chordata > Mammalia > Rodentia > Dinomyidae > Dinomys > Dinomys branickii. The sequence continues at coordinate 201,940 of PVLD010001352.1, forward strand.
GTAAACTGCTACTGCAGCACAGGGTTCTACACTGCCCACCCCCACAGTTCCTTCTGCACAGTGAGAAACAGCTGGAGAAGGAATCAATCACGTTGCCACTGTATTGCCTGAGAGAGATTAATGAGGAACTATTGCAGCAACAGCTTGATTATTTTAAGTTTGGAACTCAGATCAACAAAAACACTTCACTTCAGGATTCCCAGTGCAACCCCCCACCACGGTGACTGAGTGAGACAGCCATAGGAGACAGCAGTCAACAGGCAAGCAAGTAAAGAGAGAACCCTTGAGAAATTTAAGCTCAGGCCCTGAATGACATGAGCTCCACCCTCCAAGGTGAGAAGCTTGTGTTGCACACAGAACAGCTGGGTCTCAAAATGCTGGCACTGAGTACTTGAGCAACTGCCCTGCTGCCTACATCCAGAACAGACTGGAGATCTGACTGCCTTCCCCATCTACAAACATAAGCAAGAACACGCCTTGGCTCAGAAGGTTGCTGCCGCCTGGGGCAAATAGAGAGGCATCTGAAAGGGGCGGCATCTCATAAATGCGTAGGTCATAAAGTGAGGCAAGAAAAGGATGGCTTCTTGGATTCCAAAACTGCAGATCGTAAGAAAAAAATCATTCATTCAAAATTACAAGGGGGGAAAAAAGTTAAAACCTTTTCCCCTGTTTGTTGAACACATTTCCTTTCTTTTATCTTTTTCACTAGTATATTGGGTTTGGAGAATTTTCCTTTTCTAAGTTTTACTTTTTGTCTTATAATTTTAACTGTTAGCTTTTCCTTTTTTTATTCTTCATATTTTTTTCATTCTTTTGTCCCTTTCTTCTTTTATCTTCTATTACCTAATTCTATAAATACTCTTCTACTCTCAGTTTTATATCCTCTTTCTCATCTCCCATTGCTCAATTTTTCAGATTTCCCTTCCTTTCATTCTTCTGTTTTCAATCCCCTATGTAAGCATGCATGCCGCAGTGGGCTGTCAGTAATTTTTAAAGTTCTAAAAGGTTCACCACCATTGTCCTCTATCAATACTAGTATAAGCATTAAATTTTATCAATGTTTAAATAGTTAATTATATGTTATTAATGTTGAATTCTTTTCTATTGCTAATGGAGGTGTAGTTGTTGAACTTAGTACATATTTACTGTATGTCAATTTTTTTTGTCTTAGTATTTGTATTATTATTATTATAGATATGCCCATGGTTTAGGGTAGAACATTACTGGTTCTTAAAGAAGTCAACAGCCAGCCTGTCTTGGACATTAGTGTCAATGACTTACTTGGTACTGCAGGGTTGCATAGTGGTTTCTATGATAAGTTTCCTCTGTATGCCAGAAGAAACTTTCGCATCTTTAACAATACGATGCTTCTTTTGTGGAAGATGCGTAGGGATTAATTACACTGCATCCTCCTCCCACAAATTAATATAGGTAGTGGGCTTGTGAACATAGGCAAAATATTATATGCCCAGAGTATATTAATGGAAAACAGATATTAAATAAAGAGATCTCCACACTAGGAACAAACTCTTTCTACTACAAGCACAAGGCAAAGCAATGAAATGCCTCCCAAATCTCCAGTTTTCCCAAAGCTGATCCATGGTGCAAGGGGAGGGGGGTGCAAAAGCTACACAGGCAGATTATTTTTAAAAAGGGTAAGAGAGGAGATTAAAATCAGATAAATAAGGTACTCAGTGTGCTCACAAAAGATACAATTAAACAGATAATGGATAAAATAAAATGATCAGGTAGCTTACAGAAGACAGTAATAAAAAAGCTAGTTGAGCTCAACAAAATGATATAAAACACAACCAGTTTATTAAAGAATTAAGAGTCCATGAAAACGTTCCAAACAAATCCAGGAGATTAAAAATTATATGCAGGGATATAGCTCAGTGGAATAAGCGCTTGCCTAGCAAGCGCAGGATCCTGAGTTCGATCCCCAGTACTGCAAAAAATAAAAATAAAAATAAATAAATAAAAATTATATGCAAAGTTTAGGCAGCATAAGCGACTACTACAAGACAGTGTCAGACTTAAAAGACAGGGCTGCTGTCAGAAACTAGTTATTCAGAAATACCTTAAAAATCAGACAACCCAGAAAAACTGATCCAACAGCAGCTAGATAATGCAAAGAAAACAACTCAAAGGTTAACTGGAATAAGTGAAAAATCAGAAGAGCATAAAACCTTTTTATGATATCATAGAAGAAAACAAAAACATACAGAACCTCAAATAGCTGTATCACAAGAGAAACTCTCCATGACACATTATAGTAAAAAATCCCAGGAGTTTTAACACAAGGACAGAATCTCAAAAGATATTAGAGAAAACGAATGAATCTCTTAAAAAGTAAACCCATTACAACTGCAAAAGACTTCCTAACACAAACCTTAAAAGTCAGGACAATTTGGAGCGAACGGATTTAAGCTCTAAAAGATAACAACTTCCAACCCAGACATATATATCCTGCAAAGCTATCTTTCAAACTGTTTGGAAAAATAAGGTATTTCCATGATAAAAATCACCTCAAGAAATTTATGACCACCAAACGAGCACTACAAAAAATTCTCAATGTATCCTGGAAAGAGACAATAAAGCTAACAATGCCACCAAGTTAAAAAAAAGAATGAATACAACCGACAGGGTAAACAGTTGTGGTAGGGTTGTTCAGCAATAGTAAAATGATAAATTGATAGGAAAAGGTTAAGTTATTACTTTTAGTAGTAACTCTCAATGCAAATGATCTCAATCCCCAACCTCCAAGACACAGGCTACAAAATGGATCAACAAAGTCCGATGACATGCTATACATAAGAAACATACATAATTCAAAAACAAATTCACAGATTAACAGATTAAAAATCAAAGGACTACAAAAAAAATTCCATTCAAAAGGAACCCTGGAAAAAAGCATGAATAGCTAGCTATCCTAATTTCAAGTAAAGTGAACTTCAAGCCAGAACTGATTTAGAAGAGTCAACAAAGGTCACTATACATTGGTTAAGAGAACAATTCAACATAAGGAGATAATTATGAACTTGAATCCACCAAACAACAGTGAGCCCAACTTCATAAAACAAACACTACCGGATATTAAAAACTCAAAAAACATGAACACAATTAAAATGGAAGACTCTTGATACCCAACTGTTACAAATGGACAGATCAACTAGACAAAGACATCAACGAAGAAATGTCAGAGTTGAACCTCTGAATAAATGAACTTAATAGGTATTTAGTGAATGACAACTTGATACAGATTCTTCTCAGCAGACAGAAAACATTCTCCAAAAGAGATGACATGCTAGCACATAAAACATACTTAAGTAAATGCAAAAGAATCAAAATTAATCCATGAATATTATTAAATCATAGTGCAATGAAACTAGAAATCAATGGCAAAAGAAATCACAGAAATGATGCAAATGAAAGAATATTAAACAATACAATCTTGAATAATTGATGGGTCACAGAAAAAATCAAGGAAGACGACAGTTCTTAGAATGAAATGACAATGCCAGAAGAACATACCAGAACCTATGGGACTATAGGAAATTAAATGATAGATAGATAGATAGATAGATAGATAGACAGACAGACAGACAGACTTACTTCATAGGAAATTAAACGATAGATAAGACTTACTATGTATGTATGTTATGTATGTATGTATGTATTTACTTATTGAGATAGGGTTTCACTATACAGTTCAGGCTGGCCTTGAACTCACTTTGTAGTCTAGACTGGCCTTGAACTCACAGCAATCCTCTTGCCTCAGCCTCCTGAGTACTAGGATTACAGGGGTGCCCAACCACACCCAGCTAACGATATATTCTTGAATAACTGATGAGTCAGAGACAAAATCAAAGAAGACAGTTGTTAGAGTGAAACAATAATGCCAAAGAACATACAAGAATCTATGGGACACAATGAAAGCAGTCCTAAGGGGGAAGTTTATAGTTGTGAATGCTCACATCAAAAAAAACAAAGCAAGTGCAAATAAATAACCTAATGTTGCACCTCAAGGTCCTGGAAAAACAAGAACAATGTAAATCTGTTCTCTGCTGGATGTAGGCTGCAAAGCATAGGTTCAAGTAGGCTATTGGACTTAAATGCTGACAGATATGGGATACACTTGCTCCCTTTCTTTGTCTCCACCTGTTGTATCTGTCAAGGACCTGGTTGGATAGTTAGTTTTTGTCTCTGCGGCCCCACACAGTGTTCCCCTGAAGGTGAGGCACTATACCTAGGTCTCAGGTCTAGTCTTTCCCGCAGCGGTGAAGGGGCTGTTGTTTCCTCATGTATGTGGTGGTGGTAGGGTTGGGTCTGCTCTCTCACATGGGGTGGGGGAACTGTGCTGCACTCTCCTCAAAAATCTTACGCTGACATTCTAACCTCTAACATGAAGGTATTAAAAGAAGTAGAACTTTTGGGAGATAATTAATTAGGCCTTGTACTGAGCTCTCATGAATGGGATTAGTGCCCTTATAAGAAGAGTGTTTGCCTTCTGGGTATTTTCCCAGAAGATCTGAAAACATCCCATCACTCTGACATATGTGCACCCATGTTTATAGCAGCACAATTTGTAATAGCTAAAATGTGGAAGCAACCCAAGTGCCCATCCACAAAAGACTGGATTAAAAAATTGTGGCATTTTTATATAATGGAATATTATTCAGCTATAAAGAAAGACAGTTTTGGGGACTTTGTAGGCAAGTGGACAAAACTGGAGTCCATACT
>PVLD010001353.1:0-206590 GCA_004027595.1 Dinomys branickii
CTTTCCCACGTCTCGCCCCGGCAGCCTGGTCCGCCCTACCACATCTCCCCCGGCATCTCAGAGAAATACGCCCAGTTTAAACTTCCCAGCCGAGGTCCCGGCATTCACGCTCGCCAAGTCTGTCTCGAGCTGGTGGTGTTTATTAAGGAGGTTCGCTCCCTTGCTGCTCACCTGGTCGCCATCTTCCCCGGATCTTCTCACTATGCCATTTTATATAAGAAAAGTAAGCATCCTCAAATTTTGATATTTGTGGAGGTCTTAGAACAAATCCCCAAAGGATACCAAGGGTCGGCAGTGCTGTGAATATGAAAGAGCAATTGGCTTATTAAGCTTCATTAACTTATTCCTTTGTCTCCTGGGCCATAGGCAGATATGTGCCAGCTAAGCTTCAAAACTTAAATAGAGCCAATGCAGTCGGTAGTCACTGCAGTACTAGCGGGCCAGGGAGGGCAGTGTGCGAAGGAGTGCAGCCACTTTGTGCACCCGCTCCCATCCGAAGCTTATAGCTGTGTTTCGGCTGGACAAAGTTCAGGTACGTATTTCTTTATTTCTGCCAAGATTTATTCAGAGTGTGTTTCCAGTGCCACTGAAAATGAAATTATTAAAGAAAAGCCACAGTAATTGGCATTATAAATAATACCCCAATAAGTGCAAATTCTTGGGAAACCTTTCAAATAAATCTCTGCAAATCAAAAAGACATGCAATTGAATTAATAGCATGTATGGTTTAATTTGCTTAATGAAAGAGCATGTTTTCTCAAAAAATACTTTTTGCGGTCTTGATATTTGTTCCTAAAAATATATCCTGTGAAATGCAAGTAGACATATGCAGAGGAAGAAATGGATTCCAGTGACAAAACTCAAGGCTGCCCTAATAGTCTAAGGAAAAAAGATGGGCTTCAGGTTCACCTGCAGGTTTGGCTTCGGGTTTGGGTTCAGGTTTGTGTTCAGGTTCGGGTTTGGGTTTGGGTTTGGGTTCTGGTTCGGGTTCAGGTTAGGATTAGGGTTAGGGTTAGGGTTAGGGTTAGGGTTAGGGTTAGGGTTAGGGTTAGGGTTAGTGCTAGGTTTAGGGTTAGTATTAGGGCAAATGCTTTACTACTAAAACTACCTCTAGCACAATAAGGGTATTTAGAAGTAACTTCTGTGTTTATTGTGTTAATGTCTGTTTGATTTTTTGCCTTTTAAACTATTGTTCACATTTCTTGTTTATCAAAATCAAAGATTTTGCATAGTGACATAAACTTATCAATAGCTACTTCTCAGTGAAAGCCCTTAAATGTCTGCCTCCCTCTGACTTCTGGAGTAGGGCTGTTAGGCCCCCCTTTTATGAGAATGTCACTTTTGTCCATCCAAGGAGTCTTCATGACTTTGAGGGTGACCTTTTGCTAATTGTGTACCTGATACATAAAACCACTCACCTAAACAACTAGCTAAGCCATCAGCTCAAATTTGCAGGAGATAGCCCTCACATCAAAGATACTGGGGAGCACTCTGAACTTCTGTGTTATCTCCAGGGCCTTTTTTTTTGATAATTAGAGGCCTGGTGTCAGACCTACATGACTTTCTTACATTAGCCCCTTCAGTAACCCAAAAAGAAAGTACAACTTGCCTAGAGTAAACCTCTCATAAATTTAACTTATTTCAAATGCATTAGTCCTGGGTATTTATATGACTCTCTTTGAGCATGGTACAATGAAAGGACAGCGGACAGTGTAAGAGTTCCTTCTTTCATTTTCTCATTGGTGGCATTAGTAAAACCAAAAGGTAAGGCCGTTGTCTCCCAGACATGAATTTGGTTTTTCCAAGAGTAAATAGTTGACTAATAGGAAGATACCAATGCGCAGTGTATCAACTATTGTAATTGTGTTACTAACCTGTTTCATTGTTTGTTTTTGCTTTTTCTCTTTAAAGAAAAATAGTTGGCTACAGATGGAATGACCCCGCTGAAAAATTCATGGAATCTGAGCACCTGGTGATCATCACTTGGGGCACAGAAATGATCTCGCTAACACCCTTGGTTACCAGGACGCTGCTATCCAGACCTCTCAAGAACAAAACGCTACAATGTAACTGGGTCATGCCGATCTGCATCCCACCTGAATAAACGTCAAGAGTTGGGAATCAAAAACAGAAGGTTAATCACTTAGCTTAGTTTTTTTTTATTTTAAAGAGAAAAAATGATACAAAATTTCAAAACAAGTTAGTAGGAGAGGAACAATAGTTAGTACATTGCTTATTGTTATCTTCAAAGTAGTTTTAAATACAATTTAGAAATCACAGAAGAGGAGTGCATTGCGTTTAGATGACAGGTTTCAACTTACCCTGATGACTGAACAGCCTTGACTTCAATCTTTCTCCCAAACCCCAAACCCATTTTAGTGGCTCTTTAACTTCTTAAGTTATTTAAACTTCTGCATATTTCTCTTAATTATTATCTGACTATTCGTTGCTTTCGCAGAGAACTTAGTATTCTCAGTAATTTTCCTTTGAAGGCCTCAGCATTTTACAGTGACCAGCACCATTTCACTGACCTGCCAGCCTTGCACCCCAGAGAGGTATGATCGGCGTCCTGCATGTGAGTAGGGTGGCCATTTCATTTATTTCTTAGGGAAGCATTTTTTAAGAGTGAAAGTAGATTACTGATAATTACACAGGAACAATGACTGTAGTCTACCTCAGAAAAAGTAGTCATATTATCTAAACGGCTCTGAGTGATCTGGTTTCTGAATGGTCCCCAGCTTCACCTCTCTGTTTGTGTATAATGAAACACTATAAGGAAAAATTTGTCCAATGATTTAATAGTTTTAGGATTGAGCAAAGTTGCATTTGTTTTGAAAGTCCAATTCTAATAACTACCTCCCAGCGGGTCACATTTTCACAAACAGGCACTTGGTTTGAAAGGGGAAAAAAAATTTTGACATTAACTCACTATTGTATTCTAGTATTCCTAAAAGAAAATGTGAAAGATAAGGTTAAAGCAGAATTTTCCTAGGCATGATCCAGAGAATATTGGTAATGTCATTGCAAAAAACTATTTGTCTTAATAAGATTAAAAATCTCAGGTTAAATGATATTAAAGTTAATTCCCTACTACAGACCTCCTTAAACCTCCAACTGTGAATCTCCATAAAAGAGATGATATGTTTTATTTTCCAATTTATGAAAGCCTATAAACCTCTTTTCAGGAGATAAATGTTTCTTTTATTCTGCATAACGCTTTTTGGAAACCACTGTACAAGAAAAGAATACTTTACTTCCACTTAAGAGGCAAAAATGTGTGTGTGTGTGTGTGTGTGTGTGTGTGTCTGTGTATCTGTCCATAGTCAGTAGTTCAGTATTTGTAACACTGAAGAAGTAGTTTAGATTGAGTTGAAGCCATTTCCTTTATCACTTTACTATTATTCATTGATACTGTAGTAATTAGGTTTAGCAAATGTATAAATGCAGTAGTGATATGAAGGGTTGCTGAAGCCATTGTTGCTGTGTGTTAGGAAGATGTATTTCCTTTCTCTTCTCACAGAGTCTTCTAAGTTCTAAAGAATGTATAGCATTCCACCCAAACTAGCTTTTATAAGTTTCTTCTTTTCTTTAACAACATATTGTACGTGGACTGAAACCAACCTGAATGTTTCCTTTTTAGATAATCAAGAGATAGCCCACGATTTCCTTAGTCTGATATCTATCAGAATGTGAAAAATACATTTAGGCAGAGTTGTTGAGATAAATGGTCAAGTGAAACTCAGCTGAAAGCACATGCACACTTAGTAACCATATCCTTTTGAGGAAAAAAATTAAAGGAATCCAGTGAAATTTTTGGCAGCAATGACTCAAGGCAATTTTTAAAAATTGAAATTTAGGAACATTGTCTTCTAGAGGATGATTTCTTCTGCAAAAGATATAATTTAAACATGAACTGCTTTTGGTAAGTGGGTAAGTTATTTCACTCTGCCTTAGAGTTTTAAAATAATGCTCCATATGTCATCAAATAAAGGATCTAAACCTGAAAAGACCATAAGAGATAATTTCTTATTGCCAGGTTTATTTATTTTCCTTTGTTTTGTAGCCCCAGTGTACAAAACATTTTTACTATAACTCACTTGTAATTATAATTACTTTTGAATGTGCTTAAAAAAGAAAGATTGACTACTAAATATCATAATAACCAAAGAATGTACAAAAATACTCAGTTTTAAATCATGCAATGGAGAACAAGTGGGTAAAATGTTAAATGTTGTTGCCTTGTTTGGAGAAGCCATACGTGACTTATATTCTTCATGTCTGCATTTGTATCTGGGATGGTGCATCTTGTAGTGGCTACAGCCTCAGATTTCAGGTCAGGCAGACCTAGATTCAATCCTACCTCTATCGCTGAATATTGTGACTTTGGATGGAATTTCTAAACATCTTTAAGCCTCAACTGCACCATGAAATATTATCAGTGACTCACTTTGAGCTTCTTGTAAAGATTTAATGAACAGAAATATATAAAGTCTTTGTCCCAAGTTCTGGCATTTGCTAAATAATAAATGTCACTACTAAATTAAGATTTAGTACCTCTTTTATCTGAACCACTCTCTGTAAAATATCAAGCACATACTAGCTTTCCTTAGCTTTTTCTTGTCTGTTATTCAGTATCTCATGATTTTCTTTTTCCTTCTCTTTCCTGAGATAACAGTTCTGAAAATTCATCACCTGTTGCTATTAAGAGAAAATTTACAAAGAAAATAAAATCTAAGTAAAGTAGATATTAGGCTATGGCCCACAAATGCTACCAAGTATCAAAAATTTTTGCCCACTCCACCATCATTCAAGACAAATAATCCTATGGCAACTATTGTTGCCAGGCAATATTAATGCCTCATCCCATGGCCCCTGGTACCAGTCTACTGGAGCTTCCATAACGAAAAGTGAAGACTCCATGGATTACCCAGCAGACATTTTATTTTCTCACAGTTACAGAAGCCAGAAATCCAAGGTCTAGCATTAGAGTTAGATTCTGGTGAGGACTCTTTTCTTGGCTTTTAGAGAGCTTCCTTCTGGCTATGTCTTCTCGTGGCCTTTCCTATGTGTGCGTGTGTGTGTGTGTGTGTGTGTGTGTGTGTGTGTATGTGTGTGAAGCAAGAGACAGACGAGAGAGATAAGAGAGCTATTTCCGATTGTCGTGAAGACATTAGTCCTGTCATATTAAAGCCCCACCTTTCTCATTAACCTTAAGGCGTCCATCAACCAATGACAATTTAGTGCTCCGAGGTATGAATCTGGGGGTACATGGTTCAGTCTACGGTAGCTCTGCCGTTTCCTATCTGTCGTCTATCTACCTATCTGTCTATCTATCACCTATCATCTATACTTTGTGGAGAAGAACTCATTTAGAAGAAAGAAGGAACGATAAATGTCAGATAGTATGCTTATTTTATATCTTCCCAAATGGAAAAGTTGAAATTAAAGGCATGCACAGTCACTGCTTTCCTTCCTTGTACATTAGGAGGTTTGGCCTGCTCTAATACGCACATCAAAGATGGGGCTGATTGCCCAACAAACACTTACTGCCCACAATTCCAGAGGCCGGAAGCTCAAGATCTGAGGGTCAACATGGCACACTTTGGTGAGAGCCAGATTCTGGGTTGCAGACTGCTGGTTTCTTGTGGTGTTTTCAGTAGCAGACAAAGAGAGCTAAATAGTTCTCCAGCCTTTTCTTGTAAGAGCACTAATTCCAGTAACAGAACTCCACCCTCATGGCCTAATTACAGTAGACACTCCACGTTTGTGGTTTCACAGAGAGAAAGTACGGTACAGAATTTGAAACAAAAACACTTGTACTGAAAACACTGACTTTTTTTGTCATCACTCCCCAGATAATGCTGTATGATACCTATTTACGTAGCATCTACACTGTATTAGTTATTAGAAATCATCTAGATATGATGTAACATATATAAAAGGATCATATAGGTTGTATGCAAATACTATGCCATCTTATATAAGAACTTGAGCACCCACACATTTCAGCACCAGTGAGGCCCTGGAACTAATTACTCATATATATCGTATCTCCCAAAGATTCACCTTCAAATACTATTACTGTAGGAGTAGAGTCACAATATGAATTTTTGAGAGACACAAACACACCATCCATAACACCATCCAATGCACTGTGACAGCACCCTTCTGTCTCATCATGTGGATAACCTGCTTTGTTTCATTTTACTTTCTAAAAACTTAGCGCCTTGGGAGGGAGATCTGTGTCCACTTATTTTGTTTCTCATGGTGATTAACTATAGTGTGTGTTATGGTTTGTGTCTAGCTGACCTCCAAAAGCCTCATGTAGTCGTAGAATTTTTCAGAGGCAGTTGAATCTAGCATGTGATTGATTCTTAGTACAATGCTGGGATAAAGATGCTAGGATTAAGGGTGGGTGATCGCTGGATCAGTTCACTGGTTGGATTGGCATTGCAGTAACCCCAGGAGACTGGATACTATAAAGGGACAGAAAGAGGCTTGTCTTTTTCTCTTTCTTATTGGTTTTGCTGTCTTCTCCTGCCAAGAACTATTGCCCCTCTGCTATGAGCCACTCGACTGGAGCCAACCGATTATGGACTAAAACCTGTACAAACTGTGAGCTGAATAAACCTTTCCCTCTTTAACTTCAGTATATTTTGTCTCAGCAGCAAGAAAAGTAATGAAGACAAGGTTTCACAGACTTACACTGACTTAATATATTTTGATTTAGTGCCTATCTCATACACTATGTCAATAAGTTTGATTAAAACTTCCCAACAAATGTATAAAGATCTATAAATAAATTATTTAATAATTAAAGTGATTGGAAATTGCATATGATGATTGCCTGTTCCTGCCTTTCAGATGGGCATCAATCTATCTGTTGAGGACCAAACTGGAACATGAAAGCAGAAGGCCAGATTTCTTCTCCCTGCTTAAGGTGGAACATCCATTGTCTCTTTCCCTTGGACATCAGTGTCCCTCTGGATCTTGGACCTTTACAGCCTCAGGCAGTTATAGCTATGATTCCCTTATTTCCATGTGGTTGTGGGGTGGGTGGGCTTTTCAGTAGTGACTGAATCTAAAGTTTGTGATTGATTCATGGTCCAATGCTGGGATTAAGGATGTGAGTGCTACACCTGCCCTAGGGCAGGTAAGCAGCTTATAACATGAGAGAGAAAAATCTTGTCCTTCCCTGTTGTCCTTGGTGCTTTTGCTGTCTTCTGCGCACTGTGAATTGCTCTCCTCTGTGAAGCCACCCTGCCGTGGAACCAGCCAGTTATGGACCGAAACCTGTACAAACTGTGAGCTAAGAAGTAAACCTTTGCTCCTTTAACTTTGGGTGTTGAGTATTTTGTCTCAGCAAAGAGAAAAATGACTAAGACACAATTGATTCCATTTCTCTAGAAAACCCTGACTGATACTGTCTTCCTCGCCCCAAAATGTTGCCTTCACCCTGGAAGTTGTTCAAGAAATTTAGAGAATAGAAAGTAGTAGAACCAAATATATTGAAAATGCTATTTGATAGAGGAAGAGCTCTGGGGGAACTGTTCTCGCTTCCTTCTAACAGATTTTCTCCACTCTTACCCTAACCCTGGGCTGTCCAAGACGATAATCCCTAGCAACATGCCAGTACTCAGTCCTTGAAATAGGATCACTACAAATCGAGAGGTTTTATAAGTATAAAACATATACTAATTTCACAGGTGTAATACCAAAGGTAAACTATCTTATTAATGATTTTAAATATTGATTATATGGTGAAATTATAATATTTTGTAATAGTGGTTAAATAAAATCTTCTTAAAATTGATTTCAAGTTCTTTTAGTATTATAGCTACTAGAAAAGTTTGAACCTTGTAAATGTCTGGCATAATATTTTTGTTATACACCACTAATCTGATAGCATCACAGATATGTTAGGTTATTTTGCCTAGGATTATACTATACTAGCACAATTAAAATTCATCTGGCCAGATAAAAAAATTTAATACTTTATAGGAATCCTTGGCTTCTTAAAAGCTTCTTCATAGAGAAAAAAAGATGGTAATGTTTGAGGTGGCTCAAACGGTACATTTATTTTTACGAACTATTTAGAACAAGGTTTGAATATTTTTGAAATCCACAATGTGACATAGAGTAGTCTAAATATCACCATGTGAGTTCTTTAAACTATATCAGTTATGGGTCAGAAAAATATAAACTGTTATGGTTTAATGATCTTTATACCATATTGATAAATTAGAAACTAGATCTATTATAAAACTATCTCTAAGGAAAATGCCACTTGGGCTCCCATAGTAACAGTACTTTTGAGAAATTAAAAAGAAAACACTAATGTTAATGACACTGATATTAATAAGTTCTAAAAGGAACTCGGATAGGAGAAAGGGGAAAGAAAGGAAGGGCAAAGGGAGAAAGATGCAAGTCAGCTATACTATCAGTGCCTCTTAGTTCACTGAAAAGGAAGATTTTTGCTAATATTGATTGGAGAATTTTCTATGCCTGTATCTTGCACTCTGAGTAACTACTTTGAAGATGACAATATGCAGTGCATTAATTGTTGTTAGTCTCCTATTGTTTTATTTTGTTTTACCTTTTTTCCATAAAATAAAAAAAAAAAAAGGAAACCAAAATGTGAGCCTGAGGATGTAGCTCAGTAAGGGAATGTTTACCTTGCATCCACAAGTCTCCGTGTAAAGGAGAAATAAAATGCCCCAAATAAGGATTTTCTAATTAATATGATTTTACATAATGTTTCAGTAAACTGGTTGTCATATTGATGGCATTTCAAAGTTGGCAGAAACACTTGGATGAGGATAGAATTAGAATCTTTTGTGTTTATTTATGAGAGATGATGATCTTCAAATCTCTTCTATTTAATAAATGTATTTCCATGTTTATGGTAGCTTTGATTTTAATTCATGATATCAATACAATGAAAAACACTGCCAAGAGTTAGCCTCAGTCATTAGATGACCCATCTACATCCGGCAGTGCACAATATATTTTCCTGTTGAGTCGGACTTCATCTTTGTCCCTTTAGTGGTACTAATAGAGCACTCCTCCCAATTAAGTGTAGTAATAGAAAAGCATTTCAAAGCAATGGAATTTGAACAAAAGTGTCACGCTATCTCTTCCACTGTGCCATCTGAAAGTGTTGAGATGGAATGAGAAGATATTCTGTCATGCTTAGAACTGGAAATTGAATCTGAGAGGAGTGTAAGAGAGACATTTGTGAGGCAAAGCACCAAGCTCAGGGAGCATTTAACGGTGGGGTGAGCATTAGCGATACAGAAGAAAAGGAGCCACATTTGTTTCTTTAAAAAGGGAATGAAAGTGTTGGTTTTCAGAGATGAGCCCTTTCACCCCTGACAGCTGTGAGCCATTTGTCAACTGCTTAAAATGTTGAGGAGTCAGTCCCGGGTCTCAGACTCAGACGTTGGGGCTGGCTTCCAAGAAGCTAAAGGCACAGGAGGACACTTCTGCCTCAAGGACATCCTAGTTGCTATTTACAGTCCCCAGAATACAACAGTGATAGGAAAGTAATTCTTACGAATAAAATGAGCCCAACTAATAGGTGCCCTGAGTACACAAAAACATGCTATCAGCTATCAAATAAAAGTATCTGCGTGACATGGGTGGAAAAATGGTCACCATTTGTTAGGGCTCTGGGCCCTGGCTCCACAGTTGAACTTGTCACCTTCGACACTTCATTTTAATCTCTGTAAACTTCAGTGTCTTCTGCAAAACAAAGAACAGTATCCATAGGATTTAAAAGATTTAGAAAAATCATACTACCTGAAGCTTCTGGGCTATAATAGACCCTTAACATGTAATAGTATCTCTGTGTTAAAGTTAAGTATAGCAGGGTTGGGGACACAGATTAGCAGGACAAGTGCCTACCTGGCAAGCGCAGTCTTGAGTTCAATTCCCAGTACAAAAAGAAAAGTTAACTATAGCAATAAATACACAGATAACACTTAGCAAAGGGATTGTTTTGTGCTCACTCTTACAATCTTTGTGTTACTTGGTCTGGGGGAAGAAGAAGAACCTAGAAACTTTCTGGACTCCTGGTTTCCACCTCATCTTTCCTCCAGTGCCAACTATATGAGAGCCTAAGGCTGACCAGGAGCGTCCACGTGGCTCTGAGTTGGACTCTTGCTCAGTGCGCATCGTAAGTGGTCCATAGATTTGTCTGCTACTGTCCTGGTTTCAGCACACATTGTCACCTGCAGGGCCTAAGGAGTCTGTGTCCATTGCCCCCCTTTTCTGAGTGTCTGACCATTCTGTGCACCCACAGAAAAATTATTCGGATGACCTGAAAGTGAAATATGGAGAGCAGCCTGAGATCTCCACCGACTGCAACTTCCTGGGAGAAATTCCAGAAATGAATGTGAATCTCATCACAGACACACTATCCATGTCCTCAAATGCCAGGCTTTGCCTCACGTCTGCGCACAGTGCTGCGGGTTCACACACACCCCATCCATCGGATGCCACCAGGAGGAGCCAGCCTGAATCAAGTGTCAGGATGCATACCAGTGGATGTCCTGCAGTCTTTTCTTACAACCCTAAGCTTAAAATTGACTCAATCTTACAGAGTTTGGTTGAGATACAGAAACTTTATGTACTTTTCTAAGGAAGTGAGCAGTGAAGGCCGTAATGGGATTGTATCTGGGATATTTATAAAAAATGGCTGAAAAGCTAGTAGACATATTTCCCATCTCTGTTCTTGCCCCTAGTTCAGAACTGCTCTCAAATCTCCCCTCGGGTCAACTTGTGATTCTCACTTGGATTTACTCCATGTGTCATAAAATACAAGAAAGAAAGAAAAAGAAACAAAGGCAAGAAGAAGGAGAGATGTTTCATTCCCTTAAGCACAGAAATGAAAAAATAAAGTGCCTTCTTATATAAGTCTGAGTTACCTTTCTAATAAATTTGCCAGCAGTGAGGAACACGCCTGTGAGGAAGGGACAGTGATACATGTCTAATGAACTCCAGTGACAAAGTAGAAAGGCATAATTGTTGCTAATTTATGAACTCAATGTCCTTCTCTTGTCAGCAGGGAGAAACAGTCTCACCCTATTCAGAGCCTTTCCTATTCTGACATGATTCTCTACTATCTCCTTTGAAAATGACAGCAAAATGTAGCAAAACTCATTGCTACATGGAATCATATGGAAGTAAGACATGGCGATTAAGAATTAATAAGAGCTTCCTGTATGTGAATGTGCCAGTAAAGACAAAGCTCCTCGAAGTACCTTGTGCTTTATCTGACTCTAACAGTCCTGCAAAATCTGTGAAACCCCCACAGTTAGTATTAAAGATCCCCATTAGTATTATGCTATTGGTAGGGCGTTTATCAGCTAATCAAGAATTCTCTTTGCTAGAATTCCAATGATCTCAGAACTTCACTCTCTCCTCGAAGGTTCCCACTCTCCTGTTGTTATAGGCAGCTGAGTTAGATAAAAAATATCATAGGCAGTCAGATAGGGCTGCGCCCTGGAAGGAGCCAACACAAAAGATAAGACATCGTGGGCCAAACCTCAAGACAAAGGGGGCTAAACAGGTGCAGCCACATACCCCCTGGGTGTAAATGTCAGAAATTGATAAAAGTAACAACCACCTTCAAAAAGCCAGGAAGTCACTAGCCTGAACCCCCACAGGAAAAACCCAGCTCTGCATTCATGCCCGCTTGCTAGGTGACTCGCTTCCCATTTGATCTCAGTCCACTCAGTCTTACCTGGACAATTATACCTGTAATCTTGTTGGCTGACCATAGTGTTGTCCATTTCCCCTACCTTGGACCCACCTCACCTCATGGTTTTTCCCTATAAAAGTCCCTGGAAAAGACAGAGTCAGGGGTAAACCACTCGGGCCCCCCTTCTGTCCCTCTCTTGGATAGAAGCTTTCTTTCTCTCAATAAATATATTCTGCTCTTAACCTCCGTTGTTCCTAAAATTCATTCCTCGGTTTTAGAGAACACGAACTCGTCTGATATCAGTCAGGTTGGGAGATTTATTTTCCTGTATCACTGTCACTGTCAGCTGCGGAGAGCACCTTATACAGGTACCAGAGGAGCTCCTGAGGTAAACTCGCATCCTCATCCCGTCCAGCACCTCACCTGAACACCCCCGGCCTGCTGCAGACTCTAGCTGCTCCTACCCTCTGCTTTCCTCCCTTCCCGCCCCTTCTCTACGGCTAGATTCTCTTTCTTCCCCTCCTCCTGCTGCTTCTTTGTATTTACCCTGTCCCTCTCTTCACCTTAAAGTCAGTCTCCCCATTTCCACCAGACCAGGAACATGGCCCCGCAGCCTTCCATTTAAAAAATAAAACAGTTTCTCCG
Organism: Dinomys branickii; assembly: GCA_004027595.1. Taxonomy (NCBI): domain Eukaryota; kingdom Metazoa; phylum Chordata; class Mammalia; order Rodentia; family Dinomyidae; genus Dinomys; species Dinomys branickii. The sequence continues at coordinate 12,350 of PVLD010001353.1, forward strand.
TCTTTAGCTTCAAATCTTCTTCACTTCCTGTCCTCCTCTTTTTCAGTTAGAAGGTGATAAGCAGGGGTGAGGCTCACCACACCTTCCGGGTCTCTTTCACAACTGGGCCTTCCTCAGTCTCTGTCTCCGATGCCTGCATTCTGCTTACAGCCACACCACCTCACCTCACGGAGTCAGTTACCACAGATGTCGCTATTGTTAGGACAAAGGTCGCCAGATCTTAGCACAGGTATGGCGCTGATCCTGTTTCCTCAGCCCCTGAGCTAAGCCGCTCTAACACAAAGGCCTACCTGTCCTTTGTTTTGCTTTGGTAAGTGACTGAAAAGAAACATGTATCATTTTCTCTTACAATTCTGGAGATCATGGCCTCAGCTGAGCAGTTCCTGCTTAACATGGTTCACAAAGTGATTGGGGCTGGAGTCCCCTGAAGGGTTTTTGCTCATACGTGTAATTCCTCGGTTAGGAAGCCAGGAGCAGATAGCCGGAGGCAAATCCCTTCTTCCCTCTTCCCCTGCTTTCAGCTTATTTTCTTTGTGTTTCCTGTGTTTCCACATCATGACTCCTGCCCCTATCTCCTCAACCGAGTGGTTTCTCTGTAGGGCTGGGTAGGGCTTCCTTCATAGTCCTAGCACTGTCAGCATAGACTTCTTATGTAGCAACAGGTTCTTCCAAGAGAACTTTCCAGGTTGCCTGAAAGAAACGTGCAAGTCTCTGATAAACTACCCAGGCTCCAGTGTCTCAGAGTGTCACTCAGTTGTATGCTATTGTGCAAACAAGATAGGAGAGTTAGGGGAGTCTGACCTCGTCTTCCAGTGCAGAGTCCTTTGATCCACCGGGAGCCTCCCACCTTCACCATCCACAGGGTAACTCTCACCCCAGGGACACCTCATCCCTCCGGCAGCACCACACGAAGTGACCCGCCCACCTGAGAGCTCCTCACCCCACCTTGCTGGCTTTCCTCCATGTTTCTCACCATTTGCTCTTTGCTTACTCTTTGCCTCCTTCTCTGTGCACACAGTCAAGGATTTTTTTCAAGTGTGTACTCCAGCCCCTCGTGCTGTGCCTGCCATGTAGTAGATAGATATTCAGAGGATATTTATTGAAAAATGTGGCAGGCGTACTTCTCTCCTTTGTGCATATAAAGTCATGAAATCTTTGCAAAAGTCCACTGGAGTGAAAAAATATACTTATCCACATTCTAAATGGAGAATTCAGAGGCACATGGAGGCCTATTTTCTGTCTTGTTAAAGTCAGAGCCATGATTCCAACCCAGGCAGCTGGGATCCAGAAAGGGAGCCAATCCCCACTGTATAATACTTCTTAGGACCAATGATTCCTGTCCGTCTTCATCTCACTCATCTCTTTGCATAACTGGGCCCCATCCATTGTCCATCTTCTTGAAACAACATTCTTCCAAGCAGGGATTTGCCTTACTCTTTGGCCTCTCTAGTTCTCCTTATTGAATCCATCAGCTCTCAGGAACGTTTTTATGAACCTCACCCTGTGTGTCCCTCAAACCAAGACATGTCCTGAAGCTTGACGTTCAAATATCCGACTATGTACTCGTCATCCACACCAGAGATCTCCACCCTCCCATCCCTGGGGCAATTGAAATGTGCTCTTTCGTTTCCCTCACTTCCTGCAGCAGCTCTCCACCCTCCCACATTCAAGCCAGACCCAAGGAACCATCCTGACGCCTTCCTGTCTCTTCTCCTCCTCACCCCACACCCAGTCACTGAGCCAGGACGATTCTCCACCCTGGAGGATCTGTGTACTCCTTTCTGTCCCCTCAGTGTCAGGTATGTCCAGGGAACCTTTGTTACATGCCAAATCTGTCCCACATCTCTATATTCTGCTGTATGTGTTCACACAGCTGTATGGACCAAGTGAGAAGATTCCTTAAGATCTAAATCATGTCTTGTTACTCTATAGCATAAAACCTTCCATCAGAACAAAACCTAATACCTGTACCTTTTGTATTTGCCTCAGAGAGCCCATTAAAATTTTTCAGTTGTTTTATTTATTTTGATTTTCTTGTTTGCTTTCTTAGTGAGTCACTAAAATGTAAATCAGAGAAAGAAAAATGCTTTATGCCATATTAAGTACCCAGAGCCTCTGCTTATGGTGAAAGCTCAATGAATATTTCCCAAAGAAATGATACCAGCCTTGAGAAAACTATTGTGAGGTTGACAGTGTTACAAGGGTGATATCAGAACCTCCAAATATGATATTAGGAAAATATTAAACTCCTAACTTATTCGATATCTGATAGGTTGAGCTTGTGTTCTCTAAGAATTGAAAAATGAATTCTAGGAATAACAGAAATTAAGAGGAAGAAGATATGTATTGAGAGAGATCTATTTCTCCTGAAAGGCAGGAGGGGGCCCAAATGTGTTGCCCAAGGAACCTACTTTTCTGTGAAGTTTTATAGAACAATACCCATGTGGGTGTGATGTGGGTTACAGCTATGATTAACCAATAAGAATATCAGTATAGTTGCTTAGGTAATAGTGATCCAATGGGAAAAAAGTCATGTAACAATGGTGCATGGAAAGAGCAGACTTTGTCTAAGAAATGATGAGTCCAGAGGTCTTGGTCACCTACCTACTTGACTGATGTCCATCGAGAATTCTGTAGGCCTGGTGTTTGTCCTTGGAGGAAGAATACTGGCCTGATAATCTCATCATTATCTTGCAGCCTGGTCATCCCTTCTTTATCTTGAGGCCTAGTCTCTAACAGATGTGTCTCTTGCCATAGTTATGTTTCACCTTTATGGTGGCTTGCTTGAAGGCCTAGCCCTATCTGACTGCCTACATTATTTCTTTCTGGCTTAGCTGACTATAATAAAAGCATTGTCAAGATATTTGAATTAAAAGATCACACCATATTTGTTCATTTACTGTAATTATTGGCTATACAGTTATGCAGTTTAATGAAAACACACAAATATATATGGATTATCCAAGCCAGGGAAGCATGTAGAGCATATGACGTATGATACTTTGTTTTGCCCAAACCGGAAACATTTATTTTTATAATATTACCATACATGTGTTTTATTTCCTACCACAATTCCTAGCTCATTACTTCCTCCCCAAGACAGGCCCAAGAAATTAGAATTTCTCTTTCCCAAGGCAAGTCAGAGACTTCAATTTTCTCCTGTCTTTCTGTCTTTGAACTGGCCACAAAAGAATTATTTTGCATGAATATCAGTCAAAAGACCCTCCTCATTTCAAAGGGGTTCTGAAAAAGAATGCTGCACAGACAGACCAAGAAAATCTGCCTCGACAGGTTTTGCAGGGTTTTCCAGTAGAGTCTCTTTAGAATGGCTGAGCATGTGGAAGGCACTGAAGGGTGGGTGATGCGCCTAGAGAAGGGCTGTAATCTCCTCTTTCTTCTGTATCTCATTCTGTGTGTCACTTCATCGGTATCTTGTGTAGTACCCTTTAAAATAAGCCATTAAAGGTAGGTATTTCCCTGAGTTCTGTGTGCCTCTCAAACAAATTAGCCAAATGCCAAGGATGGGGTTGCCTGATTTCCAGCTGGTCAGTCAGAAACATGGGTAGAGTGACCCAGGACTTGTGACTGCTAACCTAAAGCAAAGGGTGGGACAATATTGGGGAGCAAACCCCAACCTATGGGATCTGACACTGCATTCAGGTAGTCAGTGTCAGAACTGAACTTTACTGGAGGACACCAAGCTGGTGTCCACTGCAGAACTAACCACTCACTCGCTGGTGATAGGAGGTTCCCACATATCTTGTGAAGTCACAGAAGTTATTTATGTTGTTAAAATATAGTAGGAGAAAATGAGTCTGAGCCAGGGGTTCTTTTTTCCTACACATAAGTTTTAAACAGAAAATATTATTAGTGTATTATTTCCCTGCCAATATTTTACATATTTCATATGAATGGAATGTCCAAATGACCTACAAGAATGAATTAACCAAACATTCATATTAATAGCAAAATACCAAGATATGCTAATGCATAAATACACAAATGCACATAGATACACATATAAAATTAGGAAAAATTATTTGAATTAAAATTTAAAATACTGAGCAAGAGAATGGACTTCAGACAAGATAATGGAATTTTGAAGAAGATACCATGGTTGCAAATAATAACCATGAGTTAAAAAACAGGAATTCACCACTGCCCAGAAGTGCTAAGCAAAAGGAAATGCTATGCACACTGGATTTTTCATGTATATTTGTCCACAAGAATGAAAATATACATTTCTATTAGAAATACATTTCTTGACTACAAATACAATGTCAGTTACTTTCATTTGTAGGTAAATGTAGTTGGATCCCTCACAAAACATCTTTCTCATTTCTGGATTGAAGTCATTGAAACTTGATTAGTTTACATTGTTTTAGCATTTTAAAAAACTCCATTATAAAGTAGAATGACATTCCTTTTGTTCACTTCTGTGTGACTTCTTTCAGGGTTTAAGAATCCATGGGTTGGTCTGGATCAGTACACAATGGCCCCAGTCTGAAAATGCTCTAAGAACAGTGGACATTATTCCCATGTTATGTTCTGCAGTAGATTCCAGCGCTTAGTTTGTATTTACTCACCAGTTACTCCTGACAAAGGCTATGTTTAGCTGAACTCTGATTTGATTTGCAAATCCTTTGCTTCCACACTCATACACTTAAGTAATTGTTTCAACAAGGGTTCACACTCATACCTTCTGGGAGGAAGGCAGAAGGTGTAAGTTAAGTAGTGTAGGTGCGCACTTGCTGCTGCAACAAGTTAAAAAAATCCCTTAATAAAAATAATTAAGCAAATTCCTGTAGGTGAAAAATATTCCTATCATCTGGCCTATGCACTGTGTTTCCTGGAAGTACAAATAGACAAAGACCTTCAGAAAACCACCCACATCAAATAAAATGCTTTGATAATGTTTACTGCTTCATTCGTTGTTGCTTCAGAGAAAATGATTCCAAATGAAGGACATGAACTAAATACAACTCTACAGTAACTGGGAGAGTGCTGTCATATTAATTGGAATAAATCTTCAGCTCCAGTTAGACAAGAAAATGAAGCTGTTCATTGAAGTAGTATTAAACCTAAATTAGGAGATAAGGTACCTCTCCTCAATTATCCCTTTGCTTGCTGAGTGACACTGAGCAAAGTGCACTTAACTTCTCTGATTTCCCTTTATGAAAATGAAGGTTGACACTTACCGATCCATACTGCTCCATGTAACTTTTTAAATTTCAGTAGCAAGACATTGTCTTAACTGCACTCTCTTTTTGCATACTCTCGGACGTGGAGTTTTAAGATGCGTACGTTTTTTGGTGAGCAGGGCAAGCTTCTCTTTCTTTATTCTATTTGTTGCTCAACATTTTTAAAGTACCCTGCTTGCTTTACTTTAGTATGTTATATTGGTTTGATGGCGGAGTTGTGACAAAATGACAGAGAGTTAAACATCAGAAATTTATTTTCTCACAGTTCTGGAGACTAGAAGTCCAAGATTAAGCTGTTCACAGTTGGATTTCTCTTGAGACTACTGTTCCTGGCTTCCAGACAGCTGTCTTCTCCACATGCGCTCACATGGTCTTTCCTGTGTCAGTAAAGAGCCCTGGTGTTTCTACCTCCTCAGAAGAGGATTCCAGTCACACTGGGCTGGAGACCACTCACATGGCCTCACTGTATCTTAATTACCTCTTTAAAGGCCTGGCTCTAAATACAGTCACATTCTGAGGTATCCATGGTTAGATCTTCAGCATACGAGTTTTGAAGAAATGTATTTGGCAAATATATTTATTGTAAGCATTCCTTGTATGAATATAATCTTTATCCAATCAAACTTTAATATTATTTTAAAACATACTTTCAATTAAATAATCAACATATACTTTCTCTAAGGAGATTTTAAATAGGTAGCGCTATGGTTTGTGTGTAGATGTGCCCACAACCCTCATGCAGTCCTGGTGGGGCTTTTTCAGAGCTGGCGGGATCCAGAGTGTGTTATGATGGAATTGATTCATGGTGCAATGCTAGGATCAAGGACACTGGGACTAAGGGTGTGAGGGCTACCTGCCCTAAGGAACCTGGATAAGATATAAGGGGTAGAAAGAGTTATAGTTGTCCCCTGTTGCTTCGCTATTTTCTCTCTGCTGTGAACTGTTTCTCCTTTGCCATACACCCTGCTTTGGATCCAGATGATTATGAACTGAAACCTCTATAAACTGTAAGCCAAACAAGCCTTTTCCCCTTTCACTTTGGGTGTCGAGTATTTTGTCTCAGCAATAAGAAAAGTAACTAACACAGGCAGAATGATTTTAGTTACATGAATCAGTGCTTATAGGAGTTTATGAATCTTCCTAGCAGATACAATCATTTTTTTCATAAAATATTCCATGTAATATTTTCATGTCTTTGTCCTTCCTTAGTATACCTGACCCACAAAATGCAATAGCTAATCTGTCAAAAACCAGCATCACATAATTTGTGGTGTCACCTCTGCTACAGTATAATCAACTTCCCAACAGATTTATCAATGCTTATTAAAGTAATTAATTAGTTTCTTTTAACTCACAGGAAATCAACGACTGATAAAAATAGAGATTGAAGTTTAAGAATCAAACTGCTATTTGCATGTAACACACAGCAAGAGTTCTTTAAAAATCAATAACAATGGGTTTAAGCTGTGTGTTTCCTGTTACATGTTTTCGCTGATGGATCCACAGTTAAAGATCTCACTGCCCTGATGTGGCCCTTTCTCCCATCCATGTCCACCATGTTCCCAGCAGGGTGAATTATCGTTATGGAGATGGAACTGTGCAAACAGTTTAAGATCGCTGTGAGATCTCTTAACAGACTCACTATATGTCCTGGTGGTTCCCTTGGCTGTTCAGCTATTTGGACAGCCCATCTCAAATAGCCTGATCTCTCTCTGCAAGGACCTATTTAACTTCATCACCAGTAGGAACTAAAAGCTTGAGCAAGTCTACTTGCTGGTGTTAGAATCCAATCAGGAAAACCCTCTGGAGTCCTATGTATAAGAAAGTATTTAAGAAAAGCTATGCCAGGGGCTGGAGGTATAGCTCAGTGGCATAAGCGCTTGCCTGGCAAGCGCAAGGTCCTGAGTTCGATCCCTGGTACCGGAAAAAAAAAAAAAAAAAAAAAAAAGAAAAGCTATGCCTGGAGACAGAATGCTCAAGGAGTGAGGCGATCCCAGGCATGACTGCCCCGAGAGTCAAGGATGTTTGGCGCAGTGCATAGCATCACCCTGCTTCTGCCCGCATCCTCCCTCCTGCTCTGCTCCCTGTGGAAGGAGAGCAAGTGTTCCGTCCATGTTCACATTACAGAGAATGACAGAGACTCAAAGGAGCAAAGAATTATGAATGATAAATTCAAAGTCACAACTGTGAATATGAAAATAAGTAATTAATGAGCTGTAAACCTAACTCTGATGACCATGTTCTTTGAGAGGGTTCTCCTGAGCCACATTTCCTCATTTGAGAGTCAAAGTTATAAGCCCGACAAGTTTTATAATTAGTGAACCTCCACCTCACAACCCTGTGTTAGGCAACTGCCTTTCTCTTTCCTAGGATGATATCATCGAAACAGAGCAGATAGCTTTCTACCATGTCATTCAGCCACAAAAGCTTTCAGGAAATTGTGTAAGAGATGTGGGCAGATTTTTTAAGAGCCGTTGTGTATATTCAAAAGATTTCTCAATTTCAAAAGCAAAAGACAAATATAAATGCCTATCCTTGCCTAGAAGTGAGACCAACAGGCTGAAACAATTGTAGAAGAGTTGAATATCTAATGCGAGTCATACATTTTTATGTAGCCTGGTAAACTAGCATAAAGGCTTGGTGTGGATGGAAATTAATGAATAAATGACTACTTCATTTAGCATCATTTCCTTTACAGTATATCATTACTGTGCTTAACCCAGTTCCCGGGAAACGATAACACACCAACAGGGTAGTTGTGATACTTTTAGGAGTTAAGCTTTCTCTGAAATAGTAGCATCTTAACTAGCTTTCCCATTTCCATCTTTGTTCCAAGCTCTTCATGTCTAGCAGCCAAGCAATCCTTGTATGATGTACACTAGAGCATGTAATCATCAGAGCTTATCAATGCCTCTCATTATTATTCAGCGCAGACACTGAGGTCCTTCTAACAAGTTACTAGACCCTACAAGGTTGCCCTCTTTGTCTCTCCTCACATCTCCTGTGCCAGCTTTGCTTACACTTCACCATCCGCTCTGTTTTCTTGCTATCCCTCCAGATGCCAGGTGCTTAGTTACCTGGAAGCCTTTGCCTGTAATTAGATCTCCCTGTTTAGAATACTCTTTCCCAGGTATTTCTCCTTTTCACTTACTTTACAGTGCACAACTTATAGCTGAAACAATCCTCCTCACACACTATCTATTCACTTTCCATAATGTACCTTTCTGTATTACTTATGACTCTCTATAATTGGATTCCTTTCTTTTTTGTACCACTCAAAAGGACGCACCATGAGGGAAGAAGTGTTTGTTTGGTTGTTTTCCCATTGTGTGGAATATAAGTTTTCAGTAAATACTGAAAGTGGTACAGGAAAATATCCTGGATCTAGTAGCATTTTTAGAATGTCAAAGCAAAAAGTAAAGGATTAGCTAATGAAGAGGAAACAAACAAGAAGAAAAATGTCTAGAATCAGCCGAAGAGCAAGTTTTAAGGACTGTCAAGTAAAACTGGGACTGTATGGTAAAAGAGTGAGAGATGAGGAAAGGGAAGAAGGAGAGATGGAAAGCGGGAGTGAGGGAATGATGGAGAGGGGAAGAGGAGTCCTCATGTTAGTTTATCAGCTGTTCTGCAGAGTGCCGTTCCAATAGCCTAGTACTTAGAGTACTTAGAGTACAGCTCCATACACAGTGCAGCTTACACAGCAGCACACACTTCTCACAGCTTGGAGTCTGGAAAGGCTGAGATCGAGGTGCCTTCAGACCCAGGGTCGGATGAGTGTCTGTGTCCTGGTTCTCTGAGTGCCGTCTTCTCACTGCGTGCTCACGTGCTGGAAAGTAGAAGGAGAAGGACACCTTCTCATACGTGTGTCAGTCTCTTCACAGAAGACAGCCACCTCTCAGCATCCACAGTCAACTGGTCCAGGGCTCCCCTCCACACACATGCCCCCCACTTTGCAGATGCTCCAGTCCCTTGTATAAAATGACACAGTAATTTTACACATAACAAGTACCATCCTTTGTGTACTTTAAACTGTATACTTTGTACCTCTACTGACTTAGAATACCTCATGCAATGTAAAAGCTGTGTAAGTAGCTGTCATACAGCATTGTTTAGAGAATGATAACAAAAAAAATCTGTGCATATTCAGTACAGGCACAACTTTTTTCCAAATATGTTCGACCCACAGTTGGTGGAACCAGGCACATGAAACCCATAAATACAGTACCATAAACTGGGCAGCTTACTGTGTCAGTCAGGTCTTCACTGCAGTGATGAAACACTTGGAGAATAACATCTCAAAGGAGAAAATGCTTACTTTGATTTCTGTTCCTGGTGAGATGGTGCCATTGTTTTAGGCCATGGCAAGGTAGAAACATGGCAGAAGGCCATGGCAGAAGAAAACTTCTCACTTCACAGCAGCTGGGAAACACAGGAAGGGCCAGTGCCCAAGGTCGAGCCCCATGAGTGCCACTGCTTTCAAGTGGCCCCAGTGCCTCAGAGCACATTTGGCTGTTAGGACTAGTCTGACCATGAGACCAGTGCCCTGTGGTGCAGTCACATCTGAAGGTCCCACCTCTGAACACATCAGCCTTTTGGGAAACACTGAGACCCAAACCATAACACTTTTGAACCACAGAAATGTGTTGTTTTCTCATACTCCTGGAAGCTGGCAAGTATAAGATCAAGGCCTCTGGAGATCTGCTCTGGCGAAGATACATTGTCTGGTTCACAGATGGGGCCATTTCTGTGTCCTTCAGTGGAAGGGAGAAAGCAGGCTTCTGGGGCCTTTTCTATAAGTGCACTGACTGATTCAAGTCTGCATGTCAGAGCCCTCATGACCCAGACACTTCCCAATGGTCTCACCTCCAATACTACCACCTTAGAGACTACGATTTCAACATAGGAATTTCAGGTAAGGAACAACCAGACCCTAACAAACACTCATTCCATTCGTAAGTGCGCCATCATCATGACCTACTTTTTAATGCCCCATCTCCTAACATCACTTTGGGGTGCTACGTCACTATTACTCATTTATATATTAATATAGAAATTTTGAGGTGACACAAACATTCTGTCCAGAGCACAGTCTCTTCCCCAGAGCACTACTGGTCAATGGAGAAAACAGATGAAGACTTCAGTTCCAATATCTGTGTCTGCCTTTCAATCTTCTAGAAAAAATACATATTCTAGAATATTATGGTAATGTGGACTGAACCCAGGGCAGGGTAGGCACGTACTCTACCACTGAGCTACATAGCCCTAGCTTTTTCTTACTGCTTTATTTTTGAGACAGGGTCTTGCTAAGCGGCCTAGGCTGGCATCCAACTTGCAATCTTCCTCCCCAAGTCTCCCAAGTAGCTGAGTCACACCTGAGTGAATGCTACATTTTCAGTAGTTTGAGTTTCTGAAGATTAAGATCCTTGTTCTGGAAAAAAACAAGACTTCAGATTAAATATGATAATAAAGAAATAATAAATTAAACTTCTATCACAAAGTACATTGTACTGGGAAACTGTGGATGCACATTTGCTAAAAACTGCTGATAGAAAATTCCCTGTTCTCTGCCACCCATGAGCAGCTAGGACAGAGAGAGGGAAGGCACATAATGCAAAGAACAGAACATGAGGGTCTCCAGGGAAATCTCTAACCAAACTCGACACTGAGTTGGTCTAGGTGATTACAGGGACTAGGGGTACCAACAAAGTAAAGCTCTCCACCAAAAACACTTCAGCCTTTTTTTTGTGGGAGTGAATGTGCCGGTCAGTGAATTTACAACTACAGAGGACACCGAGATAAGAACACAAAGACACTCTTGGAAATAACTCAAAACACCAGAGTTGAGGTTATGTGGAATGCGGCTGGAATATAACAGTACTGTAAGCTTCAGTGTTTGGAACAATGGTGTGGCTCCCTCACAGGGCATGAATGGTAGTTGTTGCTTGTCATCACTGGAGCCTGAGGAGCAGAATTCCTTGTTCAGCAGAACTCTTGCCCGCCATGGTCAGGGATACACTGTGCTGGATTTGCGACTTGTTCTACTGAAAGCCAGACCAAAGGAGTGCTGTAATGAATTTAGGAGAGTTTATACCGACAGGCTCTTGACTGTGAGTAGCTCATCTTTGTTTTTAAAAAATATTACTGCTTAACTTTACGTGAAGCCTGGGAATCTTACCAACAATGCAATGATCTGTGCTGTGAGCACTGTACTTCATCCTGTTCAGAATCTACCCCAAACTCCCTTTTATTTAACTTGATATGTGTAATAACTTATATTTCATAAAAACATAACAAGGCTGACATTTGAGGGGAGGACAATGAAGTTTTAAATAAAGGAGGATATTAAGTCATTCAGTTTTAGTCTTACATATTAATATTATTTTACTTTTTCTTATACTGTTACAACCAATACTATTCTGTAGCTATTTTGTTGACATTTTTGTTGCTATTGTTTTGATGGTGACATTGATTTGATAATTTAGAAATTTGAGCATGTTATGGAAAAGGGACATATGTCAGTAGGATACATTTCCTCTAAAGGTGAGCATTGTTATGTACTTCTCCTACCAGTAGAGGAAACTTAATATATAATCACATATAAAATGGTCTTACATAAGGTAAAATTACTGTTCTAAGAAGTAGCAGTAGATATCTTAGAAATACAGTTTGAGTTAGCAACTCATTTGAACAACTCAAAACTCTCTCTCATAAGAAATAGCTAAAAAGGGGCTGGGGATACAGCTCAGTGGAATAAGTACCTGTTTGGCAAGCACAAGGTCCGGAGTTCAATCCCCAGTTCCACCAAAAAAAAAAAAAAAGAAATAGCTAAAAAAGAAGTGGGATTTTCTTTTCAGCTTACAGAAAATAGGCTCACAGAGCAGAAGAGCTATCTCTGAATATTTGAAGCCGCCTGTAAGAACATCCGGTTTGTTAGGTGGGGCCTCAGAGGCGGGTAAGAAGAGATGCAACTTCCTGGAAACTGAAGCAGACCCTCCAGCGCTCGCATCCCCAACCTGGCTCTGAGGGGGACGTGTGACTGTGACTCAGAGCACAGCCCCTCCCAGGCCACCGTCTCCCTGCCCTGGGGACAGGAGGAGCAAAACCTCTGCGCTCTGTCTGCAGGACGGCCATAGATATCCTCTTCTGAGTGCGTCATTTGTTTTTCTCAAACTTGGTGTCGGGGATCAGAGTAAGTGAATCCTGGGGAGGTGAGGGAAATTTACAAGCAACAGGAGAAACAAAGCAGACACCAAATATATGAAACTTTTGTAGAGACTAAAAGATACTAGGTATCAGGGTTTTGAAAATTATAGGTAAAAGCAATTCCAAATGAAGCATATATGCAGGGGAGAAAGTGCAAACTCTGCCCTCTTTGGCCAGTGTAATCATGGACAGTTAACTGGCAGCTGATAGGCCTGGTCTGCTACTCAGATACTCTCTGGAGATCTGAATGTCCAGGATTTGTTCAATTGTTTGGGCTGAGGGAAGTTGTTTCTTAAGAGGAAACCAATCTCAGCTCTGTGCCTTTGCACTGAGGCCCTTGCAGCCCTTCAGGCAGAATACTCAGATATTTTAAAGGAGATTCAATTTCTCTTCCAGTAATTGATTATAGGACTTAAGCAAAGTCTCTGTGCCTTTGTTTCCTTCTATAAAATAGGTTATAGTATGACCTATTTAATGAAATGAGGAGTAAATATATTACTTCACTAGAAGAGTACATCTTGGTGCATTGCTATAGGAAGTAATCAGTAAATGATTCTTATTTGAATGTCAAATTATTATTATCATTCCTGGCCCTCCAGGTCAAGATCTCAGTACCTATAAGAAAAATAAGCCTCTTAAATCACAACCTAATCTAGTTATCTTAGTATCTGGGTAGTTCTTCGTAAAGTTGTAGAAATACAAATTTCTAAGGGCAGATTGACAATGTTTCATAACTTGTCCCTTGTGTGTATCTCCAAACAAAAGATTTTACCACAGATTCTCCACTGTGCTCTGTTCCTCAGACTGCTCTGACGGTACTCATAAATTTAGCAAGCATAGATGCAAAAACTCAGCTACCTGTTCTATCTATTAGCACTGATATTTTGTAGGGTCAGTTTCAACATCCCCCCAAGTTAGTCTTGATCTTCTCTTTGGCTTTTAATATTTCAGTGTTCTTATCACTTTGAGAGTTACCTTTGGTTTAGCAGTGCTGCCCTAGCAAATTTCTCTCAAGCCCATTCTTCTGCCTTTGCCTCTTATTACCATGCTGCTCTGCCTCAGGTTAATTTATTACCCAGGTCTGCATATGAATCGCTCTGTTTCTGGTCTCTGCTACCCTGCACTTCCTCTTCTACACAACAAGGAGGAAGGCCTTTCTACTGTAAGTTCTCATCAATTTGCACTTCTTATTGCTTATGGTTTAAAGTTTTAAGGTCTAGACAAGGGACTCACGGTTCTTTATGGCTTCATTTTACATCTCCAGTCTTAGCACTCCCTCCTGTGCCTGTTCACTCATGAAAGCTCCTGGCCAACCTCTGCCAAGCACATCCCTGCTGCAGCACAGTGTACCAGGACCTCGGGCTGACTGCCTTCTCCACATGTCCTTTTGCCTTCTGTACCTGGACACCTCCATTCAGTCTTTAAAACCGACTGAAAATTTTACTGCTATGAAGATTCATTACCTTAAGCTTCCTTCCAGAGTCCCTTAGTACTGTGCTTGTGCAACATTTTAGCCCTTTAATAGCAGTAGCAGTATAGCTGACTTAGAGGCAACAGAGCAAATGCGTAAGGGGTTGGCTCTGTCGGTTGGATTAGGTACTTTTAAAAATATATGAGCTCTTCTTACCCATCTTAACTTCAGCTACTACCTCAAATTTTAGCACATAATAGGCACTCAAGACTTTGGTGGAATGACTAAAAGAAATCTCTCACCAAAGGTAGTTTTAAATTTTTCAACAACATAATAATATATAAGGAAATGACCTCCTTGCCTTATTACACATTATGTGTTTACTGATTTTTATCAACTAAGTTGGAGAAAATGATTCTGCCTTCCTCTTGGAATACCAATACACTAAGGTAAAGTGAGGTGATATCTACCTCACCAACCATTTGTTTGTTTATGTAATACATCTTGTGTGCCAAGCCCTGTTCTAGGCTCTGAGGATTCAGTGAAAGACACAGTTCCTAATCTCCGGTATCTTCAATTCCATAAAGATAAAATGGACAAGAAACCAGTGCATAGACACCGGACACAGGTCCATTGATGAGGGTCAGGAGGACTATAGAATGGACTGCTGGGTGTACTGGGAACGGCTAGGGGAAGGGATAACTTCAGATCGGGTATCTGTTTCCACGACGAGGTGAGTGGGAGGAAGTGTGAAAAGGAGGAAGCCTGTAGCGTGAGGCATAGAGAGAACATCGGGCCGGCTCTAAGGACAGGGCTGAGGAGAAGGAGAAAGGCAGGTGAGCATGCCTGCCGTTAGTGAGGGGATTTTACGGTATATCAGATATTATATCGCTGGCGTTTCATTTTTTTACGTTTAAATATGATTATCTCTTCAGAAGAAGGCCATTCACATTTTAGAGATGAAGAAACTAATTGTCAGAGCAGGAAAATAATCTCAAAGTCTTACATTTTGAAAATGGAAGGAGTAATTATACTAGATGAGTTCTGACTGTCTGGAGAATTCAGGATCACATGCCATGTTAAAGTAAAATGATTTTAGAGAACATTGCCTCTTTATTGTCTGTTAATACACTATTGTAAATATGCTAAGAAGAAAATACAGTGAAAGCGCATAATGTATTGCTAATGTTAGAAAAGACAATATAACACCCTTTAAGGCTAAATCTATCTTGCTTCTCCTTATTTGCAAGTTATAGTTTCAAAGAATGTTTTCTATCCTTTCCAATCTACAATTGATACTACGTGACAAAAGCTTCATGATATTGTAATTTTAATAGATCAAATTTAAATGTCTAGGGCATTTAAATAATACCCAAATTAAATTCTTAGAATATAAGCTGTTCAAATACATTTTAAAATTTCAGTATTAAATAAGACACACTTCGGAGTAAAAAAAAAAAACCAACCTTTATGTGTTTAGAAATGTCTCCTTTTTTGATGCTAAAACATTCTATCAATTCTTCAAGGTTGAAATAGCAGATTAAATAAACAAGAAAGTGCAACCCCCAAGCAAGTGAGTACATGTCAAAAAGAGCATTCAGTTTATAGTGAAGACAATGAACAGATATACCTTTGTTCTATTAAAAAATTAATCCATCAGAGGTCATCAACCACCAAAAGACTAATTAAAATGTTAATGAAATTCCATGTAACTCTCCTCCCTTGGGCCAGAATGAACTTGAGGTGACATGGAATTTAATTATAGCTACACTGGGAGACATTCCTTAAACCTAAGATACCAACAGATTCAAAATTAGAGTATTATCTCAATTAATGCATGTAGCCAACTGGTGCAATTCCCTTCAACAGTCAGACTGCAGATATTTTTATTGTACACAAACAAAAACACTATGTTTGGAATCCTTTCCACATACTGACTTCCTCCTCAACTGAAAATAAGATTCAAGTTTGGGAGGACTAATTTGTAGAGAGGAATTAAAATAGAAACCCATTCTCTTTCTGGTGTCATACTCACAGATCATGAAGAACTGATCATCAAAGAATCCATCACTGTGCACTGGATATTCTCTGAGATTTATTTTTCTTTCCAAATGTTTTTCCTGTGGAAGTAGGGATCCTCCGGCAATAATAAATATCTTGTTTAATGTCCAAAAAACCCATTAGAAATACAAACTACAGCTATCAATTTGAGTAAGAGATTGGGGCAGTTTGTCCCTGTTCTTGCACAATCTGTCTAACTTCACAAGAAGTGTAGAAGTTCACAAAAGAGACTCTCATTTTTAACAAGAAAGCAAACAATTTGTTGTGGTTTTTGTACATACTTTTGAGAGTTGTGACTGATTAGCCTCTAGGAGGCTAAGGAGGAATGTGACTCAATTAAGTTGAGATTTTTTCTAAAACATAGATGAAGGTGAACTGGAGGTTCATTTTTAAACCAAACCCCTAGGGTTTTAATAAACTATGCAGCAGTCATTACTTTGACATACTTTTGGCCTTTTCTGCCCCTTCCTAACAAAGCTGGAAGAACTATAAAGACCCAAATTTCTACTTTACCCCATGGGTCCACCTCTGTTGGCCAATTTTGGATCTCAGCCTAAAGCAATAACCAAAGAAAGTTTAAATTTACATCCAGGATAACAAACAGATTTCATGTTTCCTGCTAGATCCCCTGAATTGGTGGTGGCTGCCTGGAACTGCGTGCTGAGGAGAATGTCAGAGTAAGCGGGTACAGCAGGAAAGAAGCTGTGATGGGTTACCTACATTCACTGCAGATTCAGAAAGGAAATGTGATGTCACATATACCACGCGTGTGCTGCCTCTGGTGAAGACACTCAAAGAGACAACTGAGATAGCAGTGATTATTTTAGGGGCTCATGAGGGAAGAACACTAGTTTCTAAACACAAAAGGCAAAAATACAAAATATGTGTTTGTATACATACGTTTATATTTAATGCTTATAAATAAAGTCATTAATTCAGTAAGTATTTATTGTCACTTTGTATAATTTTAGTCAACAAATAAAAATAATGTATTTATGATATACATGATATTTCATATACATTTACATTGTAGAATGGCTAAATCAAGATACTGCACATCTCTGTAACCTCACATCGTTCTCACTTTTAAAATGAGAACCCATTCAAAAAACTATTCTCTGAGCAATTGTATGTGTAAAACATCTTGCTATTAACTGTAGTCACTATTATGCAATAATAGATTTTTCTGAATTTACTTTCCTTCTTTAACTGAAATTTTGTGTTCCTTTACTAAAGGTTCCCGATCTCCAGCCTCTGGCAATCACCATTGCCCTCTCTATTTTCATGAGTCCAACTTGCTTAGATTCCACGCGGGAGTGAGGTCACATAGTGTAGGTCCTTCTGTACCTTCTTTATTTCACTGAAAGTAATGTCTTCTGGGTTCATCCATGTTGTTGCAAAAGGCAGAATGTCCTTTCTAAAAGCTGACTATGTGTACATGTATCATCTTTTCTGCATTTATTCATATGGCTATGGGTACTTATGTTAATTGTATATTTCTATACAAAAGCATATCATTATTCATATAGTTTATAATATAAATGCAAATCAACTTTATCCACATATACATACATAAAGAGTATATGAATATAAAATATTATAAATTACATGTTATATGTCAGTGATGAAATAATAAGTAGTTACTGAGTATAATATTCCAGGAGCTAGAGACTTTTCATGAAATACAACAAATTTCCCACAGTCACATATTTCATTTGAGAAAAAAACCCAAGATCAATGAAACTAGCAAATGTATGTGTGGGAATTATACGGGCTGAGAATGAAGTGAAGCAGGGATGAAGAACAGGATTACCGGGGTGGGGGGGGTGGCTAGTTTGTGTGAAGTGACCAGGGAGGAGTTCTCTGAGAAGATGGCATTTGAGGAGAGCTTGTCAGGCATGGCAGCGGACAGGCCGATCTTCAGGGAGCAAAGAGGGAGGTGCTGGTGGAGGTGTGCCCTTGGTGTGTTTGAGAAACAGCAGGGATTTGGAATGACTGCCGGTAGGGAGCACTGGGGACACAGAGGCCATGAGGAGAGAAAAGTAGGGGCAGATGACCAGGGCCCCTGCCCAGCAAGCCAAGGCAAGGACTTCGTGTCTTATTCTGATGCAAAAGTTGCCAGTGAGGAGTTCTGAACACATCAACGCCTTAAGTGCCCTGGGTGCCATTGAGAAACACAGAAGAGAAAGAGATGAAATGAAAGAAAATAGACCACCGCTCTGGAAGCTGTGGTCATAATCCAGGCAAAGGGAGGGTAGCTTGGACCAGTTTGGTTGTGGTAGAAGTAACAAGAAATGATCGTGTGCGGGACAGATGTTGAAGGCGATACTAGTGGAATTTGTTAATAAAACTGGAGCTGGCATGAAAGACAGAGAAGGCCCAGGAAGACTTCAGCAGTGTATTTATGATATGAGCAACTGATGTAATAGATCTGCCATGAGTCAAGATTGGCAGGATTATGACAGCCGTATGTTTTCAGGAAAAATCAATAACTCATTTCTGAATATATTGTAAGTTCTGAATTTTAAAAATCAACTTCACTGAATTATAATTCACAGATGACAAAATGTACCCATTTAAAGGATTAAGATTGATGAAATTTGAAAAATATACATACTTATATAATTATTATTGCTATCAGGATATAGAATTTTTCATTATCCCCCACAAAACTTCCCCCGTGTCCTATCCTAATCAGCCTCCCAGCTGCCACGGGCTCTAGACACCAGCTCATCTCTCTTCTGCCCTTGAAGCTCAGGTTTCTCCCCTCTAATGCTCATCGATGTAATCATATAGTATGCAAACTTTTGGACTGACTTGTTTCACTAAGAGTAATATTTTCATATTTTCATCTATGTTGTATCAGTAGTTGATTTCTTTTATTGTGTAGTGTTTGCTTATCTATCATTATGGCTCTTTCTGTACTGTGGAAATTACTCAATATCTGTAGCAAATATTACTTTTCTCAGTCTATGCTTGCCTTTTCTTTTGAACAGCAGTGTACAGTAAGGAGCAAAACTTTTAATTTTGTGGAAATTTCTTCTATAGTTTGTGGTCTTTGTTTCCCCCAAAAATAACTTTCCTACCATGAGACTGTACAAATTATCTCCTATATTTTTTCCTTAAAGTTTGATAGTTTTAGGCTTTAAGTTTAGCTCTAAAATTTATTGCATGCTAGTATGGTGCAAAATTTATTTTTATACAAAATTTATTTTTTGATATCCAACTTCTCTAGCAACATTTGTTGAAAATTATTTACTTTTCCCATTAAATCACCTAGATATCTTTTCAAAACTCAACTGAAGATCTAGTTTCGGACTCTATTCTGCTGAAATCATTTACATGTATATTTTATGCCAGAACCACACCATCCTGACTGCTTTATAGTAAGTTTTGGTTTGTTCCTTGAGGTAGTAGAAGTAGTTTCTTGTTACTAATGTCCAGGGATCCTCGTGATCCTTTGTTAGTTTCTCAGCTCTTCTAAAGTATTTAAATGCATTAATTCCCATTTGTTGTAAATATTGAAGTGGCTTATATTCTCCAGGTTAAATCTAAGCAACATAAATTCTCACAAAATTGGCAGATAGGGAGTATAATTATTCTCATCTTACAGAGGAAGAATGTGACACAGAGAAATTAAGGAATTTGCCCATGTTTAAAGAGCTAATAAGTAGGAGAAGTGAGATTCAAAGCCAGGAAGTCGGGCTCCAGAGCTTGCTCCTTCAACACTCTGCTTTGCTCCTGGTGAACGTCATTGTAGGCGACATTCAAGGCTTAGACCTCAGTGAAATCATACACAATGGGGGGGGGTAGTTTTCAGAGGACTGAAGCCAGAGAGTGCCAATGTTGAGAGCCCAGAAAAATGAGGATGACTAAAGAAAAAGACTGGAAAGAAGCAATAAATGAGGAAGAAACACTGCAAGAAATGAATATCCTCGAACCAAGGGAAGAAAGTGTTTCAAGAAAGAGGAAGTGTCCTGTGTGTCAAACGCTGATAAAAGCAAGGCAAAGCGAAGTGAGCATTGGGAAATGGCCCCTGGGTTTGGCAACAGGGGTTGCTGATAAGAGTTTTGAAAGGGGCAAATTCAATCCAGGTAGAGTGTGTTGAAGAGCAAACAAGCAGGAAAGAGAACTAGCGAGTACATGCAGCTCGTCAGCTCTGTGCATGCTGTGCTAATGGATGACAGTGAAGCAGAAAGGAGGGAACATGAAGTAAGGCTTGTGCAATAAAGTAAATCTACTGAAAAACGTGAGCAGTGATGCAGAAGTTGCCTTGAAATGTTTTCAGCCACTTACATAATTTGCTAGGTAAGTGACATATGTTTTTCTGTAATAAGAACAAGAAGTATAACCCTCTTTCCCAAAAAAGGTAATGTTACACCTTCTCAGACCACATATGTGTTATTGACCACAACTACTCAGTTCCAAAACTCATACAAACCCAAGATTTTGTACAGACATATTAAAAGGTTAGTTGAGTAAAGTCACCTCTCTGCCAGCCTTGAGGCTGTTGGCCAAAGCTTTGGCAGTGGACACCAGTTCCAGGGCTCATGGGCTTCCAGTAACCTTGCCTGACCTCTTGGGATCTAAGCTGTGCTGGTCAAACCACCTCCCCTGAGAACATCTCTTTGAAAGGTAAATTTCAAATTTCCTGCCACAGAGGACTTCTTCCATCCTGATTGAGCAACTAGACTTTAATAATTGGATTTTAGATGAAATTGGAACTCACTCCCTAGAGGGTATTGTGTCTCACTAAGCAGTTATATTCTCTGTGATACATATTTTTGTTATCCTCCCCTATCTGAGCGTTGCGTGGGGGAATCTCTTTGTATGGGAATAAGTGATGTCATAATCATGAAATTTTACATTCATGATGTCCTTAATTTAACCATAGAGAGTACTGCAGGACCCAAGTTCTTGAAGAGGCAAGTAAGAACAGGGGTGAGGCTCAGCTCCAACAAGAAGAGTCAGGTAGAAAACAAGACAAATAGCCCATTCTGGAAAGCAAGAGAAAATGGCATAAGAAGCAGGGGCCAGGTGGTTTGATATGCATTGTGCCGGGAGTGTATATAAGTCCTCTTCCAGTGGCTTCTGATTTCTCAATCATGTGGGAAGTTAGACCAGCGACAGAGAAGAAGAGGATCCAAGAAAATGTTGGAGGGATTTAATTAAAATAGAATAGGTATGAATTAGGAGAGAGTTAATTGAACGGATCAGGAAAATGTAGAATCGCTAGGTGGTAGCACTGGGTACCTGCCTGAGGTTAATGACCGTCAAGTTAAAATGAGATTCAGTCAGCATCTCTCATTTTTTTAAATGGCCACTTCCATTCTAATAACTTCATTGGGAAAAGATAAGAAAGTGTACCTTTGATTTGGAAAACCTGATCAAAGCAATCTCCATAAAATCTGCCATTAGAGTATTATATCATTATAAGTTTCTGCTTTTAATAACTTTGCAGCAATTTCTATGTAAGATAAATGCTCATTTTTAGAAATTATACAATGAAGTATTTACAGGGAAGAGAATTCACATGTATAACTTACTTTTAAATGACTCTGAAAAGCAGTATATAAGTATAAACTAGATATGTGTTTTTCTTCCATCTTTATTAAGTATAAATTACAAATTGAATATCTTATATAACACGTCACTTTAATATGTGTGCACACTGTAAAATTATTAAATCAAAGTAATTAAAATGTTTCTTAAAAATTAAGATAGATCAACACATGCTTTAAAAAGTCAGAGGACTATGTTCTTTATTGAAAATTTAAAACCCTAACTGCACTGAAAGCAAAAATAATACCAAACTGTTTGCAGATGAAGAGGTTGAACAAAATAGATTTATTGCCAGACCGTTTGGGAAACTGCCGTAGGGCGTTCGTTGGGGTGGAGGAGGTAGACTGGGCAGATGGAAGACCTCCACTTGAGCACTACTGAAATTTGTGTCACATCCTCCTCTGATGTGATGGTTATCCTGAGCATTATGGGATGGTTATCATCATTTATGGCATTTACCTATCAGATCCCAGTTAGCGTTTCTGATAACCAAACAAGTGCCTGGACGTTTTCAAATGTTCCTGGTGAGAAATAGCTGGCTTAATGAACACTTGCCTGTAATTTTTACATGTACAGTTTTAAAATTAGAAACATATATGTATATATACTCAAATTTATACAGATATAATGCATTTATGCATACATATTTGTACATTACACATGTGTGTATATGCATGTATTTTTATAGGAGGTGTCAGACAGAGAAAGCAGCACAAAGACAAAGAAAGGGTGTAGCCAGTGTAGTAGCAGCTAGGAAAACAGGTTTTAACACACCCAGGATTTACTTATAATTTTCTGAAAATTTGAAATTGTGTCAAAAAAACTAGTCAAAAATGCTCAGGCTTATACTTGAAATGAAACACCCCTGAAGAAATGACTAGCATTGTACTTTCTCTTCAGGCTTCCGCATACAGTAATTACATAATGTGGGAATTTAGCAAGTTTAAGGAACTATTTAATCAGAATTTGTATTTAATGAAAACTCAAGGCAAGAGTGACGCTAGCTTGCTTTTAATTGGTAGCTCAGAGCGTGAGGAGAAGCTTGTCACTGAGGGATAAATTCTTATTACACAGGAACAATACCATTGGACTTTAGGTGAGAGTATGATTAGACTTCCTGTAGGCTTTCCCTATATTTACATTTTCTTTGAGGCTTTGCTGCATAACAACAACAACAACAACAACAATTTATTCCACACAAAATTCCAAGCACCACTGTTGCTTCTTCTCGGTCCCTTTCCATGTTTGGTTTATTCAAAAATACTATTGATTTGAACCACCTCCCTGCAGTCACCCTTTGCTTTTCTCTGTCCCCATCACTGCTCGGGACCATGGCACCACATTCGCTCTCTGGAAGCCTGCTTTTGCTGTTACCCCTGCCCCTGTCCATTTTCTGCACAGCAGCCAAAGTCGTCTATTCAACCCCAGTCTTGTTCCAATGGTTGAAACGCTCAGAATGTTCTGCTCCAGGCTACCTGTCCAAGCACTTCTCTTTTTCTTTTCTCTATCATTGAACATGCTTTGACCAGACTGAAATTTCTACAACTCCTGGAGCAAGCCAGGCCTGGATGGAATGTCTTTCTCTCTGTCCACATTTTAATGCATATTCAAAAAAAGACTTTGTAAGTGTCTCCTGTGCATTAGGCACTGCTTCAGGCTCGGAGCCTGCGGAGCTGACAACAATTGACACAGCATTACACTCCACCTGGTGATGTATCCAGGGTCTGTAGAAAATGAAACCAACATCGAAAATAATTACACACTTACACATGTAAAATTAGAATTTAAAGCGCATATTTATTTAGAACAAGAGAAGTTTAAACAAGTTTCTGGGCCTTAGAGACTCAGGCTTCTTTCTTTGAGAGAGTCTGAGCAACCTCGTAGAAGTGCCCGTCTAGGAAGTCTTTAGGTTTGCAACACGTCTGTCCCTGTGCATCCCTCGGTACTCCTCAATTACCATGAACCCCCGATGCTCAGAGGAGCTCTGGCAAGTGAAAGGCTACGGAGTTGAAACTCACTTGGCTGCATGGGAAATGTGCCCGCAAATCTGCGGATGACACTGATAACACACAATGCTAATACCATGTTTTCAGAGAGCAATGTTGCTACAAATTACAAAAGGGTGCAATGTTATACATGGGCACACATATTAAATATAGTCAAAAGGAGACCTTAACCTGACCTAAAATAAACTCTTGAAAATAACCACAAACCTTTAAAGGCCCTTTAAAGGCTCTTTGCTTTCTAAGTTATCTATTGCAGCAAATTTTAAAGAGATTCTAGGGAAGAGGAGCAGAAGGTTGTGGTGCTGGCAATGATTTCTTGCATATGACACCAAATGCACAGGCAACGAAAGCAAAAATAGACAAGCAGCACTACATCAAACTAAAAAGCTTCTGTGCAGCAAAAGCAACAATCAACATAGTAAAATGGCAGCCTACAGAATAACTGAAAACAATATACTTAAAAAGTCATGTATTTGATAAGGGACTAATTTTTAAAACATGCAAGGAATGCCCACAACTCAATACCAACAAGAAAAAAATGTGAAAACTCAATTAAAAATTGCCTAAGCACTTCAACAGACATTTTTCCAAAGTCATTTCAAAGACTGATGAATTTAAGAATAAATGTTTGAGATCGTGAAGCATTATAGGAACGCAAGTCGATATCAACTCATGTCTGTCAGGATTACTGTTACCAGGACACAGAAAACAACAGACATTGTCAAAGACATAGAAAAGTTGAAATCTGTCTATAGCATTGGTGGAAAGGTAAAAGTGATATAAACACTATGCAAAATGGTATAGGAGTATTTCAGAGGACTGAAAACAGTCACCTGGACCAGAAATTCACTTCTGTGTGTTTATCCAAAATATGTAAAATAGTCCTGTTGATGAGAACAAATACCTTATACTTGCAACTTTAAGGAGGAAAGATGTATTCCCCTTCACAGTTTCAGACGTTCCAGTCCATGGTCAGGTGTATCCAAGGCAGGAAATCACGGCAGAAGGGTATGGAGGAGCAAAGCTACTTAATTCATGGCAACCGGGAAGAGAGCAAGGGAACAGACACAGAGAAAGGGGCCAGGCGCAGATGCCAAAGTTACCCCTCTCTGACCTACCCAGACACATCCAGAAATGTGCTTTGCTAATCCCCTAGGTGGCTCTCAAGCCAATCAAATTTGGCAGTTGAACCATCCCTACACCCCAGGGTGATATCAGAAGGTGCATGTCAGCACCACTCACTACTGTCAAGATCCAGAAATAACCTAAACTTCTATGGACAGATGAATGGATAAAGAAAATGGAGTATAAACATAAAATGAAGACTCTTCCGCTTTATAATGGAAGCAAATTCTTCAACATAAGACAATATAGATCACCATGGAAACATTATATTGATGATAAAATTGTTAGCCGGTCCCAAGAAGAAAAATATTGCATGATCCCACCTTCTAAGGTATCTAAAATGGACAAATTCATAGAATTAAATAGTGAAATAGTGGCCACTGGAGCTGAAGGGAGCGAGAACTGGGAGTAAGGTTTCAACCAGGCTAGATGCATAAGCTGTGAGGATTTATTTTATAACACTGTGCCTATAGTAAAAAATAATTTAATGTACAAATAAAATTTTAAGAGGTTAGACTTCACATTAAGTGTCCTTTCCATAATAAAATAAAATAATTCTTAAAAGAAGACTGCATTGCATTTATTATAATACAAAGCTGTTCATATGTAAAATGTCTATAAAGATAAGTTTTTAGAGAGAAAGAGGATTTTGCCAGGAGATGAATAAAGCTAGTAAGAAAGAATAATCAAAATAAGTAACTATTGCTTTAATATTTGAAATGGCCGTTCAGATCATCTTGCATGGTAATTAAAGGATATGAAGCAACAACAACCCTTTTGAACATGGTCTTTAAACTCCTGGGTTTCCGTTTGAAAAAAAATACACAGTGTAGTACCTTACAGAAATGAATGAAAAAATACAAGGGGTGCCCAGGTTGGTGGGATGGACCTGTAATCCTAGCACTCTGGGAAACTTGAGGCATAAGCCTCACAAGTTTGAGCCTGGACAACTTGGAAAGACATTGTCTTCAAGTGAAAAGTTAAAAAGAGAAACTGTAGATGTACTTCAGTGCAAAGGCCCTGGGTTCAATACCCACTACCTCAAAGAAAAATGAAAGAAAGCTGAAAAGATGGAAGGATGCAAGGATGGACAGATGAACAGGAAGCAAGAAAGAAAAGAGTGAGTGAGGAATGTCAAACATGTTTTAAACATGAGCTAACCTTCTTCCTGGATTTGGTGTTCCACCTAAAAAACATTCCCTATACCAGGATTTTACATGAATTAGTCTAATTTTTCCAGGAATATTATAATTTCACTTTAAAATTGTTGATGTATTTAGAAATTATTTTAATAGTATTAACATAGAAATCAGTTTTATTTTCTATAAACTATTAGCAATTTTTCTAATATTATTAATGGTTCCATTCTTCTCTGACTTGATGTTCCACCTTCCTGACAAGTTTTTCATAAATCACTTAGCTATTACTGCACTCTTTATTATATTTCCTGAATCTATATCTTTGATAGGACAAAAGATTTTTAAGAGCTTTTCTGTGATTATACATTTTATGATCTAGTAGACTGACTGTTATCGGTGGATTTGAAATGTGCCTCAGAGGCCACATGTGCTCAGAGGTGAGTATCTTGGAAGCCCATTGTGTTGTGAGGGGCCATGGCTAATTCACTGTCAGGAGATAGGACCCGGCTACCCGTAGGGGAAGTGTGTGGGACTGGAAGTGTGTGTCCCCCTCTGGCTGCCCCCTTCACTCTCCACTCCCCGCCTGCTGTGACATGAGCAGCTCCCTTCCCCAGACCTTTCTACCACGCTGACTCTGCCTTGGAGCCAGCCAACCACAGACCAGAACTGTGAGCCAAAACGTACATCTCCTGCCTTTAGTTTAGAAGGTCTGGTGTCATGTCCCAGCAATGAGAAACTGGCTATGATACTACTCATTTCGCTGCCAGAATTGTTCTTGCTGTGCTCACATGTTTACTTTATAAGTTTACTCTGGGAATATTCTGTCTCATTCTTACAAAAGGTTTTTGACATCTTAATAGGTTGATTGACTTAGATTAATGTATTGATTTAGCATTAACTGATGGTTGTACAATATTTATTGTACTTATCCATAAGTAAGGTTCTATTTTCCTTTATCAGTTTAATGCAGTTTTAAAAATGTAATCATAACAATCCTATAAATTATATACATTATTATTTCTCTTTTAAAACTACAGTTAATGATATTTTTGTGTCTTTAACATTATTGTTTATGGCTAAGAAAGATTCTTTGCTGTCAGAAAAGGTTGTATATTAATTTTGCAACTAATCATCTATCTTACATTACTGATTTTAGGAGGAGTTTCTAAGCAATCATCTCACCTTTCAAAGAGTCCTAGTGTTCTTACTTATGATTTCTTCAAGTACATTCCTTTTTGCATCAGCTTTCTGTTGCTGTGACAAAATACTGAAGAGAATCAACTTAAAAGGAGGAAACATTTATTTTATCTCATAGTGTCAGAGATTTCAGTGCACGGTCAGCTGGCACCAGGCCTTTGGGCATGTGAGGAGGAAGGACACATGGCTGGAAGCATGTGACAGAGTAAAGCTGCTTATCTCCTGATAGCCAGGAGGCAAAGAGGGGAACAAAAAAGAGCCACGTTTTCATATCCCTTCGGGGGCCAGGCCTCCCGGAACCTTACTTCCACCCCGCGGCCCTTCGTAAAAGTCTTATCACCTCACACTAGAGCTGCAGGCTGAGCACAAAGCCCTTAGAAGCTGAGCCTTTGAAGGACCCTTAAGATTCAAACTACAACACCTATTTGTTTTTCTTGTTTAATTCACATTGACCTTTACTTCTTGAGCAACAGTATGTAATAGTGTAAATACTGGTAATCCTTTCCTTTATCCTGGGTTGAAACTGAATTATAACATTTATACGATTTCTCCATAAAGTGGTTTCATTATGCTGGATATTTGTCAAATACTTTCAGTGTCTATTAAAATAGGATACTTTCCCCAATTTTAGCCCAAAATTATGAGAAATTATATTAGTTAATTTTCTAATGTATATACATTTTTGCATTTGTGGGGTGAACCTCACTTGGCCAGGAAGTAATATTCCCTAATTGACAGCTTAATGAACTTTAAATTTTTAAAAAGGTATTTATATCAATATTATGAGACTTTAACTTGCTCTGTAACCTTTTACAGTAGGGAGAGATAGAACAATAAGCGATATATTGGCTGTGGAAAGACCCCAAGCTAGAAATTTCCACTACTCATACAGCAAAGTTCAAAAAGTTCTCCTCAGTCCTAACTTTGCTTGACAGTCAAACCGAAAATCCGAGTTGAAAAAAATCCTCACCCCAGACACAAAGGGATTATAATACAGCCTAAGTGTTGCCCTCCCCCATAGAACATACAGTGCTTGTGTTAGTGCATTAAAATATTTGTCATTGTGTGTGTGTGTGTGTGTGCGTGTGTGTGTGTGTGTGTGTGTGCGCGCGCGCACATGTGTGTGTGTAAAGTATCATAACCCTGGCTCTGAAAAGAAGTTTAGTGATAACAACAATAAAGCTAAGAGGCATACTTTTGAGAACTACAATAGAGTTAAAGAAGGAAATCGTGAAATTTGTTGAAGTCCTGGAAGAAAGAATTTAGAAGTGTAATTTTGAGCCTTAGAATCAATTATTTGGTTTTCCATTACTTCTAATGGGAAAACATGTGTTCAGTTCTAGATTCTTGGTGTTTGAACACAAATTTGGAATAGAGTTCCATGACTGGGGTATCACTGTGTTATTTTTTCTGCTTTACCAATAAATAGTATTTGAAAGCTTGTCTTTTTTGCTATTCACTGAAATATCTTGAATCAAGTTGAATTTATCTAGGCAATAATTTCTGTAAATTTGGCCCAGCTCCTTCTTTATCAAAAGTGTTTTAAGTAAAAGTATAAATTTTCAGATAATTATGGTCTAGATTTTTAAAAATTAATTATCTGTTCCAATGTGTATGCTCTGTTAATAATGTCCTTTACAGTCCTGATCTTGATGATTTATCTTCTATTTTTTTCCTTGATCACTATACCTAGAAGTTTATCAATTTTGTTGGTCTTTTCAAAGAATAAACCTTTCATTTTGTTAGTTTTCTCTATTGTCTATTTCATATTCTGTTGATCTCTATTCCTTTATCTTTCCTGCTACCAATTTTAGTAATAATAGCTCTTTTTCTGGTTGCTTCAAGTGTAATGTTAGGCATTGGTTTTAGATATTTCTTTTCTTACAGGATCATTTAAAATTTTTCTTCTGTCATTGTTTTAGATTTATCTCACAAATTTTGATTCGATATCACCTTATTACAACTCCTCCAAAAGTATTTTCAAGTTCCTCTTGTTTTCTACAATATTCCCTGAGTTATTATAGTTTGGGTTTCACAAGCTTCTTAAACCTATACATTTGTGTCTCTTGATAATTTGAAAAATTTCAGCTATTTTTTTCTGCAACTTTTGTGTGCATGAATGCCTTTGTCTCCACGCTAGCTCTCTGAGACCCCAGCCATGTATGTTAGGTCTTTTTTTAATGGTCCCAGGCATTCCTGAAAGCCAAAGGTTTTCTTCAGCCTTGCATCTTTCTGTTCTTTGGTTTGGATAATTGCTCTTCACTCAAACTTCAAGTGTACTGACCGGTGCCTGTCAGCTCCATTCAGCCTGTGAGCTGATCGATCCAGAAAGTTGGGGGGTTTTTTCCAAATAAAAATACTGTCCCTATCATTTCTAGAACTCCATTTGATTCTTCTTAAAATATCTTACTGGTCACATGGGAGTTTCCTTCATATCATTTGTTTCAGTATATCAAGTTGCATAGTTACAAAAGCTGCATTAAAGTCTGTGATAGCTCCTGTATCTGGGTACATCTCAGGTATGATAGCCATCATCTACACTATGGTTCCTGAAACTAACTTGATTCAGACATTAAGATTTATCTAGTTTCCGTGGGAGGTAATTCAAAGAGTTATATTCTGTGTCCCTAGCTTTTACTAATGTGAATCAGTGATTAGCTCCTGGGTTCCTATGAAAGTGTTTTGCGTAGCTTGGTTTTTAGTTCAGCTGTTAAAGCCTTTGTCTGGGTCTTATTCTAGGCATTATTCTGGGTGTGCTATTCATGACATATTGTTTCTATTGGCCCTGCACTTAGAGAAGAGCCTCAGAGGAAAATAGATTAATACACAAATGTGAAATTTACCCATATGAAGGACTGCATTCAGTGTCTGCCGTCTTCTATGCTCTATCTCTGCAAAGTGCTAGAGTAATTTGCAGCACTTTAGTTTGTGTGTAGTTCAGAGTTCTGTGTTGCAATTAGTAGGAGAGATGTGCTGTAGCGAGATTATTTTCTGAAGTTTTTGCATATGTTTAAAATCACCCTCTGCCTTTGTGCTTAAATGACAAGACTTGCATGATTTCTTAAAATTAAGTCTTTCTAACAGAGCTCTCTAAATGTTGCTTCACTGTGAAATCAGAGGAAGTCTAAAATTACCCATATATGGCCTTTTTACATGTAGTCCCTCATAGAATTGTTTTGTCTTTGAAACTCAGTAAACTCTTCAGAACAGTTCTTTTATACCGAGCAACTTGTACCAGTTTTCCCTAGAACACGGTGTGTCTCTTAATTTGTAGTTTCATTTTTTCTTCTTATAAAAATATTCATTTTTCTTTGAATAATTTTTCCTATTTCAATATTTGGTTTGGCTTATTCATGGATACTCACTAAAAAGGCTTAGAAAATTTACACATAACTTTTCCAAATACAATACTGTATAAACTGCTCCAATTCCTCAACTATAAAATGAAAAATGAAGTATTATCCTCACACAAAAGAATATCATACAGTAATACCAATGAACAAATTAAAGTAAATATAGAAATATGGATGAATCTCACAAACATAATGCTTAGCAAAAATAATTAAGGGAAGGAAGTCAGGCAGGCAGGAAGGAAGGAAGGAAGGGAGAGAGGGAGGGAGGAAGGAAAAGAAATAAAGAGAAAGGGAAAGGAAAAAGGAAAGGGAAGGGGAAAAAAAATATATTATATAATTGTATGATTCCTCAAGTTGAAAACCTGGCAAAACTAAGCCATGGAATTAGAAGATAGGATAATAATTACTCTTGGAAGGACTGAACAATGGCTAGAAGGGATCTGGGGGAGAGTGTTGAGATACTAACAATGTTCTTTACCTTGGTGTGATTGCTAGTTATGCTGGGTATATTAACTTTATGAACATTAACCAAAGTGCATGCCCATTTTGTATGCCTATTTTTTCTAAACATATGTTATATTGCAACAAGGAGTTGTTTCCTTTTGTTTTGTCCAGTGCCTTAGTTCACTCTTCTGAAGCAGGCCACGGCTTCCTGGGGTTTTGTTTGTATGTTTCCCTGTCAGCTACTTTTAGGATATAGCTCATCAATTCCTTTATTATCTTTTTCGAGCTGCCACTTTCAATCCTCTCCCTCTGAAACATTTTCCACTATTTTTAACTACAGATCATTGGTTCTTAGAAAGGAAAATTGGATTTCGCCTGCAGTTCTGTAAGTGGCTCTACGTTCCAATGATGCTGTCATACTTTCTCTTCTGACATTCTTTGCACTAGCTCTTGAAACACTTTTGAAGATGACTTAATTTGGATGGTTACTATGATTTTTCAGGCTTTACACAGTGTACTTGCTGGTGGGTAAGTCTTGGTGGAGTTGCCTGCTACTGGGGCATTGTCCTTCTTACTATCAAAAGATTGGTGTCGTATTCTGCTCAAGCTGACTATATACTTATACACTCATTTTCCTTCATGCTTTGGTGACTATATGTGGGAGGAAAGGGAGGAGGGGAAGGGTGGGGATCAGTGATATATTTTAGGGTTTAATTAATTTTTAATCTTCCCATATTGCTTTAGGATAGGTGCAGAAGAGAATCTTCACAATGTCTGTCATATTTTGCCTCTCTTTTCCTGGGTGCACATGCATACAGTCATTTCAGTTTTAAACATTATTTTTCATTTATTCTGGAGAAAGATTTATGACATAATTTTTCTCACAACTTCATCCCAGAAAGCCATTTTTCCCAAAGAACTGGCATATAGGGCAGGATGTATCAGAAGTCAATTAAAAATTGCATAAACCTCTATATATAATAAAAGTAACAATGATAATAATGCATGCACCCAGCAAGTTTAAATCATCAAAATTTCAATAAAGACTGCTGATAATAATTTTCAGGTGTTATGTAGTAGAATTCCATTAATTCAGACCCCAAGAAAGAGGAATAAAGTCTCCCTGTCCTGAGAGGACATTTATGACTATATAGTATTTTTCTTGAAGGCAATGACAGCTTCTTTTTTACTCTTCTCTGATCTACGCCGACCCCTGGAATACTGGACAAAGTCTAAATGCTAAAGAAATATTTATGTCTGAATAAATCAATAAATAACTGAGAATGTAAACATAACATGATATAAACAGCATGTCAATGTCAGAAAAAGAGTAAGACACAAGAGACATCTCCCCATCATTTCTTTGCACTTTCAAAGTAGTTTGCTAACAAACTGCTTTTTTGTGGCAAAAAGCCGACAACCATCTAACTTAATGTGTTAAGAAAAATAAAAGCCTAAGAACAAAAATAATTTAAAAGATGACATCAAAATTGAATGAAAAACAAATGAATAATAATTTGATAGAGCCACACACAACCTAACCATGAAAATACCACAAAATGAACAAAGAGATACCTTTAAAAGTTTCATTTCAGAAAGAATTGAAAACAAAAGCTTCACAGTGATACGCTTAAAAAATCTCAGCACTTTGCCAATAGTAAATGCATGTTCTAATAAAGCTCTCCTTTTCAAAACTTCAAGAGGGAAAATGTGTAGTTCGGTCAAAGCATTGTTTTTCACAAAAGGCAGAGGTTCTAGATGATTTCATAACTGAAGTATTTCAAATTCTTAAGGAATAAATAATTCATCTGCCTCTTAAATGCTTCCAGATCATAGAAAAAGAAGAGCCACTTTCCAGTGTATTCTGTGCAATTAGTAGATTGATACTGAAAGTTGGCTGGAAAGATGTTAAAAGGCCGATAATTATGAAGAGTTTTCTGTACACAAGACTTACTCTGAGTGTTCTGGAATGTCAGTCCCTTTAATTTTCATGAAATGTTTTAGAGACTGAGTATTATTATTCTTTTAAAGATAAGAAAGCTTTAGTACAAAGAGGTTAAGTAAAATCTACAAGTTCCCAAAATTAGAATATAGTGGAACCCAGGTAATGATCCTAGAAGACAAGCTATTAACCACTACATGAAAATATGCATGTATCCCACAAAATCATGAACTAGAGGTCCACCTCACTTATCAGTGATGTTGCTACCATCTGAGATAATCTGCTTGCAAGCTTAATGCTAAAAGTATAAATGAGAGAAGAAAACAAATATATACTCTAACCCATGCAGATGCAGTTCAAGAAACTCAAAGACAGATTAATAGCATAAAATTGCTTATGCAATCCTTAAAGACTAGGTACATTAAATGTTTTATGTAGTTTATTCAATCAGAAAATAGAAATATATATTATACTGAAAAATATATATGGAGCAAAAATGATCATTATTCATAAATATGTGGAAATAAAATTTTAAAAACATAGTAGGAAAATTCAGTACAAGAAGTGTCGAATAGACTTTGCTTCATAGACAAATTAGACCCAGAACTTCAGAGTAGGAGTTGTTAATGAGTTGATCCCTCTTTTGAGCCATAAATAGAATTTACTTGCCACTTAAAACTGCTTTAGCCCACTAGGTCATAAGCATGAACACTAAGAACAGTTCTTCATACCTCTCCTGGGGAGGCCGGGGACAAGAATTACGTTTCGAGAGATGGCACCAACATGATGGGGCTTCTCATCTCCACAGCTTTCTAAATCTGTATCTGTCCTCCTGGACTTGGTAAAATGGGAAAGTCCGTTATTAAAAACCCCTCTTTTTAGCTGGAATCTGTCTTAATGTATTAAAGGAAATACAGGGAAGACAGCCTACTAACATTCAAAAGGCATTTTTACTTAGTTCAGGGAATTCAGGACAAGTGCATTAACTTCTCCAATCCTCAGCTTATTCATGAATAAAAATGAGGATGCTTGAATAAGGTGATTCCAGTTGCTTCAGCTCCTTCCCAGAGAATAAATGGTTACGGCTGTTATCCAACAAAAGCCCTGAGCCTCCCATGAGATAACAGAGGAGCAGCACTGGGGTTGTGATCCAGGAAATGGAACACGGTTTGAGAAGGGCATCTCTATTCAGGTTGCTGTAACACATCACCATGGGCTGCATGGCTTCAACTACAATGACTTACTTCTTATAGTCCTAGGCTTTGGAAATTTAAGATCAGAGTGACTTAGTGCCTCAGTAAATTTTTTTAGTAATCTGCCTCTTTTAGGAACTGGGAGGTAGTTCAAATCTATATCCTTAAAATTGAATTAAAATAATCAAGAATCTCAGTCCCTCATCACTAACACAAAACAAACATAAATCCTCCATGCAGGGATATAATATCATACTAGGATTGGCTAACTGTTTTATAATTTTACATATAAAACAAACATTCAATCAAAAATACCAAGTATATGATCAGAAAAGAACAGAAACAAAACTTTAGAGAAACAATAAAAAATAGGACCAGATCAAGTAGCACAGAATAATGGAGATATCAGAAACAGATTTTGAAATAAGTCTGAATGAATCATGAAACCAAACCAAACCAAAATGAACCACTGAGAAGCAAAAGGGTACACAGTGAAGAAAGTAAGATGGATGCGGGGTACAGAATCCAGCTGGAAGGTCTAAATATTTCTCGTTCTCACAGTCTCAAAAAGAGGAGAGACTATGGTAGAAGTAGTACTTGGAAATAAAGTCTGAGAATTCTTTCGGCAGTTTATTTTCTCCTTCTTTCTCTTTCTCTCCCCTCTTCCTCTTCCTCCTCCCCATTTCCTTTTACCTCTTCCCCTCTTCCCTCCTTTCTTTCCTCCTGCTCCTCCTCCTCCTGGTCCTTCTCCTTCCTAACTGTAGAAACAACCTAAAGTAGCGCCCAGTCTCAGTCTCTCAGGCATCCTTTGAAGAATTGATTCCTGACCTTGGAGGGAAGGCATGCCCCAAGTTGAGTTCTTACCTCCTAGGTTGTTTTTTTATGCTCTGAATTTTGGATCCATGGCTTTTCACTGTTTTATCATATTCAGGTTTGCTTTTCTGTTTTAGGTTTGTTTTAGATTTTAGCTGTTACTGAGGAACAGTTCTCTAACTCAGACTCCAAGGTTCTCTTGGCCATTGTTATGCTTTGAATGTGTCCCCCTAAAATCATGTGGTAGAAGCTTAATTCCTAATGCAAAATGTCAGGAAATGGGGCTTCCGGGCAGTGCTCCACTCTTGTGAATGGGTTAACACTGGTGATAAAAGAGCTCCAAATACAGGATTTCTCTCTCCCTCCCTTGCACATACGAATAAACACACTCATTTGCTTTTCTATCGTGGGATGACAGAGCCATGAAGGACTTTTCCAATGCAGTTTCCTCTGCCTTAAGCCAGAACTAAGAACCAAATCGGCTCTCCCTTTGTCCGAATTACCTAGTCTGTGGTATTCTCTTAGATCAACACAAAATGGCCAAAGAGGTCATCAAACATGATATTACTCTCATAATGTCTAAAATGAGAATAGCAATAGTACATTTATATGATTTACTTAACATAGTGGTTGAAATATAGTAAATATTTAATAAAGAGTATTAAGCATTAGCCATTATACTGTGTCACAATTTCTTAACCTGGGCTTTATTGACATTCTAGACTAGACAACACTCTTTTAATGGTATTCCTGTGTACATAAGATGTTTCTGCACATCTTGGCCTCTCTTTACTTGATGCCAGCAGCATCCCCACTGTATGACAACCAAAAATGTTCTTAGACCTTGCCAAAGGTTGCCTAAGCAAGAAAAGTATTCATTGAGAATCTCTGTGCAGAGAGAGACAGCGATCGAGAGAGAAAATAGTCACTCTACCTAAATAGGGAAGAACACTGAATTCAGAGTTTTGATACCTAAATTAGCATCTTGAATGTTTTCCATTATTACTTTTATGAACTTCAGAAAATTCTTTGATTTCTCTCCATCCCATTTTCTCCACTATATGCTTGTGCTCATTTATACAATGTATTTACATTTGCTACATAAATATGGGTGAATATATAGAGTACTTAAGATATATAGCATATTTTTACACTTGAAAGGATCATACATGAATAAACTAAAACTCAGCTCTCTAAACTGCCTCAAAAATTCATTTACCTGGTAAAGAAGAGAATAAAATTTTGTGTCTGTTGATAGCCCCTACTCCACCCACCAACTTTGAAACTCACAGAAACAGAAAACTGGCCTTTATATAAACTTTTATAATGAGGAATCTCTCTAACTCCAGTGGCCAGACAAAAGTCCTGTTAGTGAGTGGGTAGACTGGTGAAGTTAGGTCCTCGAGTCAGTGTATAGACAAAATTACTCTTGGCAATCCATTTAGGAAAATGTTAAATTGGAACCCTGGAAAAGACTCCTCAGTAATTAAAATGTATGCATTGTTCTGACTCATTAGAGTACATAGTACCAGATGAAGTGTTTGGCTCATGTCTAGAGAATATTTTTGAGAAATATACTTAACAACTTTGCTCTTAAATTTTACTCTGACTGGCAAAATGCTCAGTGATGAAAGGCACAAGAGCAGGCACTTGTGTAGCTGTTGTTACTGCTTCACTGTCTTGCTTTCTTCAGTGTACTTACGGAGTGAGGCTAAAGGAAAGCGGGGTGTGCCTTGTTACTTTTATGCATTCTGAGACATATGCTTGTTGTTTGGAATAATGACCAACAACATCAACTACTGAACCACACATGTCTAGTTGATGGGCTCCTCCATGAGAGGATCTTTCCCCTCCATCCACTTAATG
Organism: Dinomys branickii; assembly: GCA_004027595.1. NCBI lineage: Eukaryota > Metazoa > Chordata > Mammalia > Rodentia > Dinomyidae > Dinomys > Dinomys branickii. The sequence continues at coordinate 48,866 of PVLD010001353.1, forward strand.
AGGTCCTATATGACTACTGTGGTTTTCTACTGCTGCTATGAAAAGTACAACAAACTGGTGTCTTCAAACAGCACGAATTTACTTTCTCACAGTTCCAAGGGGTAAGGGTTGGCAGGGTGATGCTCCCTCTAAAACCTGTAGGAAAGAGTCTTTCCTTGACTCTTCTGGCTTATGGAGTTTGTTAGCAATCCCTGGTGACCCCGGGTTACAAGTGCATTCTTCAATCTCTGCCTGTCCTCCAATGCCCATCTCCTCCCTGTGTGCTTCTGTTTCCGTATCTCTCCTCATAACATCAGTTACCCTGAGCAAGAGCCATCCTACTCCAGCGTGACCTCCTCTCAGCTAATTACATCTACAATGACCTCATTTTCTAATATGGTCACGTCCTGAGATCCCAGGAAGATCTAAATGTGGGGAAGACACTACTCAGCACAGTAGCATATCTGTGGGCGGTTTCCTCAAAGACTGTCTCTTTATGGCTTAGGTGTGAATGTGTTTTCAATCACTAGTCTGGACAGACTTTCATCATAACACTTAGTTGTAGCTACTGTTTCACTCTCTTTCTCTTTACTAGGTTAAGGCTCTGAAGGAGAGGAAACATTTCTATTATCTTTGTCTTAACCATCTGCAACATGTGTGCACTTAGGGTTTCTAAGATGAAGCTCATTAATTAAATTGTACCTAGATTCTAAGAACTCCACAGATACAAACACAGATGGAGACACCCTCCTTCAAACTCCAGCTGAAGAAAAATGGGAAAGGATAGAGTCACACAAAGCTTTCAATGAAGAACAGGCTACAGTTACCTCGAGTGTTTGAAAATAGTATCAATAAAGGAAAATTTTGTTTCATTTTCTGTTACTAAATAAGCAGCATAGTAGAGCCCCCTCCCCCCCCCCAGATTCAAGCTAAGGTTTGGATTGTCTAATCTGTAACATGACCTTGATAACACAAGGAATATATGTTTTGCCAAGCGTGGGAAACACCTTCCATAAGCAGTCAGGCACCCTTCCCAACAGGGAGCGCTGACACATAGTGAATCTGTGACTCAATAAGAGAAGCATTCCACACATAATGGGACACCGTTGTCCCATTAAAGCTGTGGTGCCAAATATGAACTCAATTTTGCAGTGAGCCTGCTTCTTACCTGGGCAGTTTATACAATGTCTTCCAGGACAAAGAGGACAGGTATTTAATTACTCAAGCACTTTAGGAGCCTCTGGCCAATTCAAGTAACAATGTGAATGATGGCTGAATTGTATGCCATTTTATAGAAATGAAACAAAGAAGGCCTCGGATTAAGGAAATACTGAAGAGTCCAAAATCCTACTTTTGATGCACACTTAATAACAGAAAACAAGCACACTACAATGCTACATTTTTAAGAAGTATATAAAATCGTGACATAATCTAATTTTTAGCAAAGAAAAGCATTAGGGTATCCATTAAAAAGAAATGATAACAGGTATAAATACGGATGGCTACTGCTTAGATCACAGTTGTGGAGTTCTCTTACTTCCTATGCTAAATATGTAACCTGCGCTTCTTCTGGTTGTTCCCAGGGCTGGGCTCTGTGCATCTTGCCCTGCCTTCCCATTCCCTGATCCCGGTAGTGAGGGCGCTTCCTGGGAACCCATTTTCCATGGAGTCAGTATTGTTTTAATGTTATTGGCCTAAATGTTAGATAATTTTCCCCAAAAATCCAGTCACTAAGGTAGCAATTGAATTAGACTTACATGATATTTTCCTATAGATCTACTCACTTCCTTTAACTTAAATATATATAATAATGAAATTTTTTTATCACTATCATGGAGTGATTAATTGAATTATCTATATCACTTACTAAAAAAGTAAATGCAATGGAAAAAATGAAAACAAAATGTCCTAGCTGAATGTTCTCATCTGCTGATGGCTCTAAGGCTGAGGATTAATTTTTCTCTACTGAGAGGTGCTACACAAACATGACTGGCAACTGCAGATATTTTTACTAACGTAACTAGATGAACCTAAAGAAGTTAAAACAGAAATGTGATTTCACAATTTGATTTATCCTATTTAAACCCAGATATACCACCTACCACTTGCAAAATTCACTGTGTGTTTTACAATTAACTGACATATTCTAGAGGAACCATCAGAGGTAGGGTAGAATATTTAAGTTGGACTTATATGATGTGCATTCTGGGTGTGGGCAATGTTAAGTAAAGGTAGGCCTTCACAGGTTCTCCTAGAGAATTTATTTCTGGTCATTATTCCAACAGTGATTTTGGAGAAAATATTCTCACTAATGGGAAGAAAACTCTCACACAAAGACAAAGTAGAGAGGTTTATAATATATTTTAAATATATAAAAGCTTTTACTATTTGTTTTCCTTTTGAAATCCTTTGCTAGCACTTTACAAACTATGTAGATACCAGACACATGAAAAGACTCTCGACTTCATTAGCCATTAAAGAAATGCAAATTAAAACTTCAATGAGCTATTACTATACATCCACTGCAACAGTTAAAATTAAAAATTGACCATTTCGAGTATTAACAAGGATATGGGGCAAATACAGCTCTCATGCAGTGCTAGTGAGAGTGTAAAATGATACAACCATTTTCAAAAATAGTCTGGCGGTTTGTAATAAGATTGACTATTACTTTCATGTGTTCTCGCCTTTGTACTCCTATTTACTCAGGAGAAATGATAACATGAGCTGATATAAAGACTGGAATATAAATTTTCATAGCGGCTTCATCTGTAACAGTTCCAAACTGAAAGAAAACTCAACAAACATCCACCAGTAGATAAATAAATAAGCAAATTATGAGGCGCTCATACAATGGAATTCACTTCATGGTAAAAGAATGAACTGTTACTGCTGTGGGGATGAATATCAAAACTACACTCAGTAAAAAACATTCAGGCCTCAAAGATATTTATGCTGTAAGATTGTAGCTCTGTAAAATTCTAACAAATGCAAACTCTGTAAGGTGCAGTGGAAGAGAGAGGAGTGGAGGAAGGACAAGAGGGAGAGATCACCAAGTGCGCAGGAGGCTCTTTTCCAAGCTGATGGATAAATTTGTTATGTTTTCCATTTTTTCTTGTGCGCTGTGGCGGGGGGTAGCATTGGACTTCTGGGGAAGCAAATCCCAGGGTGGTTTATTATTCACCTACTTCTCCAGTCTTTTTACTTTGAGATAAGATTTCATTAACTTGCCTAGGTAGGAGTAAAATGTGTGAATCTCTTGCTTCAGCCTCCCTCAGTTCTTGGATCATAGGTATTTACCACTACACTAGACTAAATTTATCTTGATTAGGGTAATTTTCATGAGTATATCTATGTCAAAATTCATAAAATTGTACACTTGACTGCAGTTTTATACAACTGTGCATTAATAAAGGTGTTAAAATATCCCTCCCAAATAATTTGGATACAGAGTCATTGGTGCTATTAATCAGCTATACTTCATTCAACCACCATCATTTGCTAAACTTGGTTTTGTATGAGTGAGATTTGACAATACGGAATTCTGTGGTGCTAGGAAGTTGTTAAAGGCTTTTGAACAGTTGAGTGAGTGACAGAATCTGAATTTCTGTCTAAAACAATCAACTAGGGAGTAACGTGAACAATGACTCAAGACAAGGAAAAGATGAAATAGCGCTTGTAAAAGGAATGGTTAAAACACTAGTATAACCATTCAGGAAAGCCCAGAGACCAGAGTGCCTGATGGCTGTTTACCTCTAGGCATGAAATTCTGGGGCAAAAGAAGCGAAAATGAAAATCTTAAAACTTAGAAACTCATTGTTTTGCAAATAACAAAGAAGCCATCAAAGGCCTCTTGGATGAGTCAAGCCTAGAAAAGCTGGGGCAATGCTGAGTTCATGAAGCATTTGGGTTCATGGGTACATAGATTTGTGACATGCACTGCACACGGAAGAAAAAGCGAGCAGTGTTTTGGACTGACTGCTATAGATTTTGAAATTGCCTGCCATGTGTCTGTAGCTAAAACAATGAGAATGGGTAGGAACAATCCAGAAAGAAAGGGTGGGAAAAGAGATGAAAAAAGAGAGAATGCTTCATTGTAGGCAAATGGAGGAAAAAGGGAAAAATCAGTGTCTGCACAATGGTGTGGAAGCTGAGAGAACTGGAAGTTTAAGGACACATGTATTAGAGATTTTGAAAAGTACAGGGCTAGAAATAAACGAAGAAGTTGCAGAATATTTTCAGGAAGGAGGGTGAGAGAATTGCTCAGTGGGACTAGAAAGGTTAGGAAAGGTTTATCCAAGCCTCGGACAAGGCTGCGACCACAGCTGACTGATTTGCAGGGGCATCCCAGTCATTGAGGGTTATTAAACAGATCTGGTTTTCTTTGAGAAACCTCAAATAATATTAATCATTCCCTGCTGTGCAATTGTCCATTAGTCATTTATTGGTGGTATTACAAGGGGAGAGAAACTGTGCTGTAGGGAGAAATCTTTTTAAAAAATTTTTATTAACACTACTTCAAGGAGTTACTGGAGAAATTAATATGACTTAAGTTGCTCAGCAGAATTAAATTCACTGAGTTTCAGATGGATAAAAGGTGTTGCCATCAAATTAACAGACTAGGAGTAGAATTCACTGCCCTCAGCTGTTGTACTACCCTGATATTCAGTCAACTAAACAAGAGTATGACTGAACCGAGCCCCCATTTTTGTGGTATCAGGCAATTTTAGAAGAAGGGCCATCCTGAAAAACTGCCTCCCTACCCAGTTCCATATACAGCAGGAAATGCGCACCAGGGATGGGCACCGGGGGGCAGGAAGAGCCTGTTTTCTCCCGGGAAGGTCGCTCCTTCCTGTACCAATAATCATTAGCTATCACAGGCGGACAAAGGGAACAGAGCATCTCTTCTCCCACAACACAGTTAATTTCATAGGGGCAAAAACAAGGCAACTCACATTGTCTAATGTTTTTGTAGCTGTTTGGATTATATACAATTATGCACTAATTGAGTGAATCCCATGAATACTTTCTTTAATTTTTCTGATCTGGTTAGTTTGTAAAGTCACAATGTATTAGCGTTTACTTAATATATTTGTGAAATAGTATCACTATTCTTGAAAATAACATATTTGAATAATTTTACTTTAGGGGCTGGGGGTATAGCTCAGTGGCATAAGCGCTTGCCTGGAAAGCGCAAGGTCCTGAGTTCGATCCCTGGTACCGGGAAAAAAAAAAAGCTTTGAAAAATTTTACTTTAGAAAGCATCTTGTAACAATAAGCATTTTTCTTTAGTGTTTGATATTCAGATGTTTTACATATTACATAAAAATATGGATAGCCCTCAATATCCTCAGGTTCCACTCCTATACAGTCAATGAACTGAGTATTACATATACTTGAAAAATCAATGAGAATAACAACAGAAAAACATTAAAAATAATACAAATAAAATACATTCTAACAACTATTCACATGGAATTTACATTGCATTCATTGTTATAAGTAACCTAAAGATGATTTAAAGTATGCAGAAGATTGTGCATAAATTGTAGGCAAATATTATGCCATTTTGTATAGGGGATTTGAGCACCCTTAGATCCTGGCATATACTGGGAGTTCTGGAACAAATACCCATGCATACCAAGCAACAAGTGAATACACTGAAAGCCGCTGTGATCATACTCCTGTATGTACAAATTGGGTTGAACTTTTATGGATGTTCTTCCTACCAGGCGTTAAAGAATGCAGTTAAATGTAGCGATTTGAATGGCTATGAGCGCTGGCTGCAGGAATGATTGCCTGATGGAAGGGATTAAAAATGATGGAGTTGACGATAGGCTTCCTCTGCGCACAAGGGTTGGTGAGACACAAAGCATATAAATGAAGCGTAAAACATGAGTCTCAAATTCAGATATTGCTATTTCACTTGGCGCTTTTCCTGGAAATGTTATGGATCCAAGAAGTTGAGAATTGATTACATAAAGAATATGATCATTTCAAGGTAAGACGTAAGCTTTCCAACTCAAGGGTTTCTTAGAAGCCGCATTGACTATTTCCAATCAGCACCTCTGCCCAAGGTCAGAAAGAACCAGAAATTTAAAGGTTGACCATGCCACAACTATGCAGTTTGTTCCCGTGACGAAAATGGAGGCGTTTGTGTTCTTCCTTTGGCTGCTGTTCCGTCATATTCCAGTCCTTGCTTTCACCTCCAGGGTCAGGGCCACAGACACTCCCAGGAAATGTGTCAGAGGGGTCTAATGAGAGTAAATCAGATGCACATGTGCCTTGGTATGTGGTGCTGGGCAGACCAAGGCCTGAAATTCAGCCTCCCCTCCAGGCTAGAATTGGTTCCAGGTTTGTAAATGCCAAGTGTGCGCAAGCTGCGCTGTGAAATCACCTTCTTTCCTCTTTCTCTCTATATATCCCATTAGAGGAGTTTGGGTGTGTTGCAGGGATGAGACATAATCAGCTTGGGGACCTGCAGGATGATGTGTCTGTACACTGGAACTTAGTCATATTCCCTGTGAGGGGAAATTTCAGCCTGTCCCATAGAGACTTTCCTGCCTGGTAAGATCAGAGCACATGGAAAAGTTTACCCAGAGAACAGGCTCAACTCCATGTCTTGCAATTTAATTTTTAGTCACTCAGTTACGGTCAATTGAAAAGAAAATGTGGGAGTGACTGTTTTCAAAATAATCATTTGGTGATTACTAGTTAGTTTTTCTTCGAGTAGTTCTTGTAATATTATAGAGTCTGTTTGTTCCATCATCACAGTTAGTTAAGGAATCTTTCTAGACTTTTTTCTTCATCCTAAACATAAAGATCACTAAATACTGAGAATTGTACCTGAACAATTTCTTTTCTACTTGTTTTAGAAGACATTTACTTTTAAGCAGCTCTCATGAGAATTATTCTACTAGCTCTCTGACGGATGTCCTTGCCTCCGAACATTCCCCCTTCATTTGTCGTTCTTGTCCTCATCAATGAAGCATAGGCATTTGGATGAAGAACTCTGACGTTTTTGATCCTTTGGACAAAATTCCAGTATGGCTTTTAGCTGCATGAAATAACTGTAAGCACTTTTGCATTGCAAACAAATGCTTTCATGGTCTGTACTGCATTTTGGCCTTCTGTCAAGAAACTGCTGCCCATGTCTCCGTGCTCCTCATACCTCCTGTATTAAAACATTACGTTCTTTCTGCAAGCTTGCTTCAAGTCATTGTATCCTGTACAATATTTAAACACAGATAATGTTTGTGATACTCTGTTTTGGGAGAGATGACCTTACAACCTCCTTTATCTGGCAAATTTCTACTCAGTCCTCAAGTCAAATAAGCAATATGGTATATGATGCAGCATTCTTATTAATGAAATAAGAAGCTGCCCTGGCATATATTTCAAGTGAACTTTACATATAACATAGTTATGAATCCTACCGTGTTCTATCACAAATGCTTGCTTGCATTTTTCTTACCCATTAGACGATAGACGCCTTCATTGCATAATCATTACCTGCTTTGTTTTCTTTGCATCTAAAATAGGATGCATAGGATTTACTTGCTTTTTCACACAGCACTGTTTTCCTGAGTGTCACCCATACTGATTTATTTAACTGCAGTTAGGTGTTTTGCATTCTGTAGGTGTCCTGTTTTATGAATGTGTTACAACACCTTATTCTTTATTCCATCAATGAAACTTTGTGTTTCTAGTTGTTAAAAATTACTGTAGACAGCATTGTTATGAAGTCTTGAGCATATCTCCAGTGGCCTGTGCGCAGGTGTTTTTCTAGAGGCACACCCAAAGGTAGACTTGTTGGGCTGTAAGTTATGCGCTTCAACATTTGTAGAGAACGTGAATGTGTCCTAAAATTGTTACTGAAGCAGGTACTTAGTTATTTTGCCAGATTGTCAGAAATAACAAACTGTTTTTGCAAAAACAAAAAATTTGTCTTCAGTGGCAACTCTTTATGTATGAAGTGTGGAGGCACAAAATGACGTTTCCAAGTGAAAGCCTCTGGAGCAGCCTCAGGAGGAAATTTTCTTTCCAATTTTCTTCTGCCCTCTTAGCTCTCACCCAGCACTCTTTCCCAAGGCAAGCCTTAGAAACTGGAATTCCTCTTTCCTACAGACAGCCACAGGGATGTTAAGAATGTAATTCCATCTTATTGCAGCAGGTCCTTGCCCCATGGCAAGGTATTACAGGAAGGAAGGAATGCTATATCTGAGGCATCAAAAACAACCCAAACAGGCCAAACTCCTAGGTGGCTTTCTTCACATAGTCCATTAGGATCAGAATACACCTTTTTTATTCAATTATATTTCTTCAAGACGTCCCATGAATCAACAAAATCAAGCCTAAAAATAACTTTGGGTGTACGTGCTGAAGAATTTCATGTCAGGTAAAACTGAAATCAATAAATCTTTTATGCTTTTATGCTTTTATGCTTTTCTTGCGTCTACTGCTGCTGTGTTGTAGGTGTGTCCGCCATGGCCCTTTTAAAAGGATGGGAAAATGGTCACCCCCTTTTCTACATCTGTCCAAGTTTTCTTGTAGGCTTAGATCTACTTTTTGAATCTCCACTCTATTCCACTGATCTATTTTCCCTAATTATATATTAGTAATTGTTGAATGACTGTTATTACTTTATGTATCTTCTTATTTTGAAGGTTATATCTCTTCTACCCTGTTTTCTCCCTTAGCCTCTGCCCAGGGGTTATGCTGGCTATAATTTTCTCTTTGTGCTTCCATAAATATTTTATAACTCACTTATATTTTTAAAAATTCCACTGAGCATTTTATGGGTATACAATTTATAGATAAATCTGAGTAAAATTTATATTTTTATTACACTGCTACTTTTGTTACATTGAATATTCAATTCTAGGGTCTGGTTTGTCCTTCAATTACCCTGCCTTCAGTATTTTTGAGGGAGGACTTACTAGCAAGTGTTTTTAGGGATTTATTTCTGGAAAATATCTATACTTACATTTATACCATTATCTATACATATATTTGTTACTGTGGTTGAGTTTTTTAAGATTACACTTTCTACTATATAAAATATTAATATTGATCTTTTATCAAAAACTATGTTACTCATAAATGTGAATAATTCTGTGTGCATTGCTTTAGGTTTTGCGTATTGGTGATCATACTGTTTTGAGACAATAACAGATTGTATTTTATTTAATTTTCTTTCTACTTTTCTTCCTTCATCTTTGCCTCTCTCTTTCTAACTGCAATACCAAGGCCCTCTACTCCAACACTTAGTGTGTGTTTTGGTCCATTTCTAAGTACACCTATACTCATTTGTTTTCTCAGGATTTATTTTGCTCTTTTCTTGTTTATTAAGTTAGAGGCTGTCTTGGTTACTTTTCTCTCATTGCTGAGACAAAATACCCAATGCCCAAAATGAAGGAAGGAAACGTTTGTTTAGCTTACAGTTTGTAGAGATTTCAGTCCATACTTGGCAGGTTCTGAGGCAGAGTGGCACATGGCAGAGGGCAAACTGTTCATGGCAGCAGAACACAGCAAAAACCACCAGAGCAAAAGGGAGGAATGGCTGCAAGGAGCCTCCTTCCTTCCCTTACCTTGTAAACTGTCTACCCCCACCCAGGGGGCGTGTAGCTCTCACACAACTTCCAAGCCCTCCTCTTCCACAGGCTCAGGATGTATACAAAGTAAGCACTTTGGCTTCCTGCTGAGTCACTCAGCAAACCTCTAGACTCCCTAAGTTGACACAATGTAACAACCATAACAGAGGCTCATTTCAATAAATTTAAATTTTTTCCTCCAAAGTAAAATTATTTAAATCTACAAACTCTTTTCTAGACAGCTCAGTGGACATTACTGATACGTAATATTTTCACTGACATTTACTTACAAGATTTTTAAACTTCCATTGTGATTTCATCTTGGAGTCATATAATTTATTTGTGTGTTATCTTTAACAATTTATAAATATACACTGTTTTTAAATTATCTTTCTTAAATTGTATTGAGGTTGAAGAATGTGTTATGTATAATGGAAGTTACAAATTAATTGGAGCTTCATAGTTTAACATATAATCAATGTTTATAAATAGTCTCAGAATACCTGAAAAAAGTGTGTATTCTCCAATTTTTGAGTGAAATGTGGTATAGATTTCCATTACACAATCCTTTGATATTAACCAGCTTTTCTATACCATTAGTGATTTATGCATTTGATTTATCAAATACTCCAAAAGAAGACATAGTCAAGTCAGCATTTACCATATCAAATTATTGATTCCCCATTTCTAGTTTTTATGTCATTTTTTGAAGTACATACCTAAAATTTTGCTACTGTGTGTAATCAAGTTTAGAATTATACAATCCTGATGAATTGTTTTTGGGAAGCAGAATTTTATTTTATTTCATTGTATTACAATATTGCTATCCTAGTACTTATTTGGTTAAATATATATTTTCCATCATTTTGCTTGAAGTCATTCTACAGCCTTGTTTTTAAGGTCTGTCTCTTTTAAACAGAGATAACTAAATTTTATTTCTTGCTTTAATACACTGTCTTCTAACTGGAAAGTTTGATCTAATTATATTTATTATGATTAACATGTTTTAATTTCCTTATACCATTTGATTTTGTACTTTCTACATGTCTTTTCCTAGTACATTACTTTTCCCTTTATCTTATTTTTGATTTTTATTTAATTACAGTATTTTCTTTCTGCAAGATTTGACCTTATAAATTCTATTTTTAACTCTTTAATGGTTATACTTATATAACTAACTTTAACAAAATCTAAAGCCTGAAGTTAATCTGTTACTATTTTCCTTTCCAAAACATAAATAAGGACCATAGAGTGCTTTAACTCCAATTAACATTTTCCAAATTTACACACTAACAGTGTACAGCATGTTCATCAATCTTTCTAATTACCATAACTTTTCTTGGTCAATGTTCACTTGGATCTATGATTTACCACTGAAATATACAGTGAGTATTTAAAGAAAGCAATTTATTCCAACAAAAGACACATTGCCATTAACTCTCCTCAAAATACTCTACCTTACTTCAAACAAACATCTCATCATTCTTCCGCTTTCTGAAGTAGGTCTGGAAGTCCCCTTTCATGAGTATCATTTCCTGATTGCCTCAATATCGTGAATCAATTAACACTTCTTACAGGAATTTCTTTTTTTTTTTTTTTTTTTGCGGTACTGGGGATCGAACTCAGGACCCTGCGCTTGCTAGGCAAGCGCTTATTCCACTGAGCTATATCCCCAGCCCCGACTTACAGGAATTTCTGTCAAATGCAAACATTATGGTGTGTCCTCATTCACTGTGCTAACCAGATCTGGTGTCATGGGAGTTTGGGCTCTTCCAAAGGCAAAAGAACCATGAAAAGTAAATATTTTGAATCTATTCAGGGAATAGTGGCAACCAGGACAGTGCAACTAAGGACACTTGCTAAAGAGGACTTCCAGAACTGCTTCAGAAAATAGCAAGAATGGTGGGATAAATGTATGAAAAGCGAGAGGGAGTATTTTGAGGGGGATTAATGCCAATGCATCTTTTACTCTAAAACTGTTTAATATTTAAATGCTATATTTTGCAGTCATGTTGTTATTGTAGTTTGCCATTCCTTTTTGTATGTCATATTTTCCATCATTATTTTGTTTCATAAAATCACTCTGAAGAAGTTCCTGTAATGCAAGTCAGGTGATGATAATTCCATTTTCATTTGATGCAGTCTAGCTGGGATTCCTTTACTATAAATTTTAACTTGGGAACATTGGAGACCACACAAGTAGTTTAAATTTCACCTCTACATCCATCTGATGTCTGAGAGCTGATCAAGAGTTTTCACAGAAAATATTTGTTGTAAATTTACAAGGCTAGAAAACAAAAAGGAAAAGTATAGTTTTGAAAGAAAAGCCCTACACTTTGGTAACCATTTTGGAAAATATTTACTTTCTCTAGAGATGTTGAAGCAAATAACTTAGAACTCAACAATTCTACTCCTAGTTGGTAGAGGTTGAAGGGCATAGTAGGAATGGGGCTTGAGTGAGGTTTTTTGGATCACCTTTTACTGCAAATATTTCTTTTCAGTGTCCCAGCTTTATGTAAGAATCCCTGAACTGATTCTTCACCTTTCACTGGTCTATATTATGTCTGAAGTCCCTGGGACTTACCAGCTTGTGCAAATGAAGCATTATGTCACTTAGGTTTGGTATGGCCTTCAAGGTATATCTGGTAGATGGGCAGCCACCATCTTCAGCAGTTACACACCTTTTTCTAGATCCTTGGCTCTCTTTGTTTTTGGCTTTTGCAGTTGTCTTTTATTTTCTTGCTAGTTCATTGAAAAGTTCAAAAACAGTTTATCAAGCATCTGTGAGTGTTAAACAAAAGGGCAGTACTGAAGGCCCCGTTCACCATACGGCCGACCCCAGGCATTTTATTACTTATAAGTTATGCATGGCCACCCGGAATATTACGTTCTCATTCCTGTAATCAACCAAACTGAATGACCTTGAAAAACCTCAGTAAGCCTTACTAAGTTTTCTAGTTTTACTTACCAGAAGAACTTGGGGGCTCTTTCTCAGATCCCTTACATGACACATTATCTCAAAATTGCATAACTCCTTAGGGAAACAATTCAGCCTTCTTGATAAAACCCTTGTGTCTCTGATGAACTTCAGTGAGATTAAGACTGGTGCCAAGAGGGTTATTCACTCATAGGGTGGACTATCAGCAGAAAGTCAAAACCTAAAAATAACTTTAGACTCTTCTTTTGATGTTGACTGTAAATTTTCCTGTAAACACCCCCATGGAGAGTGGCTCCCTACAGACTTTTCTTTTTCTTAAAACAAGTCTGCAATAAAACTACCATGAAAGTTCATAGCTAATTTGAAAAGGTTTCCTTAATGACTCTTTTAACGAAAAAGAAATTATCACATCTTCAGTGTTCAGGTATAAGTACAGCAGAAACAAATGGGACCTTCCCGCAATATTTCTGAGGGCTGGAGTACAGGAGCTCTGCGGCAGAGCAAGTGCTCAGCGTGCTTCAGATTCTGGGTTCGATCCCCAGCCCAGGAAGAGAAAAAAAGCATTACTAAATTGCTATGCTATACAGTTATGCTGCAAAGGAACTTTGTTGGATACTTTTTCAAATTAGAAACAGAATTTAATTTAAAAAGGTCAAATAAAGAGGTTCAAACCAAGCATATGATCTCGACTTGTATTTCCAATTGCTATGGAAATTTTTAGATATTCTTTCTTTTTTTTTTTTTTTGGCGGTACCGGGGATCGAACTCAGGACCCTGCGCTTGCTAGGCAAGCGCTTATTCCACTGAGCTATATCCCCAGCCCCTAGATATTCTTTCTAAGCCACCCTCTCCACCACAACTCATTATTATATTAATCAGAGATATATTAAACTTCTAGTGCACAAGATTCCAATGAAGAAACTATAGCCAAAGAAGTGAAGATTTTTAAACTCATTTTAATTCATTATTGATTATGTGAAACAAAGCTTGTAACTTGACTGAAAAGTGATAAAAATTAAGTGCTGGAGGGTTAAATCTAGATTTTCCACCAAAAAATTTGAGTAAATCACTTTTCTATGCATCACCCACTGTCAAATAAAAATAATAGTAACTCAGCATTTGAGTAAAAATGAGCTGGGTTCAAGTTCCTGTTGAGATGCTTCAAAGAGTTTTAGTCAAGCTCCTTACAATTATGTGAAAAAATATTTTGGGATTGCTGTGAGAACTAAATAATGTCTGCAACATGCCCACAGAGAGAGTACAACATAGTAACATTAATTATTCAAAGACTGGTTAACTATTTCTTTAAATGTATTTTCCCTGTAGTTTACTTTTTTATTAGTATATATTGCCTTTTCTTATGAAAAATACATAAAATTTGTTAGTGTAAGGAACTGCTCTGAAGCATTATAAGTCATCTTGATAATTTCAACTTCAGGAAAATCCAGTTTTGTTCCAGTCTTGATTCTTTAGGGCACATGAGTGTGCATGTGTGCGTGTGCATGTGCATGTGTGCATGTGCGTGTGTGTGTGTGTGTTTGCAATCTGTGATTTAAAGGAGGAAAAGGTCAGTGGTAAAGCGACTCATGTACTTAACACCGAATAACTGAATCCAAAGATCCTGGGAAAAAAAGCAAAAATAAGGAAGTCCCGTTCTGAGCTGCTTGGCTTCTTGACAACTGTAGCTACAAAAGGCAGCTTTTTGTGCAAAACTTATTTTCTTGAGCTTTTCTCACTCCTTAAGAAAGAATCTCAGTGGCTCAAGTCAAAATGGTGTGCGGCTTGGCTGCATGGAGAGCCAGGGTCCAGCCACCGTACAGCTGACTATAGTAACGGGCACCTTGCAGCTGGCTGTGCTCGGTCTTCCTGGCTCCCCAGCCTCTGGCCCCCACCAAACACACGCCACACACGCACACACCGCACAAATGCACACACATCATACTCACGCACATGCCACACACACACACCACACACATGCACAAGCCACACGCACACACCACACACATGCACTCACACCATACACACACACACGCCACACACATACACACACACCACACGTGCGCACGCACACCACACTTGCACACATGCCACATATGTGCATATACACCACACACACACACACCACACACGCACACACACCACACATATACACGCACACTACACATACTACAAACACAGGCACACGCCACACACGCACACCACACACACGTACACCACACATACTACACACATGCACACACCACACACATACACAGTACACACAGACGCGCGCACACACGCACACACGCAAACCCCATACTCGAAGGATTCCCAGGAGTCAGGAGGCGGAAGAGTGGGGTCTCACCAGACCCCGAGATCACACTGCTGTGCCCCAGAAGAAAGGAAAGGACGAGAGTGCAGAAGGAAATGAAGGGGAGAGAAAAGAGCAATGGAAGAAAGGGGAAAAGGACGGGGAAGAAAAGAACAATAGGGGAGGAAAGAGAAATTCTGATAACCGAGAGAGGAAGGAGGCTTGGACGCAGGCGGACAGGAGCGAGAAGGGGGGAAGAGCGAGGGAAGCCGGGCTGTCGCGGTCCACGAGGGCGAGGGAGGGAACCTGCCCCGCGCGGCGAACCCCAGATAGCGCAGTTTGCTTGAAAGCCCAGAAGCGAAGCAATTCCAGGAATTTCTGGCAAAGCCCTTTGGGGAATGTTGGGGTGGGGGCCCGGGAGGGGACTTTCTCGCCGCCCCCTCACGTGCCGTGACAGCGCTCCCGAGCCCCGGAGGGAACCTTCAGGGCGCCCGGGGAACCGCTCGGCTCCCAGGTCCTGCGGCGGGGGTGGGGGAGCGCGAGGCGCGCGGGGCGCGGGGATGAGCGAGCGGCGCGGCCGGACCGAGCGCAGGCGGGAGCAGCCGCCCCGGTGCCCGCGCGGGATCTGCTGAGAGGCCACGGTGAGTCTCTCCGGTGCGGGTCCGAGGGATGCCCCGCTCGCCCGGCGCCCTGGCCCGGGCCGGGCGGGCCGGGCAGCTCGGCGAGGACGGCCTGCTCCGTGCGGGGCGCGCTGCTCGGGGTGCGCCTGGGGACGCACAGCCCGCGGCGCCCGCCGGGGCCCCTCCGCCCTCCGCCCGCCGCCCGACCGCGCGCTCCTGGGTCGGGATGCGTCTGCTCGGCAGCTCCAACTTCTCCCGCAGCCCACGGTGAGTCCCGGGCAGGCGGGCCGGCACCTGGGAGCCGGGGCGCGCGGGGCGCGGGGGCGCGAGCGCGGGGCGCGGGGAGCCGCGGGGCGCGCGGGGCGGGGCGGGCGGCCGGGCGGCCGGGCGGGCGGGGGGCGTGCCCTGGCGGCGCGGCGGGCAGGGGCCGGGGGCGACTCGGAGGAGGGCCCTCCCCGGGAGGTCAGTCTCCTCTCCCGGGTCACTTCCACCGCTCGCTGCAGCCTGTGCCTCCGGAGTTATGTTTGGTTACCGAGCTCTGCGCTGCCAAATTGCGCCGGGGTTGATTTGGGGGCTGGGAATTTGCCATTCCGCTGTACAGACACTGGGTGTTTTTAACGCAAGGTTTGTTTTCATTTTGGTTTCTGTCGGGCTTTTTCCTCGTTTAACTCATTTTTCTATTTTTACTTTTTTAACCTGAAGACCTTTTCACGATCCACCTCTTCACTGTGCTTTGAACCTTCATTTCCTATTATATAATTTATGCTTAAATCGCTACAGGGTTGGTTGGCGCGGGGTGGGGGTGTGTAGATGGAAGTTTTTTCTTTTTTTTTAAGACCCTTTCCTTGCTTAACCGTTCTGTCTGTTTGTTCCATTTAAAAAGCGGGGTCCTCGCCCCTGAACATCCCTCGCTAGCCTCTCGATCAAACCTATTCCTCCTCCATAAATGATTCAAATGGCAATTTTGGTAAGCGGAAAACTAGTACCGGACTTGTAGCGTCAGCGTTTGGAAGCTGCTAATCGGCAAATAGGCTCCGAGGGCGTGTGGCTTCGCTCCCTTGCATTTTCGCTGGCTTCTAGCCCTTGGAAACATTGTTCGATAGTTTCCCGAGCTCCTTGCTGTGTGTCCTTGGTTGTACGGCTCCATTACACAGGGGGGTAACGTAGCTGGGGCGCTGTAGCCAGAGCTGCATGTTACCTTGAGGCCGGGAAACCCCCTGAGTGGGGTCCAGGAAACAGGATGATTTCTCCCGAGTAGCCTGGGCAGTGTCTGCAGACACTCCCCTAGGGAGGCATCTTTGTCTTCCTGTGCCTCGGTTGCCTCAGCTTCCACACTGCAGTTGCATAGCACCGTCTCAGACACTTGTACACATAAGTTATTGCAATACGCTCTGAAGATGAAAAACGCTTAGGCTCAACTTTCTCTTTAACGAATCACTTACCCTTCAAGTTTCACGATTTCACCATCTGATAAAGTGGTGAAGTTTATGCTTAACTGATAGGAGAACTGCTGCTTCTCATGACTTTGAAATTCAGCTTATGCTGAAACAAAATAATAATTTAATCTCCTGATAATGTTGTCAAGTTGAACTTTGCAGTTTTTGCTGGGTTAGGCCCCCTAACTCTCTGTTTCCTTTTGTGGCGCTGTTTACTTTTTAGCTTAAGCTTTTTAACATAGTTCCAGTTGAGGCGAACTGTTTTAAGAACTTGGGGATGTTTTTGCGTATATTGCTTTATATGGTGCTTAAAAGCATGAAGTTTTTTGCATTTCTTATTCTATTGTTTTCTTGTCTCCTGCCTCTCCTGCTCCCTGCTAAAGCTGGGTGTGTGTGGTTAAATTGGATATGTAACAGGGCAAGAACTGTGTTCCATCTTCAGGTTCAGTGTTCTGACCCCTCCCTTCTCCGCCTTCTCCCTTCCTGCCTTCCCTCCTCCTTCCTTCTCTCTACCCCTTCTCCTCCCTCCCTTCTCTCCCTTCCTCTCTTTTTGCTTTCTTCTTCCCCAGTCTTTCTTTTTCTTTCTTTCTTTCTTTCTTTCTTTCTTTCTTTCTTTCTTTCCTTCTTTCTTTCTCTCTTTCTCTCTTTCTCTCTTTCTCTCTTTCTCTCTTTCTCTCTTTCTCTCTTTCTCTTTCTCTCTTTCTCTCTTTCTCTCTTTCTTTCTTCTCTCTCCATTCTTTCCTCCCCCCCCTCCCTTCCTCCCTTCCTTCCGTCCTTTCTTCCTTCCTTCCTTCCTTGAGACAGGATCTTGTTATGTAGTCCAGGCTGGTGCCTTGAACTCACTGTGTAACTCAGACTGGCCTTAAACTCCTAGTGATCCTCTTGCCTTAGCTTCCCAAATGCTGGGATTACAGGCATGTACCACTATACCAGGCTTCCTAATTCCTTATAAGAAAAATATCATCTACAAGTAACTATAAATGAATGATAAAGTTAATTAACAGGTTAAACTTATGGCATTTCCGCTTTTTGACTCTATTGAAGAGTGCCTTAGGGGGAAAAGGCTTCTTTAGAGAATTTGCAAAGCAGTTAAATGACTAGCAGATGGAGAGTGGCTTTGCAGGTAATTCAAAAAGGATATTGTTTTGCTGCAGGTAAAATAACTAAGCGGCTTTAGTCATTGCCTTAATTTTCTCATAACTATTTATGCATTACGCAGCTGCCCCACCTCTTCCCCTCTCAAGGATAAGGAGGGGAAACTAGGAAATAGCACCCAGAAGAAAAAAAGAAATGCTTGTCTACTAGCTTTACAGCACCAAGAAGCTTGGTGATTCCACTGAGAAACACTACTTTAATCCTGAGCTTCCCTGGCTCCCCAGTCCTAAGTTTTACTTTATAGCTACCGACTGGCATTTCTAAGAAAGAACTTTTAAGAAGAAGATGAAGTGGATTTTTATGCTAGTAAACCACTTCTCTAGACTATCTTCTCAAATTATTAGAGCAGGGAAAGACATTTTTAAGAGAAATACTCAACTAAATGTAACTAATATTTTCTATTTTTGAAGATCAGTCTCAAACATCTAAGGGGACTGAGAAAATTATTCTTTTTATTATCTCTCTCTAAGGTATCCAGAATATTGAGCTTGTTGCTATCTGTCCTTTACCCAACCACCAACCATCTTAAACAAGGAATACAGTCAATGAAATTCTGTATCATACCCCAGGATCTGTGAGACTAAGTTAACATGAGTCCCATAACCACTTAAATGAGGCATTTTAGCATTCAGGTGCATCACATTCCACTCTTACTCAGCAGATACAGTTTTCATTGTCCAATAAAAAGTTTTCATTAGATAATCTGTTCTTCCTTGTAGGATTATGCAATCAGGAGGCCAAAGTGCTCAAGACTTTGTATCTAGTATCTTAAAGTCCAGCTGTGGTTGACTTATTAATAATTCCTGGGAGAGAACAAGTGCCTTGGTACCTGCAGGCTCTCCCAGGTCACACTTCAATGTAGAGTCGGCTTCTACTTTCTCTGGTGCCTCGGTTTTCCCAAAACTCATTTTTCGGGAACTGTGTGCATTCAACAAAGATTTTCACACTAAGCGCATTTCTGAGCAGTCGCTTCATCTAGAAACTCACTTCTGTGAGTTTAATTTGTATTGAGTCATAAATAACTAATCCATTTTTTTTCAGTTGAGATCTTCTGTACAGTCCTATAGAAAAACTGGAGGGCTTTTTGTTTTGTTTTGCTTTGTTTTGTTTTTTAAGCTCTGGTCAATGGTTTATAAAAAAATCACTAGAACTTAAAAGAAATGATGAAATTCAATATTTTGCCTTGTGCCCTCTTAATTTTTGACCCTAAATTTTTATAATAAAATACAGAATTGCTTTTAATGCATGATTATACAGTTATAGCTGTATGTTTGTATAAGCCTGGGTCAATCACCTGATTTCTCTGTACCCCGGCTTCTAAAATATAAAAATGGGATTTTATCTGTTAATAAACATTAGATGGATTAGAAAACATAGAACATTAAGAGCTGTGACTGGCACATGGAGAGAGCTCAGAAAATGTTAGCTATGATAGTAGAAGTACTAGCATTATGAACTGAGTACAAGTTAAATATATACCTTAACAATTGATACCTTGACCTGCAAGGTAGAATTTTTTTCTGATCAAATGTCTTTTTAATTTTTTCTTTAAATTGCACAAACATTGATGCAGTTAACGTTTTCACTCCAGGATGTAAATCAGAGATTTTTTTGGTCCAATAAATGATCATTTTCAGAATGTTGTCTAACCGGTTAAGCTGGAGTAATCATCCTGAGCTTTAAAAACAAAAGTTTTTACAACTGAAATAAACTACTTTAAATATTTATTCTTTGGGGGTTTTATTTGTATTTGTATTTCAAATTATTGCTTAGCCAAAACCTTGTATTAGTCATTGATTTTTGAGCTTATAAACCCTTAAAGCAATATGCAAAATTAACCTTCGACATCAGTCCAGAGTTCAGAAGGGTGAGTTTAAAACTTTCTTAATGACACTACAGCAATTACTTGCTCATGAGCTTTTGAAGCAATAGTACTTGAGTGTATAACCAAGTCTTGCATTTAATTTTGTTAGGATCTTCAGTGATATATTAACAAAGAAAAAAAAAGTTGCAACTGAGGCCTGCCAAATTCCTATGGCTCTATACTTTTTGCTTTCGGATTTAAAATTTTGACTTTTCAGCATAAAACTTATTTCTAATTTAAAGTAATTCATCTTTCGTTTGGATCCAGCACATTAAGCTTTTGTAAAATTATGTATTGATTTCTTTATTCATTTATTTGTTATTTGTATCTTATTTTTGCAGATTTTAGGTGATGGGAAGATCCGAAAGTCAGATGGACATAACTGATATCAACACTCCAAAGCCAAAGAAGAAACAGCGATGGACTCCACTGGAGATCAGCCTCTCGGTCCTTGTCCTGCTCCTCACAATCATTGCGGTGACCATGATAGCTCTCTATGCAACGTATGATGGTGAGCTACTCCCACAGCAGGGTAGTCCTCAAGGCGAAAGGGGAGCATACCTTCATCTTACCCTTCTACCACGCAGCTAACAGATGTGTTAAGTATAGAGACACATGGATGATACAAAGATTCCTTATAAAATGTTAAAAGTATGTTAAGGCAGTGAGCTTTGACTAAAGTACAATGTCTTATGTTTGAGCTAAGTTATTAATTGCCTAATATGTTTAGTGCACTTGTGTTTATTTTATGAGGATTCTAATGTGCAATTTTATTTGATTAAAGTATACACAATTTTATGACCAACTTCAGTCATAGTCATCAGGCAATTTTGGTTGTGTTATTGAAATTCTAAGAGCCTTCACAAGAATTTGCGAAGTCTAATTGGAGGCTTAGAAGTTTCCACAATAGGGATTAGTAAAGATTGGTTCTTTAATAGGAAACAATGATTACTGAATGATTGCTGAAACACTGATTATCTCAATTTGATAGGTATGGGGCCCATTTTGTACAGACGATAGCAACAGTGATTCTTCATAATCAAAGCCAAATCTAAGATTTTGCTATTTTATTCCCCTGTATTATTTTCTAACTACCGATAATGATATATAATATTTAGTTTTTAGTTCTTACTTTAAG
The DNA here is from genome assembly GCA_004027595.1 of Dinomys branickii. Taxonomy (NCBI): domain Eukaryota; kingdom Metazoa; phylum Chordata; class Mammalia; order Rodentia; family Dinomyidae; genus Dinomys; species Dinomys branickii. The sequence goes on from PVLD010001353.1 coordinate 69,879, forward strand.
AAGTTGTTTATTTATTTGGTAGTTTTTTTAAAAAAAAGATACAGAAAAATTTGAGAACCTGTATTGCAAATATTTATACATACACCTTTTCTTTTCTAGATGGCATCTGCAAGTCATCAGATTGCATAAAATCAGGTAGGAAATTGTTTTGCATTTAAAAGTGTTATAATTAAAATATAACATTTAAGAATCTAATGTTAATAGATCTCTACATTTGCTTTTTTATACTCTATGTTCTCACTGTATGGTCAAGGAAATTAAAAAATATATATGGATATATTTGCTTTGGTTTTTGTTTTGTTTTGTTTTTCTGAGACAGAGTCTTGCTCTATAGTTCAAGCTAGCTTTGAACTCACTATGTAGCCCAAGCTGGCCTCAAACTTGTGGTAATCCTCCTGCCTTAGCCTCCCAAGTGCTGAGATTACAGGTGTGCACCACTATGCTCGATTCAAAATATGTTTAAGCAGTACATTCATTTTTATATTCTGAAAAGTTATTCACTGGCTGCCCGAGAATCCAAGGTAAGGTGGTAAAGAACTATACTTTTATTTATATGGAGCTTGCCATGTAGTTGGAAAAAGAAAATGAACACATGAGCCGGGTGTGGTGGAGCATGTCTGTAATCCTAGTGTTGGGGAGGCTGAGGCAGGAAGATCATTGTGAGTTCGAGACCAGCCTGAGCTGCAAAGTGAACTCAAAGCCAGCCTGAACTGCATAGTGAGACCTTGTCTCAAAAAAAGACAAAAAGAGAAAGAAAGAAAGAAAGAAAGAAAGAAAGAAAGAAAGAAAGAAAGAAAGAAAGAAAGAAAAATGAACACATGAATGGTGGGCACATAATTAAGCACTAAATCATTAAAAAGGTACAGGTTAAGGGGTGCTATGTAGTCATGAAAGACTGGCAGAAAAGTGGAGATTTAGAAAGGCTTCAGGTGGGCTAAGATTTGAAAGAACAACTGCCAAAGGGGGAATTCTAAACAAGGAGGAAAAGCCAATGGGAAAAAAATCATGCTTTGGGAAGCAGTAAATGTATAAGCTTGATAGACACGGGCACATTATAGAAAGCCTTGAAAGTCTATGGGTAGCCTTAAGGTAATGAAGAAGAAGCAGTTATTTTTTAACAGAAGAATGATCAAGCAAAAGTTGAGAGATGACTGTGGGAATGCTGGACTGGATAGACAGACAGAAGCGGTAAGTGTGTGGGGGGAGGAAGTGGGGCTGCCGCTGCGAGGCAGGATTCCGCCGGGAGCCCTGCTTGTGGGGTGAGACAACAGGAAGGGAGACTGGACGGCTCGACAGCACTGACTTGGTTCACGAATGGAGGGTGTGAATGAGTAGAAAATGATGTCACATTTTAAAAATCCAAGGGATTGAAGAGGACGGTAACAGCCTGCCAAGACACAGAGAAGGTAGGAGGTGAATCTGGATGTGTTTGGTCCGGGCTGGGAGTGACATCCAAGTAAGGATGCACAGCAGGAAAGCAGAGACGAGGCATAGGGCGCTGGAACTGGGATCGGGATCTGTCGGTTTGTGGGTGATAGTGGAATCTCTGAGCTCCCAAAGGAGGAAAGAATTACAGGGGCCGAATTTAAGATGACATCAATAATTTGAGTGGAAGGAAAATAAAACAAAGGAAAACAGAAAAGTGGGTGGATCTGTGTAAATCGTATAGCATGTGGTGATCTTCAGGGAGAAAGAAGATGGTAGCTGGGTACAGCATTCGGGAATGTGATACACTGCTTATGCCTCTTCACCAGTTTTTGTCACATGTTCGTATCTAGCTGTGTCATTCACTAAAGTTTGCAGATAATGATTGTGAAATACCTAGAAGTTCTAGGTTGCGGTCTAACGTCCTGGATCCGTGCCCTTTGCCTTTCTCTACTGCTTTCGGACTGGTGGTTTGCTCTGGGTCTCAGGTATGATGTCCGTCCTCCCTGAGACACAGTGTGGAAAGCTTGAGGAAGACGTGAGTTGATTTCAACTGTTGGCTGCTCAGTGTAAGAGCATGCACTTTCCCATGTGAGGGCTTTCTCAGAAACAAAGACACTTCTTCTCTGGGGAGATGACTGCACAGATAGTTTGCCTCTGAGATGTCCAGCGCCATTGCACAGAAGTGATTGTGTGTTCCATCTGTCAGAGTCACCACTTGCATCCTACCCAGAGCCTCCTGCTCCTCGCTCTCGGCTTGCCAGCTACCCAGTGTGTGTCTGCGCCTCTCTGTCCTGAGAAACGAGGCACTGAGCTCTCTCGTGGTCACTCTGGTGCCCTTACTACACTTGATGTGTCTCTTAAATCTTTTAATGTCTAGATTCTCTCTTCTCTCTCACTCTTTGTTTTCTTTGTGTCTGTTTTCCTTGCATCTAAAAAATATCAGATTCTTTGATTAGGTAGATAAATTTTTGTAAACTCCTGTGGTGCTTGGCCCCCAAGCTCTAGGCAGGTTTCTACAGTAGCACCTCCCTTATGGAGCAATGTAACACTTGGTGTCTCGACCCTTAGTTGTTACTTAATGTGTAGGGATATGGTTTGTAATAGGCAGTTCTTAATTCACCAAAATGTATTTGCCCTGTCCCATTGAATTGTAGCTTAAAGATCAGACTGAATATAAAACACCTTGCAGAACTGTACCTTGGCAGAGAAATGTATACAGTAGAAATCAGTGGTTAAAACAAATAACAAAAAAAAGAAATCAGTGATTCACAAAGTTGTCATATAGCTGTGTATTTTTCTCTGGTTTGTTCTGTTATTTTGCACACACACACACACACACACACACACACACACACACACCCCAACTTTGGATGGGTAGCAATCTTTTCACCACATAAAATACAAATATTTTTATAAGTTGCTGCAAATTAGGAAAACTGTAAGGGGAAATCTTGGACAGAAACAAGTAATAAAGAGGAATAGAGTGGATGGATAGAAAGAAACACATTTCAGAAAACACAAAATACTCCACTAGCAATTCCACAATCGTGTTAAAATGTTGGGACAGTTCAAGCCTCAACACAGAAATTCTTGAGGATTTTGTAAAAGTATCAATCCCTAAGGTGTTAATCATCGAGATAAAGATAGCTCCAACTTGAATTTTCCCCTAGAGGAAGGGAAAGTTATGGCACACATGTTGTCTCTTGATCCTTTGGAGTCAAGGAATAGAAGTCAAGTCATGCCAAGGCAGAAACAAAACACGACAGAAAGCTATGAATTATTTTGAAATGTTTTGGGTGTTATGTGTTTAAAATCTGAGCATGTATGACTTAAATATTCATAAAATCTATAAAATGATTCTTATAACACATACTTTAAACTTTCTTATGTAAGAAATACATCACATTGACCAGACCTAAAATAGAGCAAACCATACTTAACAATTAACAACCGGAGTTCTAAACTGTACTATTAAAGTAGTTATTATGTGCCATTTAAGATTGTCAAAAACTTGGAGCTGCTGAGTTTACATGTGATTTTTCAGACTTCATTGTATAAATCTAATCTTGAAACTGACTTCTGCTTTATAGTCTTCATAACTCACAGAATTGCAACAAATCTTATGGTTTAAGTCAGAGTTTCTCAATTGCATTGCAGTAGACATTTTAGGCTAGATAATTCTTTCTTGCGGGGGCTGACATTATCATGTATTTAGCAGTATTCCTAGTTCTTTACCTATCAGATGTTCAGTCACACTCCTTGTCCTTGTGACAACCAAAAACTGTCCGTGGATGTTATCAGCTGTCCCTGAAGAGTAGCAAACTCCCTTGTGGCTGTGTACCACTTGTCTCAATGACATGAAGAGATTGTCAGTACTTTTTGTAGTGGGGTATAATACCACTCCAGAGATGTCCACGTGCAATTCCTAGCACTTGTAAATACATTATTTTATCTGACCAAAGAGCCCTGAAAGAAGCGTCTAAGGAATTTGAAACAGGAAGATTAGCCTGAATGACTTTGGTATAACCATAAGGGTTGTTATCAGTGGAAGGGGGAGCTGAGTGTGGTGGTGCCTGGCATGCCAGCACTTTTGGAGGCTGGAAAATCACTTGTCCATGCCCAGCCTGGATAATTTAATGACTTTAGTGGGATCCTGTTTTAACTTTTTTTTTTTTGCGGTACCAGGGATCAAACTCAGGACATTGCGCCTGCCAGGCAGGCACTTATTCCACTGAGTTATATCCCCAACCCGGGATCCTCTTTTAAAAATAAAAAGTAGGGGGCTGGGGATATAGCTCAGTGGAATAAGCACTTGCCTAGCAAGTGCAGGGTCCTGAGTTCGATCCCCAGTACCGCAAAAAAAAAATAAATAAATAAAATAAAATAAATAAAATAAAAAGTAATAATACGTGAGAATATAGTTCAGTGTGAAGGTCTTGGCATTCAGTACCAAAAATAGATGGATGGATGGATGGATGAGTAGATGGGTGGATGGATGGGTGGATGCATGGATGGATAGGTGGGTGGATGGATGGGTGGATGGATGGATGCATGGATGGATGGATGGATGGATGGATGGATGGATAGGTGGGTGGATGGATGGGTGGATGGATGGATGCATGGATGGATGGATGGATGCATGGATGGATAGGTGGGTGGATGGATGGGTGGATGGATGGATGCATGGATGGATGGATGGATGCATGGATGGATAGGTGGGTGGATGGATGGGTGGATGGATGGGTGGATGGATGGATGCATGGATGGATGGATGGATGCATGGATGGATAGGTGGGTGGATGGATGGCAGGGAGCAGAGTGTCAGAGTCAGAGAGAGAAATGTGACAACAGAAGTAGAGGTCCCAGTGATGCAGCTATAACCCAGGGAATGCATGTTGCCTCTGGGAGCTGGAAAGCAGAAGGAACAGTTGTCTCTAGAGCACCCCAAAGAAGCACAGCTCGGCCGAGCCTTCCTACAGTTCTGACCTCCAGAACTAGCCAGTAATAGAGGAGTCTTGTTTTAGGCCACTGAACTTGTGGTGACTTATTACAGTAGCAACAGGAAACCAAAATCCCCTTCCATGGTTCTTTTACTTTATGTCAGCCATTGAAAGTTAAAACACACACACATATATACATGAGTGTTTGCTGTCAAAATGCTATTTTTTTCAAAAACTAAATTGAGGTTTGTAATATACAAGGACAGGGAGGATATGAAATGCATCTCTGGAGGGGCGCTGTACTTCGAAAGCATCCTCTCCAAGTCTCAGATGTCACCAGTGTGTATTAGGAGGGGGCGTAGTTGAGTGATGAGGCCATGAGCGCCCCTCCTTTACTGGGCACCTAATAAAGTAGCTCAAGGGAGGGCTGGAGTCTCTGCTCATCCACCTTCTGCTTTGTGAGAACACAGCAGGAAGTCCCTCATCAGATCTCTCCTCAGATGCTTGTGCTTTGATCCTAGGCTTCCCAGCCTCCAGAACTGGGAGGAAGTAATTTGCTGTTCTTTATAAGTTATCCAGTCTCAAAAAATTTTTTACAGCAGCATAAACCAGAACAAGACCCGAACTCAGTATGATAATACATTACAGGAAGATAACATTAGGCTAATACAGTAGAATAAAATTAGAGTAGGCTACTAATTGAATATGTATGTGTCTGGCACTGCTTTAAGTCTTTACATGTATTAGCACATTTGACCCTCATAAGGAAGCTATAAGGTAGGTACCGTTATTATTATTTCCTCCTTACCATCATCATCCTCCTCTTCCTTCTCCTTCCTCTCTCCCTGCCCCTTTTTTCCTCATCTTACTCTCAGTTAGCAGCTCAGGCTGGCCTCAAACTCTTGGGCACAAGTAGTACTGCCTCAGCCTCTTGAGTAGCTGGGACTGCAAGCGTGTGACACGACACTAGATTTATATTATCTTGACAGGTGAGCAAACTGGGGCTGGGATTCCAAGGCAGGGTGCATGGCTGTGCTCAACCACTTCTCTGCGTTGTCTCCAAGGGGACCTGGAGTCTTTCAGACTTTTGATGCTCTATGCCTGGGTGCACAGTTTGAGAGTATATTGCCTCTCCTCCCACTACAAAGTAGAGCTCAGAGACAGGAGAGCTCTGAGAGTTAATAAGTTAAATCCAGAAGTATTTCTTGGTCCCCCAAGCCCATCTCCTTTCCTAAGAGCAGAGAGCAAATTTACAAGTGACTTTAGTGCCTTAAAATACAGTGGGAATTGAGGGGTCTGTGTTAGTCCATTTCTAGGATAGTCCACTATCCTGAATATCTGAGGCTGAGTAATACAATAAAGATTATCTCGTTCACAGCTGTGGAGGTTCTAGGGAGCGCCGAAAGCACAGCAGGGTGACTGTTTTTCAAACAATATTTTTAAACAATATTTTTATTCATATATGCTTGTGAGATATAATGAATATATGCAGCCTGAAGGGTTGGACGTGCACATACTGTACCTTAGTCCTTTTCACTGTCCCTTCCCTCCTCCCCTTTCCAGCGCCTCCTCTCTATAAAGGCTACCTCGCTCTTTCCTGTCATCTTTATTTTATTTTGATCTTTAAATTATCACCAGAAAAACCTGGCAATACTTAATTTTCTGTCTCTGGTTTATTTCATTTAGCATGGGCTCAAGCTGCATCCCTTTTCCTAACAAATGACTCAAGTTTACCCTTCTTTATGGCTGCATTTTATACATATATGTGTATGTATATGATATACGTATTTCCTTTCGCTATTCTTCTGTCACTGGACACACCGGCTGCTTCCATAACGTAGCTATTACCAACTGTGCTGCTATAAACATGGGTGTGCATGTGTCACTATGTGACTTTTCTTAACTCTTTCAGGGAGATACCCAGAGGAGGTATAGCTGAGCCACATCAATTTCCATATTTAGGGTTTCTCAGGAATGCAGCCTAACTTTGCGGGGTGGCAGCTCTGTTGCCAGCTTTCAGGATAGGAGGTGGGGCTATTTCATTATGTAATTAAGTTTGAACAAACCCTTCACATTACACAGCAGGGATTTTAGCGAGAAGACCACTGAGGCACATCTTTGTTAATTTAAACATGGCATGTGCAGATTTGCTTTGGGTGGCTTTCCCAACACAGTTCTCAAGAAAATCATGTAGTATTCTTGCCTTAAAATAATTTCCAGTCAAAATTAACATCAGTCAGTCAAACCCTGTCCAAGAATAGCAGTTGATTATATGATATATATATTTTTCATATATGATAATTATATACATAATATGTGATTATGTGGTATATATTTACACAATGATATATATGATTATATGATATAGTTATGTATATTATATACATTTTTCACCTTCTGGAGAATTTATACACAGCTATGCACTTCAAAAAGCATATTCAAGGAATAGAAAAGAGGTAAATTGAATTAAGCCCTAGAGACAGCGGGGGAGGGGGGACCCAATGCCTGGTAAAGTCACTGAGTGCTAACAGATTTGTTTAACAGCTACAAAAACTACCTGTTTGTGCAGAGGCTGAATAGGTTGTGTTAGCTCAGGTTGGTACACAGACCCTGGTTTTTATTCTTAATATTTTGCAGTGAGAGGTGTGCAAAGATTCCTCTGTAATGTAAGGATTTTGCTTTGTCTGCTCAATAAAACAGGGCAGCAGCATGTCTTTTGGTTTGATGTGAACCTCAAAATGATCAAATTAATAGATTAAGGGAAATGAAAAATATAAAATTAAAACGACCATAAAAGGAAAGTTGCACATGCCCTTAAATCCTGCAATTGTCATTAAGGTCATTCAGAAAAGGATACTTGGGGTAGGGAGGGTGGCAGTTCCTTATTTTCATCCTATTTCTATACAAAGCATCCTGTAAAAGGGTGTATTAGTCAGGGTGCTCTGGAGAAGCAGAACCAATACACCATGCCTGTCTATAGATACATAAATGTGTAAGAGGGGAACTGGCTCATGAGACTGCAAGCCAAAATGGACCATAATGAGCTGCCTTGAAGCTGGAGAAGAGGGAGAGCAGGTGATGTGACTTTCAGTCTGTGTCCCAAATCCTGAGAACCAGGAAAACCAATGTTGTAAGTTGCAGCGTCTCAAAGTCCATGTCTAAGGGGAGAAAGAAATGGATGCCCCAGTTCCAAAACAAATAGAAAATGTGTCTTTCTCTTTTTGCTCAGTCTGGGCACTCCGCAGGTTCGATGATGCTTGCACATATCAGTGAGGGCAACCTTCTCAGTCCACCGAATCAGCTGTCTCTTCTCAATACTGTCCCACACACATCCAGAAATAATGTGTTATCGAATGTCTGGATATCCCTTGACACAGTCAACTAACACATAACATTAATTACCATGCACTATAATAACAGTAATAGACTTTACCAAGTATTAGTGAGAGCATGGAGAAATGCATTGCCAGCAGGAATGTAAACTTCAGTACCTCCCAGCTCAAAAGGCAAGAACCATTTTGGAAAACAATTTTCCAATTTATACAAAAAGTTAAACATATAGTTTCTATAGAAGGCCACAGTTAAGCATTACCTAAGAGAAATTAAAACAAATATCCTCCTAAGAGCTTTGATGTAATTGTTCCTTACAACATTATTTATAATAGCCAATACCTAGAACAAACTTAAGTGCTTATCAACAAGAGAATAAACAAAATGAGATATAGCTATGAAGTGAAATGCTACACAGGGATAACAAGAAGTCCAGTACCTGTCTGTGCAGTGATACGGATGAAATGCAAACTCATTATGCTAAAGGAAATGATCCAGAACAAAGAGATAACATAACTTATAATTCGATTTGTATTAAATTTCTAGAAGAGACAAAACCATAATTATAGAGGCAGAAAGGAGAATAGTGGCTCACCAGGTCTAGGAAGTGAAGCACAAATCAGTTGTTAATTAGTGCAAGGGAACTTTTTCTAGTGATGGAAGAGTTCTAAAATGAAATTTCCACAACTGTATCAATTTAGCAGAAATCACTAGGTAGATTTAATAATCTTCAAATAAATAATTCAAAGCTGTTAAAACTAAACCAATCACCCACATCCCTTTTTCCAATCTCTTCAATGCCCATGTTTAACAAATTATCTTTTATTTTGGTGACATTTTTGCTATGAAATGTTGAGTTTACTCAGTTTCCTTTTCACAGTTCACAGGATTATGTATAGTTTTCAATTTTACCAAATTTTCACTTTAAAAACTCAACTCAAATTCCCCAGTTTGAGGGATCTCTTGTTATTAAGTCATGAAGCCATTGCAGCATAATGGTGTTTGGTCAGTGATGGTCCACACAGGCAGTATACACATACCTACATACTGTACAGTTATGTCACCTAAAGGCATTATGGCTGTCGCGAGGTGTCTTAGTTTGTGTGAGTACACTTTGTGATGCTCACAGAAATCACCTAGACATCCATTTATTAGACTATGTCCTAGTTGTTAGGTGATGCATGACTGGTTTTAGGATTAGATTCATGAACAATGTACAGAAATTGTAAATCAAAGAGGAAGTCAACATTATTTCAGGGTTAGGCAGTGGGAGCACTTTTGGCATCCCCTGAGATTTCACTTACAGAAGTTAGAGGGTTCTGTGGCCGGGTGTGACAGAGAATCGAATCAGCACCAGACCACTGGGTCTACCACAGAGCAGCTACGCCAGATAATCCTACTTGGAAATACATACTGGTTTTTTACATGGTGCAGTGAAATGTCTCCCTTTACAGCTTCACTAGTAGAAGTCAAGAACCAAGTTTGTTTTTAATCTGTACATACAGGACCTCTTTGTATAAACTCAAGTGATTACCATTTTTCCGGTGCCCCTTTTCCTTTCTCACCCAATGTGCAGTGTTTCTTTTACGAATCCATGGAATGGATTTTGATTTTTTGTGGATACATTTAGATACCATACAGGTTAATAATTAGATTATTGTCATAGGGATGAATTCCAGCAAGAGAAACGTACAGAAGGATTGTTATATTGTAAAGTCTGTTTCAAAAAGATGCATGTGTCATAAATATTTAAGGCAAAATCTTTTAAAAGCTTACTGTTTCTTTTTCTACTAAATAACTTTTAGGATGTAAGTTTTGGCCACATCCTGTATGTGATCTTAATTAAGTCATTTTAGCAGTCAGCATTCCATTTTGCTTATCTATGAAATTGGAATTAAAAGAGTTTCATTTTACAGAGAAATAGCAGACTAATGACATCCCATTTCACACTGCTTGTCCTTCGAGGAGAGGTTCCCCAGGTGCAGCACACAGATATATTTTATCAAACATTTTATTTTGTGAAAATTAAAATTTTACTATTTAAAGCTTTTCATTGAAAATCAGAAGGCAAACTACCTTTTTAAGAAGGGAGGTCTGGAGAGAGAGGAGGAAGAATGTAGAACATTGTAAATATCAGGTAAAAATGTGCCATTCTGTGTTAGCTTCTTCTTTGATGGTTGTGCAGTTTCTTAGTATAGGCACTACAAGTTGAGACTTTGAAGCAGTTAAAATGAGCACAATCTGTGTTTCCTGTAACACAAAACATATCAACAGGCAGCACTTTGATATGACAACCTCACTCCTCTGTGCTCATATGTGGCAGCACTTGGCAGTACCTTACCTCACTCCCAACTAAATTCCCAAGGTGGATAAACCAGAAGCCAACAGCAAGCAGAGAATGACAAGATTTAACCCATGGATCTGTTGGATCAGCATCATCAGGGAACTTGCAAAGGTGCATATTCTCAGACCCCATCTGAGACCAACTGCATCTGCGCTGTTTTTTAAGTAAAGTTTTCAGGAAATGGGTCTACCTAGTAAAGTCTGAGAAGCACTAAAGAATTGTGATTTTCAGTTATGTCCTCTTATCTGAATAATTTGGGGAGATTTAAAAATATATCCATATTGCAGACCTCTGTTCTTCCTAAACACACAAAATTCCTATCTTTTCAGTGGAGTGCTCTTTGTTAAGAAGTAAAGCAATATTTAGGCATATAAGAATTGCCTTGACATGTGCGTTTTTAAAAGAAGATATGTGTTAACCTACTGATTGCTTTAACAGATGCAGTTTCAGACTGTACATCCAGTGCAGACTTTAGTTAGAATGAGAGAAAAACTAGGTCTGTTTCTCCTCCAGAGGGAGGTTGAACCTGGAATACCTTCCTGGATTTCTTCAGTGTGGTGAAGGCATGCATGTTTCCATAGAGATCTCAGACCAATTTCTTTACTTGTCCACTAATTTATTTCTTTATTCATCTGCTCATTTGTTTATTTGCTTTTCCCAGAACATTAATCAAACTCTTTCTACATGCTGAACCCTTTTCTGAACACTGTGAATATGAACTAAAGATGTCTTTTGCCCTCAGTACAATAAGAGACACATGCTTTGGTGAGTGCTCTGCAAGAGATAAATAGAGTATGTGACCACACTCAAAGGGAGGGGAGCCTGCACAAGAGCAGACTGCAATGGGCAGCCGGAGTGATGGCAAGGAGGTCAGGAAGGCCCCCCTCAGCACAAGCATGACTCACCGAGTTCTGATGGACGTGGGGTCGTCAGACCTGAGCAGCAGAGGGAGCGTGTACATAGGAGGAGTGTGGAACAGCAGTGAGAGGTTGGTGACTTCAGGGCCTTCAAGTGCTTAATGATGGCTAGGGTATGGACAGGATGCATCAAGTCTAGCAAGACATGATGGAGGAGAAGTCAATGGGGATCAGGTCACCAAGGATGTTCCAGGCCATACAGGTGGTGACTCCTCCCAAAGCCCATAGAAAATGAATAAAATAGATGTTACAAGAAATCTAAAGGACTTTTAGCACAAATGTGGCATTCTGAAGCTTACCTGGCATCAAGCTCAGGTGTGAGGGGAGGGGTTAGCAAGACTGAGGAATTGAAAGGACATCTGTAGGGCAAAGTCATACAGAACGTGTATGAAAATGTGCAAATCCAGGCAATAAGGGGAAGTGTTGGCAAAACAGATAAGCAGAATTTAGATCTGTGGTTTCTGTTAAAGCATTTGGCCCTCTGGTCAATAGCAATGGGAAGTCACATAAGTGAAAATTTTAAATGAGGTATGTGATGGCTGAAGTTGTTGAAGGATTATTAACAATAACCGAACAGTTGTGGGCAGGAAATTAGGCTGCTGCATATGTCTGGATGTAGGTTCTTCTTGCTTGGATCCAATGAAACACTTGGGGTGAAGAGAAATGGATAAATTTGGGGAATATTTCATAGAAGGTAGAAGTCATAAGGCATAGTGTTTATGTAAATGGAGGAGATAATGAAAAGAACTGAGGAAAAGATATCTCATCTTTCTGGGTTAGAAAAGAGGGTAGTAAGTATGGATGGTTCACCAAGCCAGAGAGCATAGGTCTGTGGGGTGATGGGTGGGGCCAACCCAGTGAGGAGGGCAAACTGGGACAATCTAAAGTTGGGGTTCTGCTAAGTCTTCTATTTGTTGGGTCCAGAGAAGCTGGCATTGGAGATAAGGGTTCAGAATTTGTCTGCATTGGAAGATATGGTTGAGATTTCTAGGAGGAAAACAGAGAAGACAGCCTGAAGTGGCACTGTACAAATCGACATTTAAAAATGAGAAGATGGGGGGCTGGGGATATAGCTCAGTGGAATAAGCGCTTGCCTAGCAAGCGCAGGGTTCTGAGTTCGATCCCCAGTACTGCCAAAAAAAAAAAGTGATAAATTTAAACAGTTGTTTCCATCCCCAAGATAAAAGTTTGCCTTTAGTTTAAAACAAATCATATTTAAGGGGCTGGGGATATAGCTCAGTGGAATAAGCGCTTGCCTAGCAAGCGCAGGGTCCTGAGTTCGATCCCCAGTACCGCAAAAATAAATAAATAAATAAATAAATAAATAAATAAATAAATAAATAGGAGAAGATGAAGAAACTGAAAAAGAGACTCAGAAGGAATGACTGAGAAGGTAGAAGGAAGCTCAGCAACGAGTAAAGTCATCAAGGAAAATGGAAAAGATGTTAAAAATTAGGGTTATCACTGGGATTGAGCACAGCTGAGAGGTGTGGCGAGCTAAGGATGGGAAGCAAAGAGGAGGTTGAAGATTCAGGTGGGAAAATTGAAGGATGTTGTCTGTGGCAAGAGAAACGAAGCCAAGATTACTTTTGGACAGAGGTGGGTTTCTTCTCCCTCTGTCACAAATGGAAAGAGGCAATAAAGGCTTGAATCCGTGTACATTTGGATCTGGGAAGGATGGGGAACTGAGTGGGGAAAGTGCCCTTTCCTTCAGTTTGCTAAATGAAGAGGCAAAATCTGCCCCTGGGAGTGAGCTGGTAGAGAAAGGAGAATGTTAGGAGTAGGCTGTGTCCACAGAATTGATGGCTGTGGTAAACTAAAGACCGTACTTTGCAAAGATAGGAGCCAGGCTGGGTGGAGCTCCCCCAGCCCCACTGGTAATGTCTTCAACAGGTATTTATCCTTCACCACTGTCTTAAGTGCTACAGATCTAGAAGGGAAGCTGGCAAAGTCTCTGCTTGTAAGGAGCTTACAATAAAACAGGAGAGAGGCTATGGACAAATCAGTAAATACATGAAATACACTACTAAATATCTTAGCCCAGGTTGAGAAGGAAAGAGGAGGCAGCCGGGTCAGTTCGCATAGGTTCATTTGCAAGGACAATGGAATTAGTGTGGAGAGGATGCGTCAGTCACGGCACCACAGAAGGTAGGCTAGGTTGAAAATAAAGGTAAATTTAAAATGGACTCAGGACAGGGTAAAAGCACTCAATGAAGCTGAAAAGCAGGTACAGAGGGAGTGAGGAAATTAAAGAAATTTTGAACCAGAAGGTCATGAGGGGATTACTTGTGTTGTAGATTTCAGAGGTAAAACTGACCTGGGCAATGACAGTGTCAAAGTTCTCATGAAAAATCAGGCTGCCATGAAAACATATGTGTAAGTGTGGAAAGGTCACGAGAGTTGAGATCAAGAAATCATCATGCTAGCTTGTAGCAGAAATTGTCCACTTACCCCTGGGAAGACAGCCACTTGCATGGAAGGGCAGCCTGTGAGGGAGGTCAGAGCCTTAAGTACACAGAGTAAATGCCTAGGCAGTTGGTAGATGAGAGTTGAAGTGAGGGTGGGGTGGTCAACTGGGAGAAGCCAAATTATACACAGCAGATAGTAATGATTTGGATTCTGTGTAGAGTGGTAGTACAGGCCCCAGGGGAAAGGATTTCAGTTAAGCCAGAGAGGTGGAGAGAGCCTCTGGTGAAGTCTCAGGACTTCATACACTAAGGTTTTCTTGCCAAAGCTGATGCCAGAAATACTCTTCCGATTCTACATCCTTTCACAACCCAGACCCTTCTCTTTCCTTCTTTCTAGAGGAGGCTTTACAGGTCATACTTCTCTGAATGGAGACAAATGTTTGCTAAGCAAGAGCCTAGAATCATAGGATGTATCCCTTGATCTAGAGATTAGTTCATTTTAAGGCTCAGGGTTTCGGCTCAGGTGCTGCCATATATAATTATGTTACTTACGAGGATAAATAGCACCCAGGGAGAGGAGATCTGGGAAGGTCAGCTGGCTGGAATATCATTATAGTGCTCTATGTTAATGTTATAGAATTAGAAGTACTAAGGGTTCATTTTTATTTATCTTTCCACTAGCCTAGAGAAAAATTCACAATGAATCAATGAGTTCTTATAACAAAATGTTTTGTTTAAACTTTTCTCAGAGGTATGATCTTTCTTCAAAAGTTAAAAAGAAACAAAACAGAATTGTTCCATTTCAGAAGATAGATTGTCTTCTCTTCTCTTCGTATTTCTTTTTATTCTCCAAAAGCTCCAATTAAATTGACAGTGCATGTCCTTCCTGATGGCATGTGTCGGGGAAATATGGTATATATTCAAAGAATGAAGCTGGCAAAGAAAGCTTTAATTACTAAATAAAACCATGGCTCTAAATATTCTAGTGAGCTGGCTGGAGTCCAGTGAAAATGTTTTTTTAAAATATTTCCCATTGTTTTTGTTTCAATTTTATTCAATCCAGAGGAGTCTAAACACACCTCAGCTATGAAACTAGTAGAAAGAGGGTTAGAGCCACTAGACGAGATGACTGGGCAGCCAGACTGAAGTTACAGGAGAGCAATCACCAGCAGTTTCCCTGTACCTGGTGCTTAAGCAAAAATAAGCCCCCTAGAAGATGGTCATATCTTTATAGTAGCTTTGTGGCTGTGGTGGTTGTTTTTGTTTGCAATCAAAACTTTCCTAAACTTCATAGAAATTCTTGAAGAATCCTCAAACTGCTAGGTTTGAAAGATGTGCTTAAAGATCGAGTAGTTACTTACAAATAGCACCCCCTCCCCAAGTTTTTGATAAAATCTGTATCTTAGTTTTCTGGTATAACAAATTTAGCTAGATGAAATGAAGATGTTTTTGATACATCTGTCAGTGTAAAGCTCAAATGAATTCAGTATACCAAAGCCACGTATGTTTAGCAATTAATGATTTCACTGACTTAGAAAACAAGAAGCAAAAGAGTAATAAAGACATTTGCGACCAATTCTTTTGATCCCATTTGAGTGAATCAAATAAAGACGCAGTGTGCAGTTATTAGCTCAACTGGGAATTGCTCAAAATAATGTACATGATATTCTGTAGCAAGTGTCAGACGTTACCTTGAGAAGGAATTATGCAAGTGAAATATTGGAAGGTGCTTAAAACAAACTTATATCCATGCCAATACGGATCTTTTAAAAGAGCAGTAGCTGCTATGAATCTTTGCATGGTACCTGCCAAGGTCATGTCATCAAACAACAACAAAAAAGTGGGAAGATTTGCAGAGTTGACAAACTGGTTGAACTCCACGTGGGCCCAGAAGCAAGATCAGCCCCAGTCTAAGCCTGCTACTTACTGGGCATAAGGTCAGTGGGCTAGGGTCAGCCCTGGGCTTGTGATCTGCTTGTGACCCCAGCTCTAGTAGCCAGGTTTCTGCTTGTCCCTTAGGGACTTCACTCCTGACTTAGTTCCCAATTTTGGAAACAATTTCTGCTTTTCTTTCCTGTCTTCTCGGACTAACTTTAGCTTAGTTCCTCACCTCATAACCTTTGACCAGAAGCTGAAGAACTGCAGCCTCTCGGGTCTCCACACAGGGTCAGCTGGGTACGATGACTCTCTCACAGCTGCCTGCAGACAGCTAGCCACTTCCCAGCGCTTTGATTTGAAAACTTCCTCCTTGCTGATCTAGATAGGATTCAGTCTCACTGGACTGGTCAAACCCCATCTGCCTACCTAATTAACACAGAAGGGAAAGGTCTCTTCATTTACTGAGGAAGGAAGAGCTTTGCTAATTATGTCCACCAACACAGAGAGCCAAGGGTCCTGCCTGTTTTCTATCTTGCATGGTATCTATTAATTATAAAAGTTTAGAGGAGAGAAGAACCCTTTTTTGTCTTGCTTTATTTAATAAATTCAAGTGTAATTATGTGTAGAAATTTCAAAAACTTTCAGATGCTGCCTAAATGATTTTAAATTGGCAGTAAAAGTCCCTTTCTAAAGTTCAAGTTTGATAGTAACAGGAAAAGGAAACAATATGAAAATATTTTAAGATTCTGACACAATGCATGGTGGATTCTAGTTTATAAATAGCAAACTGTGATTATGTACTATAATGGTAGGCTTAAATGAGAACGAAGAATCCTCCATTACAGGCCAGTTATTGCCTTATGTGTTAGGATTTGAATCCTTGGCCTGAATTGGGAGTTTGCTTACAATTATCATTGCCTTTATAGTCTATGGATCACCCTAAAATATATTTTGAGCATTTTGTATTATTTGAGCAATCTTACATGCCTATATCTGGTAATCTGAGCAACTGCTTTGAAGATAACACTATGCAATATAATAACCATTGTTAATGTCCTATGATTTTGTTTTGAAATTCTGTGTCATTTTTATTGCTTTTTAAATTCTCTTTAAAATAGAAACACAAAAACAAAAAAGAGAAGGAAAATTTTTAATCTATCTATCTATATATATCTCTCTATGTATATATATAGAGAGAGAGAGAGAGAGAAATTGCACATCCCATACTGACCTGATAACCCATTGGTTGGTTGGCATGGTTGACAGTCTTATGCTTCATCTCTTCTCCTGACCATGTGCTTGTGCACACATGGCATGGTGCATGAATCTAGGGGAGAGCTCATGTGGCAGCCAAATATCTGTCTACAGGCAACAAGCATTCTGTCCAGATGCCTGGAGTGAATTTGCCCAAGCTTGGATTGTGAAAACATGAGTTGACGTGGCAGGGCGTGTGCAAAGAAGATGACCTGGAGCTTGATGAATAGCCATAAAGATAGTTTGTAATAAAGTATGCTCACAGGACACAGACTTCTAGGACAGGGCTGGCCAGTTCCTTCAGCATCGGCGAGTAAATCCTCCTCCTCCTGTGATCAGACACTTCCATTTTTGTGGGCAGTCATAAAGGGCAACTCTCCTTCTACCGGTCAAAGGCAGGCAGAGCTTCTGGAGGGAGAACTGAACCCTCTGCCCCTCGTGGTAGTTGAAAGCCTGCTGCTGCACTTTTACAGACACTCACTTTATGTGCTACTCTTCTTTGGCTTACCTTGTTTGCCAGGGTTGTCACTTGCTTTCTCTACCTGAAACAGGGCTTAGTACCTGAGGAGAAGGTTTGCTGACCGGTTAAAAGGGAATGAATCAAGAAGTCAGATGTTCTATCCTGTGCTGTGACTGGTAACTTTTTGTTCTCTCCCAATGCACCCTATACATTTGCCCCATAAATCATCTCCTACTTGGTATTTCTAATTTTTTTGCTAATGCATATCAGTTATACAAGGTTGCAGGCTTTGTTTTGGCATGTTCATGTATCACTTGTTATATGAACTTTGTGCCCAGACATTGCAAACTTTCGCTGCTTCTTTTCCAGCTACCAGCAAGGTTCATGACACATAGTAAGTTACTAATAAGTATTAGTTGAATAAGTAAATACGTTTACTTATATCAGATTTTGAAATCACAAGCTCTTTGTTGCTTATGCAGTTTATCAGAGCAAATAATACACAAATATAGCAGCAAAGAAATGCATTCAATCTGGCTTTGATCTGTTAATATAAATCATATTTCTCAGGTCTACATTTTTCTCTCAAGACTCCTAGGTTTAGACCCTTTCTGTCTGATCCATCTCCTTTGCTAACAGTAAAGTCAATTACTTTCTTTCTTATTATCTAATTTACCTTGCTAATTCTCCTCTCTTAACATAGAATTAGGTCACTGAGAAAGGAGTTTCAATACGTGCTTGTCTTTTTCCACTCTCTTCCTATCTTAGGGAAAATTCTCAACTCATTTCCTAATTGACTAAGAATTTCCAACGCTTTAGGACTAAACTCTCTCCAAGTGTGATTTCTTTCTGAAATCTGTTTTTCTTTGATTCCCTCCCTTCTCAATGCCATTTCTACTCTCCTTTAATTAAACTTCTCTGTTCCTCTTCTGTTGGACACTATTACTCAGCTAAGAGGTGCTATTTTCAACCCTGTCATCTTTTTTTTTAAATTTTTTAAATGAGATTTTCTTTTTTTTATTTTTTTAAAAAAATAAAAGCACAAAAACATATTAACAAACAGACACCAATTAGCATAAAAAATAGTACAATCACAACTGATCTATAGACAAGGTGACATGGTCTCAACAGTGGTTATTGCTTTATCCATTGATATCTTCGAAGTGTAAATATATGAACCCATATACAGACATGCAAAATTGGTCAGACCATTAAACCCTGTCACCTTTTAAGGCTCCTCTTCTTGGTTGTGTCATTCATGAAATGCCAATACAAGTTCCTAATCAGCTGACACCTACAAGAGTTTAAATCACTTATGGAGGTGATTTAAATCTTTTAGTAGCAAGTGACCCCTTACCTTCGGATTCCTTATAAAGTAAAAGCTTTCCTCATCCCTTGAATACTAGGTAAGCTTTAGAATTCAAAATGAAACCTGAGATTCACAAAAGAACACTCTACAGCTAGATATGCCTGATAGGAGGTCACCTACATTACAAAGCAATTGGTCTTCTTGAAGAGGAAAACTTACACACTTTGTGAGCACTGTTGTTGTGTCTGTTCATTCACTATGGTAGAGTCAGTTCCAAGTCCTGTTAGCTACACAGAGGTCAAAATATTAGTCAAAATAAATGAAAAGTTTTGATCTTTTCACGCCTCACAAGGAGAAAATCTTTTTTTTTTTTTTTTTTTTTCCGGGACCGGGGATCGAACTCAGGGCCCTAGTGCTCAGCGGCAAGCACTTAGCCCACTGAGCTGTACCTCCAGCCCTAGGAGAAAATCTTTTGGAAAAGGCAAATGACATAATCCTCTGGGTCGTCTGTAATGGAGAAGAGCTATTTATTCAGCAAGAAAAAGAATAACGTAAACATCTGAAGCCAAACACTATCTGTGTCACCTGTGTGCCTTGTTAGTAGGTACTGAATTTAGCAGTGCTCACTAGACCCTTTTTATGCCTGGATTCCATTTTTGGGCCCATTCCACAAACACCACTGACCTTGCTTGTCCTCTTTCGCGCCGCTCCTTAACCAAAATTGAAGCAAAGGCCGAATGCTTTGAGTTGCTCTCTGTAATTACGTATCATGGAAGCCTGATGGTGCTTCTTGACCAACAACAAAGCCCCAAACAACCTGCTGAAACAGGGGAGACATAGGTATGTAACTCAGTGCTTCCCCTCCACCATCCGGGGACCTTCGGATCTACCCAAAGAATGTTACTAAGGGAACAGTGCAGCCTTTTCATAACTTCCTGTAGTTTCAATTTAGGAGGAAATAATATTGTTATTCATTAACAATAATATTGTTGTTCATTATGGTCAATAACAAACCTGGTAACTTATTTTAAGTGATATATTTAAATTACACTGTAGTCCTTAAAAAGCTTTTTGCTGACAGAATCTTTTAGGGTTGAAAATGCAAATTGGACCTGAGCAAGAAATACTATTTTTAGACTTATGCACTTTAACTTAACTGTGACACTGCCATAGTGTTTTTATTTATTAACAAACTGTAGTTTTGTTGTGAATTTTGGGGGAATTCCTACTAGAAAAGTATTGCTGGTCCTACTTTGGCTATGAGCCATTCATTGAAATGGGCTATGAGATAAGAATAAAGAATTTCACTGAAGAATGCCAACTAAAAATTATTATTGTAAATCCATCAGACCTGAGAATTCTACAATCTAGGGCCAAATGAGGTGAAAAAATTTGCAAATAAGGCCATGCATGTTATAGAGCACTTAAAATCTTAATAGGATAAAACAGTGGCTGGACTATAAACTTAACCTCTCTCTATAAAGCTTCAACAAATTTTGTTGTTATTTTGAGTTATGGCAGCATGATACTATAGGAAAGGCATTAGCTTAAAATTAGACCTTAACTCAGTCTAAATCCATATTGATGATCTTGGGCATACAACCACTCTGTGCCTGGATTTTCTTAAAGCTGAGCTAGTATTTTCTACTTTATAGAGCAGTTTGAAAGAAGAAAATCAAATAAATCCAAACAGGCAATTTTGCATGGTCATTAAGAGTCTAGACTCTGGCAATTAGGCTATTTGAATACAAACTCTTGCCACCTGCCAATTGGATGGCCTTCAATTCAGATAATTTATTCTCATATTTCTAGATCTCAAAAATGGTAACTACTCAGTCCTGGTGGTGCATGCCTTTATCCCCTCTCTCTGGGAGACTGAGGCAGGAGTACTGCAAGGTTGTGTCCAGCCTGGGCAACTTAAGAGACTTAATGAGACCTTGTCTCAAAATATAAAAGGCTCAGGATGTAGCCCTGTGTGAAGGGCCTGGGTTTAAACCCCGGTACCATGTCCATGTGCATCCTCTCTCTCAACTAATATACATATATGCTTAAATTAAAATGAGTATTAAACTTTTCATTTACAAAAGTGTACCACTTGATCTAAGTACTAAGTGAATGCTTGGCACACATTGGTTTCTTCTATTATTATTATGACTATTATTATTATTACATTTAAGCATCTTTGTCTAAACTCAAAGGAAAACCCTATACTCTGTATTCTCTCTGTATATTTGATAACAGATGAAGTCCACGCGCACTGCAACTTGCTATAAGTTTGTCCCTGTATATTTTTGTTGTATGTATAGGGCTTATGCACTTAAGATAGATTAGTCACATATTACAGGTGGTCCTCAGGTTATGATATTTCAATTTAAGAATTTTCCAACTTCATAATGATGCAAAAGTAATAAGCACTCATTAGAAACCATACCTCAGATTTCGAATTTTGACCAAACTGCCAAAAGGCCAGATAACACACCATGGAAATGCTAAGCAGTAACAGCAGCTGCACGTCCCACTCAGCTACTCTCTAACAACCAATACTCTACCGTGGACAGCGGTGTTCAGCTATGGTGCTTGGTAAACAGGGTCTATTAAATGCTTTTGTGACCCAGAAAATTCTCAATTTATGATGGCTTTAACAGGTTGCAAACTATTGTAAGTCAAGGAGCATCTGTATATGAAATATAGTTATAAACTAATTAATCTTCAAAGTACAGCACCAAAATAGATCTCTTTACTTGAGAGCACAGCTGTACAGAGTAAACTCACTGTACTTGGAAACTTCCTCCACATTATCAATGTAAATCCACAGACAGCTTCAGAGCAGTTGTGCAGTGAGGCCTTCTCTTGTTCTGGACCAACTAGAGACATAAGATTCGGTCCTTGCTCACCTGGACCTTGGGCACTGGTTTCCAAGGAGTCGGTAGTATTTGAATTAAGTGATATGACACCAGTGCAGATTGCATTTAGCACCATTCTCTCCCTTTCCCCTCATTTCCTTAACTGAAGCATAACAAAAATAATTTGGTGCAGAGATTTTCATTTAAAAATGCAGAGTGGATTGTGGAAAGGTGCAGATTGTTTGTGATGAAAGCTCTGTGGGTTTTATTAGCAGTAGAGACCATGTGCTTGCTAATTTTCAGTCATTTTCTCTTCAGAAATGGTCCCCTGGATTCTAGCTTTCACATCACTGCCTTTTGAATGGAATCCTCTGCGACCTGTTGTGATTGTATTGCATTTTCCATAAGTTTTTTTCAAAATGTTTTGACTTTGCCTTAACTTTGGCTGGTATG
The DNA here is from genome assembly GCA_004027595.1 of Dinomys branickii. NCBI lineage: Eukaryota > Metazoa > Chordata > Mammalia > Rodentia > Dinomyidae > Dinomys > Dinomys branickii. The sequence goes on from PVLD010001353.1 coordinate 91,943, forward strand.
GTGGGAGGAGGGTGGAGGCAGGGAAATGAGATCAGCGGTACTTTCAGGATGGGATCAGAGAGCTTTAAACTGTCAAAAGTTGCCTAGCAAGTAGAAGCAAGCTGAGTTTCTATTCATACTGCACACATTCATGAAAGACGGTCCGGTAATAACAGTTGTCCTGAGGTCTTCACACGACAGCATTTGCTGCTGGGTGCCCCAACACTCTCTGACCTCTCCCAGGCACTTCCAGAATAGTCCTAAGTGAGGCTGATTATAATTATTTTTAGATACTGAAATCAAAATATTGTGTGTTTAGGGTCAGGTAGCTGATGGCTTAAGCCAATTTAGAGAGAAGTAGTTAAAAGCATCTTTGTTCATGAACTGTTTCTTAGCCTTCATGGCATATAGAACAAGAACAGTCGATGGAGAAATCTCACTATGGAAATTTGATTCTTTTCTCTCTCTCTCTCTCTTTTTTTTTCTGGCAGTACTGGGGATCCAACTCAGGACCTTGCATTTGCCAAACAGGCGCTTATCCACTGAGCTATATCCCCAGCCTGGAAATTTGATTCTGATGTTGTAATAAATGCCTAAGGTATTTTAAATATGCCTAATATATAATGACAAAAAGTTTTAAAGTACAGTAGTAATTGAGAAAGAAGTTGTGTGTGTCTCATTCACACTTGATTTTGTTGCCAGTTTTGAACATTTTCCTAGATACTGAAAAAATCTCAAAGAAAAAGATGTACCCTCATTATTTGTGAATTCCATGTTTGCTAATTTGCTTGCTCACTAAAATTTATTTGTAACCTAATGTAGTCCCAGCCCTGCCTCTTCATAAAGTAGGCATGTAACAGAAGTCCAGTAACTGAAATTCCACTGTGTCTCGTCACGGCTAGCAGATGGACAGGAGGGAGTGCCCGGGTCTCTTCTGAAAGATCAGGGAGCCTCCTGAGAGGTCAACAGAAATGTCTCTCAGCCATCAGAGGAGAGAAGTGACTGTGAATATAGTAGTTTCTGCTGTACAACCTGTTCTAAAACATGCCTGCTAGTGACGTGGTTCTTGGGGTAAGGGGCCACGAAAGTACTGGAACCCTCTAGAAAAGCGAAAGATGGAAGAAGCAGGCATTTTTCCTGCAGATGGCGCTAGTTCCCAGAGGGAACTGGCCCCTGGATGGGGTCTGAGTGAAGGTTGTGGAGAGCCAGCGGAGCCATGGAAGCCCGGAGGAAAGGGCTCGAGCCCCAGACATGGGTGAGGTTTTGGAAGTACTTTCACAGACCTCAGAGGACACTGGTCGCTGCAAAAATGTGCTGCCTTAATGTGGTCCATTTCAACTTGCAGATGACAGGACAAGAAGAAGTATCTTCACTTTCACATAGAAGATCTTCCACTCCTTGTTTCTGGGTTTGTGTCTAACGGGGTCTTCCCCTGACTGTGTATCAGAACCACTCAGGAAGCCTTTAGAAAATGCCCACACCTACCCAAAAGGCTCTGATGTTATTGATCAAGAGAGAATCCTAGGTTTCTCGGATGATTCATGCTTTGAACCAAGATTGGAAAGTGCTACACCCCAAACATATTTCTGAGAATTTTCACTCTCCTTAATCCAGTGTGCTCCACAGAGGGGTCAAGCAGGACCCCTGCTAAGACTGACTCCGCCTCTTTGGTAGGAGTTCACCTGGACATGCTGAGGCCTGGTGCTGTCTTCCGCCTTTGCCCAGCATGAGCTTCTGGTGGTGAGACTGACATATCTCAAGAGTGGAAGCTGTGTTACAGTGTGGCAGGGCAGGAGGTGAGGAGTGCGGGGTGGGGACAGTAAGAGTCACTGGAAAGGAGCAGGCCTGAGGGTTGCATGAGGCTGTTCCCTCCACCTGCCCCATCCTGCTCAGAGCCACACACAGCCAAGAACGAGCTCTGGGCCTTCGTCATTGACTAGGTGTTTGGTCATGATAAAATTACTTAACCTTGTAAAAGCAGAATAACTCTGGGATTCAAAACAGGTCTGTCTGACTGAAGCATCCAAATGTTTTCCCAGCTTCTATAGGATCTCCTAATTTATATCCTAAGTATATGCTCAGTAATGAATACAGTAATTAGTCATTTCCCAGATAGGGGCTGAGCTTGCTTTTAATTCTGATAGTCAAATAAATCGGGACAATGTTACAAGCACATTAGTTAGGGAAAGAGTGGCACGTCATCTGTTATCAGTCCAGCACATTCAGAATTGTCATTTGTAAGGAAGAAGCTCATTATTAATAGGAGATTACTTCTCTTGTCTTTATGTGACTATTCTGAAATTAAAAATAAACTTTTGTCTTTATTGCAAAGGCAATGCATGTTTATCTAATGCAAATTGGAAAATAAAGATAAGCAAATACACGAAACTGAACATCTCCACACCCTTCCACCTAGATATTACTGCTGTAAGTACCCTAGTATATCTCCCTAGGCTTTCTGTGCTTCGGTATAGCATTTTAAAAACTGTAGCATACTTTCTTACACTTTGTAACACTGTTTAGCAATATTCTGTGTCAATACCTTTGCCCTTGCTACATCACTTTTTATGTTGACTTATTAAGATGAATAATACTGTTTGATTTTTAAACCACATTTGTTTACACAGAAGTCAGAAATCCACAGATAAGGAAACATCTGAAGGACCCAGGTGTGGCTCTGTGGAGAGGTTGAGTAATTCAAAACAAAGTGCAAAACAGAAAAACAATTACAGCCAGTTTGACAGTTGTGTGTCTGTTTCCTATGGTCCTTCTACCCACAAGTCTACCGCTGACTTCAAAGAAAAGTCAGCACAGAGGAGGTCGGAGGATAAGGTGCAAAAGGAGAGTCAAACCCACGATAAGAGATTAAAGGGAGGTTGATCAAAGACCTACCATAAAAGTGCTAGCCAGAGATTTGCCTTGGCCCATGGCCCCAGAATATTCATCAGCACGGAGCTCTCTTTGAAGTGATTAGAAGCACCATACTCTGCTGAGCTCTGTAGTCCAAGGGAACTTACAGATTGCCAGGAGAAGGAGTTTGCATGGTTGGCTCTTCCTGGCTGCTCAGCAAATGGCCTGAATACTGTTTCTTGGGTATATTAGGCAGATGTAAGGAGTTTGACTATACTAGGGATCGGGTGAGAAAACTGACAGAAGAGGGGAAACCTAATCCTTTTACTCTCTGGGGCTGTGGGATGTACACGTGCCTTCAGTAATCATGACTTTGTGTCCTGAGTGCAGAATTGTAACCATCCCCAACCTTTTCACGGAGGCTAAAAGGCGTGTGGTGTTTCCACATAGGCAGTGAGATGTGCTCGTTAGGATGTACTCGCTGCTCTCCTTACTCGCTCGTTGCCTTTCTGAGTAGGAGCTGTAGGGGCTCTGTGGGGCTGTGCCATAAACCATCACTTTCCCCGGAGAGGGGAAGAAAACACAAGCGCTTCCCAAATGGTACCAGTTGTTACAACATTCATTTTAAATTTTTGCAGGGGAATTGTGTGAAGTTACTAAAGGTGTGTTCTGAGATCTTTGGTGAGCATCCCTTTACAGGCTCCGAATTTTCTGGGGGGAGGGGTTGTTTTGTTTTGTTTCTTCACATGATAATCTATGTATTTAGGGTCTTCATTGTCACTTTTCAATGACTTCTTTGTCTTTCAGTTTCCTGTTCTTTACTTGAGGTGATGGAGTTTTCCCCAAAAGGTCTCGATTAAGCTCTGTGAAAGAACTAAGCAATGCATTCCCTACCTTAATGGAGCGACAGATCAGGAGAGAAAATAATAAATTTATACCCGGGATATGAATAGGATACAAGCTGACATGGGATGGTCTTACATAAAAGGGGAAAATTTGGATCTTATTTTAAATACTTGAAATTTGCCTGTAATTCCAGCACTCTGGAAGGCTGAGACAGGGGGATTGCAAATTCAAAACCAGCCTAGGAAAATTTGCAACTTTGTGATACCCTATCTCAAACTGAAAAAATTAAAGGCTGGAGATATAGCTCAGTGCTAAGGCCTTGACTTCAATCCCTGTACTCAAAAAAAAAAAAAATCTTTAAATTTCAAAAGGTGAAAAAGGATAAAAAGATACACAAGTGGTGGCAGGCACAGCACAGTCAAAGTTATAGCAGTGGAAAAATAAAAGGCATTTCTGAGCAAAAAGTAAAGACATTCATTTAATTGAGACAGATGGTGTCACGTGAGAAAGCAGAGGATAGCTTTGCTAAATACATAAGGGTTAGAACATTCCATGGGATCAGGATTTTGTTGTGAATGCAGAAGGAAGGTACTGAAACCCTTGGAGTGGAACAGCATGCTGAAATGCTTTGTGAAAGCCGATCTACCTGTCAAGTGCAGGGTGGATGGGTAGGAAGAGGCCTCCGGCCACAGTTTCAGTGCAGGAGCACAGATTTAATGCCTGAGACAGAAGCAAATGGTGGAAATGAGAGGATCTTGGTGACAACAAAACAAGAACTGATCTGACCTGTGGAAGCGGGAGAGGGGCGAAGGAGGAGGAATGAGAGGACTTGACTGCACTAGAGATAATTGCATCATATTACCCAGGTGCTCCGTGGGTGTGCAGAGAGATCAGTGGAATGGTTAGGTACACAGAACACATGTCCACAGTGGAAACCACGAAGTGGACTCATGGAAGCCTTCAAGACCCATCCAGTGAGCTCTGAGGAGTTCAGAAAAAGAAATAGTCCTTTTCAGCTTGAGGGAGGAGACGTGCAGAAGAGAACACTGAATGATGGACAGACTCTGGAAAGAAGTGGGGAGAGGTCAAAGCTGTGGTGTCAGGAGGACAGAAGCACAGGCACGGGGCTGGGAAAGCACAACAGTGTGTGCAAGACATGGCGTGAGTCTGCTGCTGGGGATAGAAAGCTTCAGTTAAAATGCAGAGAAGCAAAAAGGAAAGGTAGAGACATGTGACTGGTGTTGTCAAGGTTTTGAGGTCAAGTTAAACAGTTTGTAGTTTAACATGGGAAACGATAATCCACTGATGTTTTTCAGCAAAGTTGTGGCCAGTGCAAGAGGTCATTGGGAAATGGAGGTTTAATCTGTCAAAGGGCAATAGAGTATATAGAAGGGTGGGAGAGTTCTATCAAGATGAGTAATTGGGTATCTTTTAATCAAATGATGGATATCTTTTGGGTATCTTTTGAGGGTGAAGACATAAACACCATTGACACTGATTAAGAAAGGTGAGTTACAGAAAAGAGGTAAAGGAATTATCCTGAGGCCCAAGGAAAGAGAAATTCAGAGTTTCACTCAAATTTCAAAACTGGGAGGCTGTGGTAACAATTTTGCTGTACATCAAAGCATAAAAATTGAGAGAAGCCCGGTTTGAAGGCAACCCTAAGTTTAACATTAATATTAAGGAGATGGAGCCTGAGGTACTCACAAGCAAATATGTCTGAAAGGTGGTTAGAAGCGAGGGCGTGCAGCTCAGCTGGAGAGCAGATTGAGCACACCAAGTTGAAAAAACGCCAGACAGCTCAGCAATTGTTTGAAGTTTTCATAATTAATTGATTTTGAAAGTAGAGTTCTTGAAAAGCTTGTTTTAGATTTTATACTCTCTTGATATGGATGAATTCTCAGTTACTCTTTCGTTTCCATTGGAAAACACTCCAGGTTCTGACGAGAAATTCAGTGAGGAGGACTGCAGCAGGATTTCCTGTGTTTTGGGTGTAGACTTGGTGGGCATCAGGCTATATTTCGGTCTTCAATGGTCATAATTCATACATTCCACATCTTTCTCAATACAGCACCTCCCAGAGTCAGTGTCTTGCACCTTATGCATAAGCAGTGTTGGTTAATTTGCATTTTTATTACAGTTCTCAAAAATAAAAAGACTGGACATAAGAAAAGCTAACAAGCTTCCAGTCATTTTATAAAGATGGACTCTACACAAACAAATGCAAATCAGATATAAATTTGAATTGCAAAACTTTCATTAGCACCATCCAAGGAGTAATAACTGACTTCCGTTCCTTACCGGAATGATAAAAATCCATTAACAATCCTTTATCCTTTGGAGTCTCAGAAATATTTCACAAATCACCTTGAAGAGGAAAGCTGACATTGAAAAGTTCTCAGAGTGACACATGTCATTGTGTTAATCCCCCCCAGGATGACCAAAGCAAAGCAGAGCTGTGTTCTTGTCTATTCTGAACTAGCCACTAATAGGAAACTCAGTTATTTGGTGGGACATGGTCCCAGAGACTCATCTGAGTAAGGAGGGGTCAGGAGACTTAGCATGAGAGAACAAAGACCATTCTAGAATACAACAAACCAACTATAGAGAAGAAAAAAGGGATGAAATACCAATAAAATCATTGTGCCACCAGAACTAACAACTATACAGGTAAGAACAAGGAGCATCAGTACAATTGCCATGACCCTCAATGGAACAATGTGTCCCTCCTTTCCCTTTTTAAACTATTTAAGAAACACACCCTTCACTTTGCCTCATCCTTTCTCTGTTCTTACAGCCGCTCGACTGATCCAGAACATGGACCCAACAGCTGAGCCCTGTGCAGACTTTTTCAAATATGCCTGTGGAGGCTGGTTGAAACGCAATGTCATCCCGGAGACCAGTTCCCGTTACAGTAACTTTGACATTTTAAGAGATGAGCTAGAAGTAATTTTGAAAGGTTAGCGGTGATTGTGTCAAAGGCTTCTCTCTTCATCTATCCATTTTTTAAGATGCGGCTGTCAGCTTCAGTAGGGAACATTGCTAAAGATTAGCACTGATAATTTCTACCAGGGGGGTAGACCTGCACTGAGCCACCGAGAGGGGTAAACCCTGAAATGGATGTGCTGGCATCTCAGCAGTTCTGTTTTCATTGGTGGGAACACACAAGATAAAGACCTTTCAGCCCCACTATACAGAAGAAAAACATTAAATGAGTTCTACTAAAAACTACACCCCCAGGTTTTCTACCCCAGCCCTGTGTGCTCAGTTACTGTAACACATTGCTGTGGTTCACCTTCCCTGGGGAGGCGCAAGTGTCGGTTCCAGTCCCTGTCACCTCCAACCTCTGTCCTCTCCTCTTCTAGAAGTTACTTTGTAAACAAACAACCAAATATATATATTTATTTATTCATGTATCTGCTATTTTTAATACCCAATCAAGCAGAGCAATTCATTTAATTCTCTTGTAATATGAATGGTAGAACACAAATTTCATTATTTTCCCACCATGGAAAGTATTATGCATATTAAATCCCAAATGCCTAAGAATTAGTATTTGTTTTCTTTTCAAACTGAATTTCAAAAACTGTTACCTGTGGCAGAGCAGTATATATATATATATCTCACTACATACACACACAGATAACTTAGGCAAAAAGCCTTTCATCTGACTTTGCCTAATGAAACTACTTTGATGCTAGGAATGTTGATCTGTCTGATGAGGAGTTTGGCCTTTGTGATGGAGTTTTGTTATGAGGAGGGACAAAAAGCAAGTTTTTTATTTGAAAGATTAAAAAACTAGCCAGGTGTGGTGGCGCACTCCTGTAATTGCAGCACTCAGGAAGCTGAGGCAGGAGGATCCTTGGGAGTTTGAAACAGCCTGGGCTACAAAGTGAGCTCAAGGCCAGTCTGAACTACACAGAAGACCCTTTCTCAAAAACACCAAAAAAGAAAAAAACCTAACAAAAACAACATCAATGAAGACAAAGTCAAAACAACACAAAAACAACAAAAACAATACATGACCTCAAAACAAAATGATAGGAATTAACAATGGTTGCTACATTACATACTGTTATCTTCAGCAAAGTTGCTCCGTCCACCAGACATAAGAATGTAAGATTGATCAAACAATCAGAGACAGTAACAAGTAATAAAAAATAAGAATGTTCCAGGGTGTCATCATACAAAATGGTAGGAGTTCAACAATGGTTCTTGTATTGCATATTGTTGTTTTCAGGTCAGTCATTCTAATTACCAGATTCAAGCATGCAAAACTGGTCAAGAAAAAAGAAAATTTTAAGTATTGACGGTTCTTTTCAATAGATCACAGACATCAATAATACACCTATCCCAGCTATCCTTGTATATACAAATAAATTTTGTTTTTCATTTTAAAGAGAAAAGAAAACAAACCAAAATAACAAAAACAAATACTTAAACAAAGCAGCATAGAGAACAATAAAAATGATACAGAATTTCAAAACAAGGTGATAGGATATTAACAATGGTTTTTATATTACATAGTGTTATCTTCAAAATGGTCGCACATATAAGCAGATATAGGCATGTAAGATTGATCAAAAAATTACACCTTAAATTGTAATAAACCAACAGATGTAAGTAGTACGATTATCCTAGCTGTGCTGTGTATACATATACACATTTTTTCTCTTCTTTCTTCTCCCTCTCCCCTCTTTCATCCCAGTTGCTCTTTCCTATTTGAGCAGTTTCTTTTCCCTTTCACAATATCTATTGTACCTTTCAGCTAAAAACAAGATTTTTACTGAACCTGTGTTGAAAATGTGAATTACAGCTACAAATGAACAATTATATTAATGTATTTTATAAAATCCCTTATTTCAGATGTCCTTGAGGAACCCCAAACTGAAGATATTGAAGCAGTGCAAAAAGCAAAAACATTGTACAGGTCTTGTATAAATGAATGTAAGTGCTCTTCATTTTGATTGCATTAGGAGCGTACATACACGGGAGCCAAAAGCTTCATAGATGCGTATTGATTCTCTTTTATTGTCTCCAAAGCTGTTATTGATAGTAGGCGTGGACAACCTCTACTCAAACTGTTGCCAGATATATATGGGTGGCCAGTGGCCACAGAAAATTGGGAACAAACATATGGTAAGGCAATTTTCCTCTCTTTTTTAAACAATTTCCACATAAAATCTATGATAGTAACGTTCATGAACTAAAGCTTCTAATGATACCTTTCACCTTTTTTGCTTTAGGTACTTCTTGGGCAGCTGAAAAATCTATGGCACAATTGAGTTCTAAATATGGGAAAAAAGTTCTTATTAATTTTTTTGTTGGTACGGATGATAAGAACTCTACCTACCATATAATTCATGTAAGTTTGTATCAGACAGCCAGAGTTACCTTAAACTGTAGTAATCTTTGTACATTACTGTTATTGATATTTAGAAATAATGCTTATTTTCATTTTAAGCATAAACGCAAGTGGGCAATAACTTCATACTCTGTCTAATACCCAGGGTCTCAATTTTGAAACTATGTTCTTGATGCTGTAGTTTAGATATTTGTCTCTTACTTCTACTGGCTTTGTTTAAGAAATCTCATCTTGCTTTAAATAAATGATAAGAAAGGCTCTGGCCCTTCTATTGAGGAAAAGTCCCCGGTTTCTTTATACGTTTTATGAAAGAAATCATGCCTCTGTTTATATAATTAATGTGGGCCTGTAAACTCTCTTAGTAGATTTTTAAAAACAGAATAAAAAAGGGGATTTTGAACACAGTTTTGGTTCTCACTAGAGAATATTTGTATGTTCTTCTTAGTTAAGGTAAATAAAATGCCTTTCTTTTAAAATAGCTTTATTTGGATTGCTTAAAATTTAAACCATTTGTTTTAGGATCATCTAAGGTGAGATTAATGATGTGTTTAGAATCAACCAGTCTATAGTGTTTTATGTAGTCTTCTGTGAAAGAAACTGCACTAAAATTTGCAGGCCACAGCACCATATTTATGGAATCTTTATGGTCATTTTTAAATAAAATCCTGAAAGGAGCTGAACCTGACATTTTCCTGCAACACAGTCCTTTTCAGTGTCCCAAACACTTTCCTGTGTTCTCAAATGCCAGTATCCTGCATGTCACCTTGAGGGTCAAGAAGTTGTGGCAGGAGCAGAGCCCCTGCTGTGGAGATGCCTTTTTTCTTTCTACAGTGTTCCTTGCGTCATTTCCTGTGTGTTGGTCGGGGCTCCCTAGAACTGCTGGGATCCTCACTTTAACTCATAAAAGCTCTGGTTTGCCCTTGCACCCAGTTTGCCGCGCCATGCAAAGGAAGCAGTTTCACAGAGGTGCTCAGCGTGCTCTTCCTTAGGTACTGTAGCTGGAGCAGACTCACCAGAGCAGCACTGAATCTCCTCTTTTGGCTGCTGTTTGCACTTGCTTAAGTCCTTCCAGGGACAGTGGCTTGGAAGAGAGCTGAAGAGGCACAGCCGCTATTCTTTTGTGGTAGAGGATCTCAGTAAACTTTCTAATAGTAGTATTTAAATCTCTAAAAGCCTTAATGTTACCACGGAAGTTTTCTGTAGTGTTCCCAGAATCCATCTGAGTAAACTTGAAGGATAGATCTACTCCAACCAACAATAGTAAGTCCCCACTAAGGATGTGAGTAAATCAGAGTCGCCCCCAGTGCACACTGGAGTGTCCTGAAGTGGGGGAGTCCTGTAGATGTGCAACTTAGAAAACGCCTGGTACTGGATTGTCATGTGCTTTTGTTGGCCTGCATCTTCTGCTCTGCTATAAAAATCCTACTATATATTTTGTAAAATTAACTCCAGTTGCCTTCAATATGCACAACAAAAATTCATCCAGATTATTGAAATGCCTGAGTTTCACACTTGTAAGTAATGTAGAAAAACTATTTCCTGATTATGTACTTAGTTTCTGATTTTTCCCCACATAAATATCAAGAAGACCGGGCCTTTGTGCACTTACAGACAGGAATGTCTATATTTTGTCCAATGGTTTTATATATGCTAAATGGTTTATTTTCTTTGAATTTTTTTAATAGTTTGACCAACCTCGACTTGGCCTCCCTTCCAGAGACTACTATGAATGCACTGGAATATACACAGAGGTAAATGAAAGAAAGAGGGAAAGACGAATAACCAAAAACAAATTATAGAACTATATGGCGTAAACCTATAAACAGTCAAAAAGACTAGAGCCAAATTTTTAAAACCTTCTTAAGTTCTTTTCTCAGGACAGTTACAATCACACATAATAGTGAACTATCATTAGTAGAATGAATGATATCTACTACTAAATTAATTCTACTATCATTAGAATAAATATTCAACTAATGACAGTAGGTAAAGAAATAAGGAAACTTGAAATTCTTTGTGTACTGATTAGTGTTTAAATCACATGCCCCATTTTGAAAGGTCAACTTTAAATGTTTTAATTCACCTGAAAATTGGATCATTTATACATAATCTGATGTGTTATAATATAAAGTTGTAGCTGTGAGGATCAGAGATTGACAGGCCCAGTGAGAAACACTCTTCCAGAACTGTCTGATTTCACTTTCTGAGGACTATGCAGACAGGGACATTCAGCTTCTGTTTCTCATACTGGCCAGTGAGCCCCACTGGACTGTACCTTATTATGCTCACGGTCATGCCACCCGCGGGCTGACCCTGATGTGCTTTTGGTTACTGGTGGACAAAACTATAATGTTGTATATTATTAGATATTAGGGGAAGGTGTTGGTCCCACAAATGCTTTCCTCATAATTACTTTGCAGTTCAGAAATAAGTTCAGTTTACCTTTGATGATTTTAATGGGTCACAGTGTGGTGGTATGGCTGAAATTACTTCTTAAAGCTATTAGCTAAATATGTTTTGCTAGCATTTATTTTGCCTAATTATTAAATTCAGATAACGTGGAATAAGATGTCTTTTTTGAATGGCCACACAACACTGCAATGAAAAACATAATACAGTATATTTTCAAAATTAATCCCACAGGTAATCAGACAGGTGTGGGGTATTTGAGTTATCTAGTCACTGTATAGGTTGAAGCTACTGGCTTTAAAAGTTGCCCAGCTGTTTCCTGTTTCAGATGTGAAACCGACTGAGAAAACTGGGTTACTATGCTGTGTTATCTTTACCATCGATTCACATGCTTTCATGTTTAGGGTTCTGCCCTTTGATATGACTCTTTTACTCAAAGTGTTTTACATTTTTATGTTTCTTACATCAAGGTAGAGCTGGCAGCTCGTTCTGCATCTGCTGAGATCATCAAATGGGTTTTTGTCCTTCATTTTATAATATAGTGTGCCTCTTTTATTGATTTATGTATCCTGAATCATCCTTGCAGGCCTGGATGAATCCCACTTGATTGTGATTGGTGGTCTTTTTAATGTGCTGCTTAATTTGCTTTGCTAGTATGTTGTTAAGAATTTCGCATCTATATTCATCAGGGATATTAGCCAACACTTTTCCTTTCTTGTAGTGCCCTTATCTGGAGGTGGTGTTAGGACTGGTCTCATAAAATGAGTTTGGAAATATCACCTTCAATTTTTTGGAAGAATTTGAGAAAGACTAATAATGGTTCTTGTTTACATGTTCAGTAGAATTTAGCAGTGAAGCTCCCAAAACTAAGATACTTCAACTTATTTTTCCTGAGTGCCCTAAAATTTCAGATTTTCTAATAGTACAGATGTGATAATTTATTTTTTAATCAGATAGATAATGTAATATTGGCCATTTCCCCAGTGGAATTGGAGACAAGTTATAGAATCCAGAGAACAACTACAAGAGAAAAATAAACTAATTCAGTCATTTCTCCTTTGGTCCCTTTGTGAAGAGAATGCTAAGATACTTGACCGGGGCTAAAGTACAACACAAGACAGTATCTATTCCAAAAGAGAACACTAGAAATTTCAATCCATGTTTTTATCTGTGTGAGTAATCTTTTACCCTCTTGTCCAGCTTGAGTTCATTGGACTGTATAATGCCTAGCATTCTAATGTATATGCCATCTGTCCACAGGTGATTCCATCTTTAAAAGTCTAGAAGAGCATGTTTGGTTGGTATTTAGTGATCTCAGTAGCTTGAACAACCTTATAGGAGTGCCTTGATCATAATAAGACGTACATACAATTACAAAAATCATTATGATTGTTCACTGCATTCTCTGCTTAGGATTAAGGACACATATTGAATCCAAACAAATTATATTATCTATAGATGACCTACAATAGTCAACCTCGGAAGGACAAGTGAAACAGAATGGACTTGTGACCACACAGAAGGACACACATTCACCAGACTGAATAAACTTCATGAGCTCATCAAGACATCTCTTATTTTGAATCTCTCATTACAGACAGAGCCCTGAGGTATTCTCACTATATGAAAGATATTTTAATGACACATTACCTTCTAAAAGATAAAAGTATTGAGATTCAAAACAAAGATATACATTCTATGCTAGGAAATCAGTATGAGATATACATGGCCTCTAAAAGACCATCATTGCCTTTTTGAAATTTTAAAATGCGGCCAACCAACCATTGCACATAAGAAAATTCTTATGAGAGCAATGATGTCCTAATTTTTAAAAGTATCATTCATCTTCAGAAGAGCATCTGAACTCTGTACTGGCAGTGAATTGGAACTGACCTCAAAGCTTTAGTTTCTCTTCCCTCTAAGCTAATTGTTACTCACCAAGGCTAATTGTCACTTTGTCCTCCTGTGTAAGGAAATCTGTAGGTCAGATGTAGCATGATTATAGCTATAGATAGATGACAGGTATGCTTATTCTCTGTTCTGTAAAGGCAGAATCGGAGAGGGCAGTTTCAAAATTGAGGGACTACTTCGTATGTGCCAGTGACAGGCCTTTAGGCAGTCACTCGCACACATATACACATTTCAAGAAGAGCCTGACTGTTTTTACTTGTTTGTTTATACACCAACAAAATATATACTTGAGCAGAGCATTTCATGGCTAAAACAAAAGGAGAAAAGCATGGGGTTAGAAGATGGCAGTCCAAGGAGAAAACACAGAGGTTAGAGGTAAGAATCTGTGAGATAAGATGTTGCAGTCCACGGCACGGGAGAAGGCCAGAGTGATATACATTCGTTTAGAGATCCTCTAAATTCTGTGGGATCATAAGACAGGGAGATGCTTTAGTGATATACCTAGAAAGGTGTGCACACTGAGATGGGCAGCTCCTTAGAGGAGTAAATGAAAGCTGGAACTGAGGTTACACCTTAGATACAATTTTATTTTTTTGTGCACCTAAAATACAAACTGAAAGAAACAGCTCAGACCTGGAGTTGAAAAGTGCTGATGAGATGAAATGAGTGAAAAACACTTAATATACTTGAAATTTAAGTTTATTCTTTGCTATTCATTGAGAGTCTGCCATGTAGCAGAGTTTTCTAGGCGTTAGGGACTCCAAGGAAACAAGATCTTTACTCTCATGAAATTCATGTTCTGATGGGAGGAGACCAACAAGGAGGAAACAAGTAAATAAACAAGTAAATGTAAGACAGTAGGATAAATTGAGATGGTGTTAAAATGAAATAAAATGATATATGATAATTAATGACTGGAAATAGGACTGGGTGGGTATCTGGCTGCTCTTTGTAGAATGCGTTATAATGGAGGCTGAGAGATCAGAAGAGGCCACACAGTAACTTCGGTGCAAAGTGATGGTGGACCCAGATGGCAGCAAGTAAGATACAGAAATGCAAAACGACCTAAGATAGCTTCTATAGATGTCTCTCTCATTACAGGGAAATTATGTACTTTACTGAGCCAGCGTGTCCATAAATGTGTAGACTGAGCCTCACTCTTTAAAACAGCTACAATTTGATAGGACACAACCCACAAAAGAAATTAGTTGCCTCATTTTCTCCTTTCCGGCTACCAAGTGATCAATAACCCAGAAGATTTTACCCAGCCCAGGTGTCTATACTTAACAAAGCATACAAGGCCACTTTAATTTGGGACTTAGAGAACATGACAAGAACATTTGGGGAGATTGACCAAACCTAGTTTGTGAAAAGGTCTTTATACAGCTTCTAAAATCTGTGGGTTCATAAAACATAAAGATGTTTTAGTGATATATCTAGGAAGGACTGTATGCAATAAACCTTAGAAGTTCTTGTGTGGCCCTGCCGGGTCTATCTATTTTGAAAGCCTCAAACAGTCTTCATCTTTGTCCAAGGCAGAGTCTTTTGAGTCTTGTATTTCTCCTGCCCTATAGTCATGCTTTGTTCCAGGATGTGTTTCACTGACAGTCCCCAGAAATGCTGTGTGACTGTATTTTTGCAGCCCTTCTGTGTGGAGCAAGTCTTTCTGTGCTGGCAGCTGCACATTGTTCAACATGCTGCTTAAACTAGGAAAGGTTCTCAAACCTTTCCGATAGGAAATATCTTTCTTGCTTGGTGTCCCTGTGTGCTCCCCCAGAAAACTTCCTGTGTAATATTTAAATATCCCTCAGTGTTGGTGGCTAAAAATAGCATAGTCCTGTGACTTCTCAGTTGCTTTCTTGCAGTACATGATGTAGGTTTTCTTTTCAGGAAGAGGAAGAAAGAAAAATGGTAAAAAGCTGGGTGCCTAGAAATGAAATCCCTGATCCATAGGTAGCTGGCCCACTAAGGTACTCAGGCATCATCAGTCTGACTGGAAAGCTTTCATTTTTTATCTCTGGGTCTTGCTGTCATTCATTAATGATAATTAATGATACTGAAGTTTGAAGGGAAATACTCAAATGGCATTGCCTTCTTCTCTGATAACTAACAAGCATCACCTTTTGTCTAGGTAGGAGAATTACTACTTCCAAAAAGCCAATTTATGAATATCAGTACCCAGTCCTGCAGAATGAAGATAGTTCTAGTGAGAGGAAAAACCCATGGTGCTGGTGATCATAATTACTACTGTATGGATTTTACAAAAATGTTTAGAACAATTATCCCTTTGAAACTGCTTCATAAGTAGCAGGACTTACTTTTTTAAAGGGCTATGTAGTTGTTTGGGGATTGTTGGTTCTTTCACATACAAAGGATCACTGACTTACTCTGTCGTCAAAGAAGCTGACTTATGACTGTCAAAAGGACGTCTGACTCTGGTCTGTGTGCTAACCAGTGAATATTCTCTCATTCACAAAAAATTAAAAATTAAATTTCAGTTTTAAAAGTAAGCTAGTGTACTATTTTTTTCAGTGTACTATTTAAGTGTTAAAATATGTGTCATTTACTTTTACCCCAAACAGTGACAATTAGACTCACTTGGCATTTTACGTATCTGAAAGCATTTTAAGAAAGAAAATTAAAACCCTCATGTAGAATCGAATCCTGTCATCTAAAATGAATTTAGCTTCAACAGTTGTAGACTTGGATTTTGACAACTCTCTGATGCATTTGGAAGCTGTAGGCTACTAAGCCATGTGTTTTAATCAGTCACAATGGTGTGGTTACCAGGCTGGAACACATTAAACGAAGTAGTGTATTCCGTGCAACTATACTGAATATTCAGGCACATTAGAAACTAATGTTATCACATGGTACCAGTTTCCCAAGAAATGTTACCGGTTTTACAGTTTTCCAGTGTTACCAGTTTGCAGGACCAGGCTAGAAGCATCATCCAGAGTTCTTGGGCTTGCCGTACACCAAAGTTCTATGGTTTCAAATGCAACCATAAGGATAAAGACATTGAAGTAGGGCCAGTTTGCAGTCAGCAAAGAACCACAGGAGGATTCTTGTGATTGTTTTCTCGCCTCATTAACAATAAAGCATCTCATACAGTAAAGAAAAATCTCAGTAGGACGATATTGGAAAATTCAAATGAAATCCTTCATAGTCGGTAGTAATTCCCTGTTGAAAGAAGATAGATTTATATTCTTTGAAATATGGTTAATTCAAAAAGCTACATATTAATACTTTTGAATAGTTGATCTCAGGAGGTCTGACCTCAGACGTACTTATTTACTTCAAAGTAAAACCAGAATTTGGATTACCTTTTAATAGGAAAAGCATAGTTTGTAAGAATATATATGAAATTATCTTTTTATTCCTGTTACCTTAGTGGTTAGGTTTTTAATATGTATTCATAGGCAAAAAATAGTTCATCCTACTGAGTAGCAGATCCATGGATAGTGATACAGCAAGTTCTAGCATTACAGGTGTTCGTGCAAAGAGCGAGCTCCTGTCTTCAGGGAACTGTCTGAGAGCATTTAACAAAGGTCACCAAATGGCAATATGTAAACTTCTAGACTTTTAAATTGGCAATTGAAACATTTGCTTAGTTGCTTGAGAACATATTTCATTTCCCTACCAGTTTAGGTTTGGTAACAAGCCACTACAAATTCAGATGTGTCTTTGCACTCGCAATAAATGTAAGGCTGCCCCTTATGCTTAGAGACATAAAATTCCCTGATGCCTATCTTGAAAACATATCTCCAAGTTACAGGGCCTATTTTTCCTGATCATAGTCGCTTGTTTTACCTGTAATAAAGCTGATGCCATGACCTTAAATTTGGGTAAATTTAGACGAGATCATTACGTTCATTAATGATGGATAATAATGGCTGATAAGTAGCAACAGTTGGGACTTAACAAAAGTGAAATGAAATTTGATGGTTTAATGTCACTGAATTTAAATAAAATGTTTATATGTTCTGTAAAAGGTTGGTACTATAACTAGTTTATAGTTTACTTTTATACACTAAATACATATATGAAAATAAACTATAAAGAAATTGAGTTTTTAGAAGAAATCTGAAATCTAAAACTATCATGTAGTACAATTTGCCAGTGATGCGAGCATCAGAAAATTAGGCAAAACCCTCAGGCATGGGCTGGAGCAGCTCGGAGAGTAAACTCATAAAAAATTGCTGCTTGACCTGAGGAGACAGACATGAAGATACTGTCATCATATTATATGAATTTGTGGGTATCTCTTCATAACTAGCTGAAAAATAATTATGTATGAGCACAGAGAACCTAGAAAAGCAAATTCAGTGAAGGAATATATTATTAGTTAAGGAAAATATAATTACTTATCAAGTGTTTTGTAACTGCGTTCTTATAAAAGAAAACAACTTGATTGAAAATTGAAAATTGCATAATCTCGACAACCAAATGATTTTAAGTTACTCAGTACTTTCAAAGTGCTACTTCGCCACTGCTTTACGCTCTAATTAAAATGTACATACATTGACTTTCTGAGAACCAGTGCAAGTCATTTCTCTTAGAACTTAGGAAAATATTTCTATTTGACTGTGCTTTCTCTGCTACCAAAAATTAATATTGAATTGAGAAAAATGTTTTAACTTAAAGCACCATCATGAATATTTAGGTTAGCCAACAATTTATTATTTATTTCTTGCAGGCTTGTGAAGCATATGTGGATTTTATGATTTCTGTGGCCAAATTGATTCGTCAGGAAGAAGGATTGCCTATTGATGAAAACCTACTTTCTTTGGAAATGAAGAAAGTTATGGAATTGGAGAAAGAAATTGCCAATGTAAAACACATTTTTCTGATACCCTAAATAATGTCAACGGTTTTTTTCTTTGCCTCTCTATTATATTTTAAGGGTAAAAGTGTAACTCTAAAGAATGAGTAAAAAAAGCATAGCACAGTAATGGATCACGCACTTCAAGGGAATCTTTGAAACTAGAATTTTATAGTAAATTAGATTCCTGACATCCAAGAGACACACTGAATCCAACAAATACTAAGCTGGGTACATTTCATTGCCTACTATAGGTAGATTACATCAAACTCTTACCATGTACCGTCAAACTGTTTTTAGATATCCTTGAGACTCATGACACACACAAAGCTGTTTTAGTTTTTCTAATAAGTTTATTCTAAAATTTAAAGTGATCACAAAGATCAGCTCAATTCCTGGGCTAAGAAGTATTAGCCCCGGATGTGGTCATAGGGCTGTGTGACACCGCTAAGCTCAGACTCTCCGCTGCTGAGCTCAGGGAGGATCAGGTGAGAAGAACTGAGCAAGAAAGCCAAGGATGTTTCTGCATCTCTGCTGGCGCCACATAAACCCTTGGAATCTGCATTGGCACTTTCTTCTCTCGTGGTTCTTTGATAAAAAATCTGCAGTCCTAAGCAAGCAAACTGTGTCCTCCAGGTTGTGGATAGAACTCATGCACAGATTTAGTCTAGAACCCAGAGAATCCTCTGAAATTGCAAACAGTAGCAGCCACCCCTAGATGCTCCTCACCGCTACTCTCCAGCCTCACCAGAGTCCTGAAGAGTGAAGATCTTGGAGGGCAATTCTAGCTTTCCTGGGGCCACTGGGAACCAGAAATCCCTAATCACAGCCAGACTGCTTAGAGCTGCAGCTGGGTGAAAAGCAGTTTGATGGTTTATATGTGGTTCTGTGTTGGGAACAGAATTGCAGAACAGTCTCCTGCTCGGATTTCGCCTCTCCTATTTTCCTCGGCTGTGTCTGACTTTGACCAGCCTTGGCAGTGCAGAGGTGGTTTCGTTTTACCTCAGAATTATCTGTGGCTATATTTTCTCCCCTATCTTAGATTCTGAGATTTAGTTGTCTCGGCATAATTTGTGTTGCAAGTAGGGTCCTGCATTGTTTTATATGCAGGAGATGTTCTGTAGTAATTGTTTTGCTTTAGTAAGGAGACAGACACAGTACTTAAAGGGGATATTAATGTCATTAAGTAATAAGCCCCATCTTTAAACCTTCACCTTTTGTCCCTTTTCTCTTGAATTTCTTTTATTCATTCTAACCACTAGATATGGACTTGCTATTTTCTTTTTGCTTTAGATTCAGTGTTAAAGCATAAAAGTAGATATTGTCGAGTACAGAACATGAAACTAGTTAGGCAGAATGCAAAGACAGTCACTAAAGTAGATAGCATTACCATTCTTAGCTAACCTGCAACCTGATTGTGCTATACACTAGGAATTTTCTGTGTTATTTGCCATTTATTAGTGTTGAAACTATTACCCTTGAATTTTAACCAGGGCATTGAATGATAAGATGGGTGTTGGAGACAGAGTATTTGAGAGATGAGATAGAGGTGACCATATCCAAAAAGGTTATGATATGAAATAGTCACAGGCACAACTGAGCTGTCCATCAGCCACAGCCTGCAGTATTGCTTATGTGACTTGGCAGGTATGAAGATATGAGCAGAGTGTGTGTGTGTGTGTGTGTGTGTGTGTGTGTGTGTGTGTAGTACCAGGCACTGAACCTGGGGCTTTGGCACTGAGCTATATTACCATACCTTTTTGGTTTGTATTTTGACACAGGGTCTCGCTAAGTTCCTAGGTTATGTGGGCTGGACTCAGACTTGCAACCCTCCTGCCCTGGCCTCTCAGTGCTGAGTTTAGAGACACATGTCTTCAGGCCCAGTCTGAAAAGAGTTCTGAAGAATTTTAAATTTGACATGAAGCCAAATCTCCATAACTGCTTCCGAGTATACATGGGATGATCAACATATACAGTCAATATCTGCATTCTTTAAATGACTCTTTGGAACACTCCCCCTCACCTTGCGCACATGACGCTGCCGTTCTTGCCACTTTCTGCAGGGGTTATGTGAGTCCTTTCTTAGCGGCTTCAGGAGGTGTGAGCAAAACTGTAGGGCATGCCGCTGCCCAGAGCCAGCTAACAGAAAGGCAAGCACCTAGCACAGCAGTGGGGGCTCACCGCCTCATTCGGCAGGTCTGGCAGATGGAGGCCCTGGATCTTCCTCAAGGTCAAAACGACCATGGAAGCTAAACTTTTTAAGTAGTTTCAGAGCATCTAGGCCCCCACGCAAATGCAACTAAAGATACACAAGAGGAATTGCTGGACTCCTTCAAAAAGTGGCCAAAATGAAGAGATAAGTGTGTTCAAATCCATGGGGAGTTATCCAGGGCACTGTGTATTTTACTGCAGAAATTTTTAATGAAATTTTCTGTATTTTTTATCACACTGCATACAGAAAATCTCTTAAGCTTCACTTTTTGGTATGCCAAAATAAATTACAACATGAATACAAAATAGAACTTAAATCAAATTGTGTTGTACTTATCCTATATTTCTTTTTAACTCACATAAACCTGTATTTTTGATAGTTTTAAATTAATGATCAAAAATTATATCCATAGGCTACAACTAAATCTGAAGATCGAAACGACCCAATGCTTCTTTATAACAAAATGACTTTGGCTCAGCTTCAAAATAATTTTTCATTGGAGATCAATGGGAAGGTCAGTAGCAAGTTTTATGTGGCTTATTACTCTCTCATTGCCTAAAACTATAACATTAAAATACTGTTTTTAAAAGTCATACGTTATTTACTTGTTGAAATAAGTGAAATTTCAGAATGAATTTAGATGACATCAGACACTTGACTTCATGCCAAGATGGGGGGAGTATTTAAAAGCGTGCATATTACATTAGAAAGAATGGTAAAATTCTTTTCAAGGCAGATAAAAAATGATTTCAGAAATTGTTATAGAAAGGGTTTGGGAAAAAATTTCTGAGCCCATTATAAAGGCATTTGACTTGGGCTGTCAAATAATAAAACACTAAATTTCTTTTTAACTCCTAAAACAGGATTATATATTCACAGAACTTTCCATATTCTCATCAAGGACATCTACAGTGTTCAGAAAAGTAACAGAAAATTAGAATACAAAAATAAGAAGAGACTGTCTCATGGATTCTATTTATACACTCCTTTTTTATTATCTAGTAATCTCTTTTTTTGGTCTCTGAATTTATTCTTGTGTATTATTTAATGTATAGCATTGGGAGAAGAAGCAATGTTCACAGAGAAAATATATGAGCTATCAAAGTTAGTGATCAAATTTTCCTTCACACTAATTCTAGGAAACAAGGACTTTTTAAAAAGGTGTAAGTTACTAAATTTCTTACTTAGAACTTTTTAATATAGTGTGTGTTTAATAAATATGTTTCAAAAGACTGGTTCGAACCATCCAAGAAGTCAAGAATATAGCATTGCACCTCCTACTCAGTAAATACACACAGAGATGTGTGTATCTAGACAGATAAGAGTCTAAGATATTAACAATCTGAAATGCTCTCAGTTCTCATTTAAGGAGTAGTAGACAAGATCCCTTGATGTGCAACTGAATGTAGCTTCTGAAGTATAAAAACCAGATGCATATAGACCAATAGTAATTATTTAAAATTTGGTCTTGTGTTGGCTTCATCACACTATGCCTCTGCTGTAATTGTGCTAGCATTTGTGGCAGGAGCTCCACTGATGTGTATTGCTGTGTTTGAATAGTTTGTTAACACCTACTTATAAAAGGCAAACACTTGATACATGCTTTCATTTTTGCAAGAACAAAAGAAGATTTATTTTTAAAGCTGAGTTTCTTTTTCTTCTTTTTAAAAATATTGTTTAGAATAAGAAAACATTGAACTAGTTTCTAATTTGTATGTTCTCAAAGCTTAGAAGCTTTGTTTTTGCTTTTAGATAGTTGGTATAATTCTGCTATCTAAATAACATGTTGCAGAACTAGTTTTTATTCAAAAGCTGATTGAAAACAAGAGAAAAATCCCAAACAAATAAAAAACTGGCTGTTGGGATAATTATTTAGTGATGTAGCTGACACCCTTTAACATCTGACCTCACCTTAGTGAAATCACAGGACAAAGAAAAGAATCCCATAATTACTTAATCTTTCATGCCTCCTTTTTTCCCAGCCATTCAGTTGGTCAAATTTCACAAATGAAATCATGTCAACTGTGAATATTAATATTCCAAATGAGGAAGAGGTGGTTGTATATGCTCCAGAATATTTAATCAAACTTAAGCCCATTCTTACCAAATATTCTGCCAGGTAGGTATGTCAGAGTGCCCATGCCCTCAAAGTTTACATTTCATGTCGCTCTTTAGAAGCTTTGCAGCCTCATCTTTTCTGTTGCTGGGTGGTGGGTTTTTTTATACAGAGATCTTCAAAATTTAATGTCCTGGAGGTTCATAATGGATCTTGTAAGCAGCCTCAGCCGAACCTACAAGGAGTCCAGAAATGCTTTCCGCAAGGTGAAGAAAAAATCTCTCTTTTCTTAAGACTTAAAGCCTAAAGAAATACATGGTTATGAAGGCTTGCCATGTATACTGCTAGAATGTGGTGAACTTTGCAGAAGACACAATGCCAAATTTTGGTTAATTTGCACATATTTAGGGGATATGTCACCTAGGAAGGAGGCCAGTCATTATGGCCTTCGCCATCTTACGGTGATTGCCTGTGGCATTATGATCACAAAGCCCTGTAAGGAGTTACCATTGGTTAACTGATCATTTCAAGAAAGAATGCTGCATTGATGTATTATTTTTGTTGTGGTGGTGGTTGTGTTTAAAGCTATTGTAGGGGCGTCTTTGTCAATTAACTTATTTTCGGATACTCACAGCACAGTGGAAGTACACACAGATGGACTACATTGATGTACACAGTCCATTGAGAGAACACTTACCTGGCAACTCAGACTTAGGGACTTTACTTAGGCTGTTCCTGTGCTATTTAAGCAGTCAGCATGGTAGTCTCACTGTAAGGGGAAGGGCTGGAGGGATTGAGGAAGGAGAAATTCTAGCTAACTTACTGGATGGTATCCTGGAAAGAAAACAACTGTGAGTGGCTCACAATTCCCATTTTTAAACCTTAAAAAGAATACCTAGACACATTTCTCAAGTTAAGGAATAGGAAAATGTTATTGTGCTAAATTTCCCATACCTACATTAATTCCCCTGTGTATACTTAAATTTATATAATTTAGTTTTTGTAAAGTATTTGAAGTTCAGTTAAAACATTAAAAAGCAGAAATGCATTTTCTTGTGTGTATTATATCCCTCTGTTACATTTATTGAACATCACTTCACATTTATGTTTATGCAGTGGGTACAACGTTGTATTTTTTTCCTAGAGCTTTCTAGAAGGATATTACCTTCTAATAGCCAGAAGCTGTACTGGGACAGGCCTCTGAAAATATACACTATTTTTAGATCATTTTTAAGTATCAGGTTGTATTTTATGGTAAGCTGGGGACATCTGCTTTGTGAGGAGGGGTGATGAGCGTGCAAGGACTTAGATGAGATGTAATGAATAGAGTCGTGTGAAATTTGTGCTCCCGCCTTCTACTCCTGGCCATTTTCTTTTCTCTCTTGTATAGGCCCTTTATGGCACAACATCAGAAACAGCAACTTGGAGACGCTGCGCAAACTATGTCAATGGAAATATGGAGAACGCTGTGGGAAGGTTGTACGTGAAAGCGGCATTTGCTGGAGAGAGTAAACACGTGGTAACTTTTCCAGCCTAGTCCGTTCCTGACTCTGTAGTGTGCTCTTAATTTGTCTCCACTCATGGGCAATTATCATTGTCCATAATTTGGCTGAAGTTTTATTAATTAGACAGAGAGCCTCTAAATAATAATGTGTAATTGTTTACTAATAAATCTCACCTTCTACCCCTCAAGAGTCTAATTATGGATTTGGTTCCTCACGTTCTTTAATTCAAAACCAACTGTCCATTCTCCAAACATGGTGTACTTAGAATACCCAGTCACATGCTCTATTGAGTAGCTATTTATAAACTTCTATTATCCAAGTTGGCCAAAAATTAACATTGTCTTAAATACCTGGAGAATAAATTAGGATTTAAAGTATAAGAAATGTACTCCATTTTTCATTGTTACTGAAACAAAGACGGTGGAACTTAATGACAAGTTGAAAAATTTATTGAAATTCTACTTCACGCTTAACTAAACCACTAATGGTAATGACAGCTAATACTGTTTTCTTTTTATAATGATGGTGGGGACGGTTACATTCTCAAGATAATTTTTTTAAATTAAAGAGCATATATTTAAAACCTACTTAATCAGAAATGTTGATAATAGCACTATTGCTTTAAAATATAATGATCCCATATGTTTATTGATCTGCATTTCAGTTTTCTATAATTTTACATTAACATATTGCATCATAGAAATATAGCATGTAGCTCTACTTTTTAAAATTGATGTTACAAAGACTTAATGAAAGGTCTTATTTGGCTTTTGTACTTTGGATTTGAGGTTGAAGATTTGATTGCCCAGATCCGGGAAGTTTTTATTCAGACCTTAGACGAGCTCACCTGGATGGATATGGAAACCAAAACAAAAGCTGAAGAAAAGGTAAGGGCCGGTGGGTCTAGCAAAGTACAACTTTCTTCTAGCAAAAGTTTAACTTCAGAAACATTTTGGAAAAATATAACCCTAGATTGTTTGTAAAAACTTCAGGTTCCTTCAAGATGTAATATTTCCAGGGATGATTTTCATGGATATAGACTTTTTAAAAAATGATTTTCATCCTTTATCTCTGCAAGAAGCACCGTCCATATTTACTTAAAAGCGTTTCTTGTTCCTTTCTTTAAAGGAAGACTTTAGAAAATGAGAGGAATGTTATGTGAATTAATAAAGAAATAAAGGCTAATATACCAGTGGTTCATATATTTCATCCTTCTACCAAAATAACCCAAAACATGGCTACCAGTGCTTCAAATTCATGTCCCCTTCATCTGTAATGTAAAATTCCAGTTAAACTTTTAAAACATATCCTATTTAGTTTTCTGCATGACCAAAGGAGAAAAAAGTATTAAATTTCTGTTAAAATGAATATAAGGTGGTGTATCATTGTGTGCTACAACATCTATGGTTAAAGGTATACTTTTTATAGTTATTTCTATCTACATTTAATGAGAAGCTTTTATTGAAACTTTTAATATCTTGTATATGAATAAAAGTAACATTTCTAAGATTACTGTGACTGTCTTTTAAATTATGTACAGTTTTCAGGGAACATGTTCTATGAAAGCTATGAACCTGCTTTGGACTGCAACCTCCACTCTGACTGTTCTCCTATAGTTAAGGTAGAAGAAAGAACAGACATCCTTTAGACTAATATGGGAGTCCATTATAAATCTATGGTCTAGTTGTCATTTAGCTTTAAACCAAATGGAAGTGGTGTCCTTTTCTTCAGCTCTCAAAAGAGCTCTAAGATGCGTAGGTTAGGACTAGAATTTAGGCCCAGAGGTCCGACTATCTTTCCATCATCCTTGCCAGTTCCTCAGATGTTCAGGTCATATTGCTTCTTTAGTGTCTTAGCTGTCTGTGACACAGCTGGCTTTGATTTGACAATTAAATTCTTCTAGATCTGCATTTCCAAAGTGTGTCACAAAACACTGGAGCTGAACGTTGTTCCACAGAAGAGTTCCATAGTCAAACGAGTTTAAGAAACACTTCCTATAGGAAACTAGTCTGATCCCACCTTAGGCTAAGTGATATGCTTCTAGGGAATGATCATCTGGCACCAGACCTAAGATATGTTTATATTTATGTCACTGCCCACCATGGCTTTTTTTCAGCAAGCTATGTGGGTACAAAAAATTTTGCCTAGCATTGTGTGCTCAGTCCTTGAAAGTACCTGACTCTTGCAGGGTACTTGAACATACGTTGAATGAATAAATTCATAAATTCATTCATCTTCTTGGACACATACACACAACTTAGATTCTAACCTTAGAATCTAACCATTTTCAAATTCTAAAGTCTTGACAATAAGGAAAGGTGTCTTTTTGTATAGTATTTACCCAAAGTATTTGACAATAAACCTTTTTATGTAGTACCTTTTACTTTCTGTAAAATTTGTGTCCCTGAGAACACTCTAAGGGAGTGTATTCTAGGAAAGAAAGCTACACTGAGAAAGGGCTGATGTGTAAGGAGTGGATAATATGGAAACTTGTAAGAAAGTGAGCAGAGGTAAAAGCTTCATTCTCCATGGAGATCTTTAATTAATTAAATCATTGAAGACCAGTAAGATACAATAAATAAAAAGTGAAACATTTGTGACCAAAATGAGAGAGAAATGAAAATGGAAATAGCAAGCAGCAAGCAATAATAAATAATAAAAGTAAAATCATTTTAAAATAATAAAAATAAAGTAGAAATGGAAAGGTTATAGTATGGGCCAGAGTAAAAAGAAAAACTCTGGCTTTCACTTCTTTAAAATGCCACTTGTTTACCTTGTAGATAGGTACACTGACTTCGGAGAGAAAAGAAAACTGAAAAACAAAAAGTCCAGAAACTCCAGGAAGCAATATTCAGGAAGAGCCTTAGCACTAAACATGTGAAAGCCCTTGTCTGTTTTCTCCACCAAATCAATGAAGCAGAAAGATAATTATATCTTGCAAGAATGGAAGCTCTAAATATTATCTCCTCTATAAAATTAAAGAGAAATCCTTCAGAGGGAAAAGTTCATAAAAATACAGTATATGTGAGACAGTGACTTTTGTCAGTTTTCATTTGGGTTTTCTTGGGAAGGCTGTGCCCTGTAAGAGTACAGCACTAGAAGCTAAATTTTAAACTTTTTTTAATCCAAGGAAAAATCCATTGCGAAGAACTCTTGTTGCGTGTTGTCAGATATTCCTTTTGTAAACCATGTAGAGTGTTATTCAACTGCCCATCTGAGGCAAATTATAATGTTTGTGCTTGAAAGTTATATAATCATCCTCATCTTGAATATTATAATTTCCACAGGCCTTAGCAATTAAAGAAAGGATAGGCTATCCTGACGACATTGTTTCAAACAACAACAAACTGAATAATGAATATGTTGAGGTAAGTCTCTACAAAGGCCCTGACTAATGCTACCTGGGGCGGGTGGCAGTGTCATTTCTAGCTAGAGGATGCCCAAAATTATGTGAACTAGCCTAAAACTGTGGGCCTTGTTATATAAAACCTTACCACGGCTGCTAATACTATATTTCTTACTCAGCCTTTTGTTTCATTGGACTGTGCTTGCATTTTACTACTCTGGTCTCCATGTCCTCCATTTGGAGAATGATAAGGACAGTCTGATGTGCTTTAAGCAGCACCCAAGAGTCAACATCGAGATGATGACCAAGAGCAGGCAGCGCCTGGACTCCCTACCCCCTCTTTATCCAGTCTGAAAGTCCACGCCTGCAGTTTTGTTTCACTTTCCAATTACCCCTCCCATTGGATAAGCTTGGCCATGCCTCCTATATATAAAGAACAAAAGCAAATCTGATGTTGGAGAGCCAGAAACTATTTGATTCTTCCCTCATAGGATAACAATTAAAAGAGAAGAGAGTTGGTCGATGTCACTGTAGCTCTGGTTTCAGACTGAGCTGAAAACTTTGTGATGGCCACCACTACTTGATACAGTACTGAGAGCAAGAGGACCCTTGCCTAAATCTAGGGAGGACAGTGGTTCATAATCCATTGTCTGTAGCCTAACATAGAGGCTTCCAAGTCAAAGTGCTCTGTGCTCTTTCCACTTGCAGAGAAACTTGAATTCTCTTTTATGCGAGCTGTCTAGACCTTGCAAGCCCCAGGGGCCCTTAGGAGAGGGGTGTAGTGGCTAAGAGCATGGGCTCAAAACCAAATTTAATTTCTACCACTCATATAAACTCAGGCAAGTGACTAAATGGTTTCTTCAACTTTAAAATGGTGATCACAGTCCTTCTTTCGTAGGCTTATAGTAAGGATTACATGAGTATTTTAAAATGCTGAGAACAGTGCCGAGCCTGTAGTTGGTTCTAAATAGGAGTGTGCTGTTACACTCATCTGTTATGTGAGGATTAGTACAATATTGTGAGAGGCTGGCTTGACATTTGGTTTCATTTGTTGGTTAAAAAAAACAGACAGAAGTTGTAATTCAGCTAGAATATTCCTAACATAATACAGAATGGCGCTAATTAGAACTAAGTCCTTCTTTGGCATATTTTACATAATATATAACCTTATTAACTGATAAAATTTAAGAAGATACGTTATGCGGCAAAAGTACTGAAGATACTGGCTTTAATTTTTTTCCCAAAATCTTTTCTGTGATATAGTTGAACTACAAAGAAGATGAATACTTTGAGAACATAATTCAGAATTTGAAATTCAGCCAAAGTAAGCAACTGAAGAAGCTCCGTGAGAAGGTGGACAAGAACGAGTACGTATATCCCATTCCCTGATGTGTTCACTTGGAAGAGGCTCCCAGAACAATGTCAGAAAGTGCAATGTCTTCTTGATTGAGAACCTCTAAAAGCCTCTAATTTTCTAATTTCCTGACCCACCATAACGTGGGTCAGGAAACTAAAGAAATGTGATTGCTTTTTATTCACATGCTCCTCATCCCGTTTCTTTAGTTTCTTCTTATTTCATTGTCCCTCCCCTCCAACTTTTTCATGGGCTGTGTTCTTCAAAACACCTTAGCTTAAGGAACCCACAGCTTCCAGCGTACTTCCTGCCTCACCCTATAGCCAGGATTTTCTTCTGTGGAAGTCCCACCTTTTTCTCTTAGCCAAGCATCCCATAACTCCCTCTATTTTCTAGCCTAATTCATGCAACACTTTCTTACTCTGCAGCTGCCAAACAGGAGATACCAGGAACTGGTCTCACAAGTAATCTTAATCCTTGCTTGTGAATGACACCAATACTTCACAGTAACTGTTCCTTTAGTATTTATTTGTCAATTACTCGGATGCATCTAACGCTTTTGTCAGCATGGACGCTGCACACTGAGATCCTTAGAACTGCCCATGCTGCTCTTCCTGCTGTGCTTCTAGCCCCTGAGAACAGACATTATGCCTCCGACCTTCAGTCCTCAGTGCAACCACATATAGAGATTTCTCAGTGAACTAGTGAAAACCAACTATACTAATTTGATTTCCGCACCAGCACAATAAACTGGCAAAGAGATGTCGGAACTACCCATGCACTCACTTATGCTTCCACTCATCCATCTCTTTTTCACTCGTTCATTTACTTAATTTCTCTTCTGGAATACTAAATCCAGATGTCACTGAGCCCTGGGAAAACCAGAAGTGAACAACAGCAGAAGATAGACAAGACCTAATGTAGTGAACTGTGAAGCGAAGAGGAAAATATGCCAAGAAAAGTGCACAGTACAACATGCGGAGGGAGTGTTCAATGAAAAGGGTGTTCTGTTCTAGTAAATCAAGTATAGCTTGGATAAATGACTAATGCAGTTGTGAGTACATTTCAGTCCTTACTCAACTTTTGAACTCCTGAAGCTCTGAGAAGTCCTGAAACACAGACTGGCTCTTTCTGGCTTCTGGATTTATAGTAGAGTAGATGTTGCATTTTCTAGGGCTGCTAATGTCAGTATACATTTAGCATTTGGCAAGGAAAGGAGCATAGACACATATGATTGGTGGCATGATCAATTTATCACATCCTGTCTCCAGAAATTCATAAAACTGTCAGGAATATACTAGGTAATTTCATCATCTGAGATATTTCTTGTATCTTAATATTATATATGTCCATATATATTAATAATTTCTAGCCCTATAAAATGTGTACAAACAGGGCTAAATAGCTTTTCTGAAATGACTAAAATGATTTGTACTAATAAGGCACAGAAAAAAATTTATTATTTTATTTATTTATTTATTTATTTATTTTGCAGTACTGGGGATCGAACTCAGGACCCTGCGCTTGCTAGGCAGGCGCTTATTCCACTGAGCTATATCCCCAGCCCCAAAATTTATTATTTTAAAGATAGGTTTGAGCTATCACTTGGTTGTTTTCTTCTGAGGTTAATACAGTCTTAGTTTGATAATTGCATATCTAATTTACACTGTTCATTCCCTGTCCATATATTGTTGATTGTTTTCAAAGTCTTTCTTTAGGAGAGATAGTCAAAAGCCAAACTGGGTTAATGAAGGTTTGGTCAACACTTCGGAAGTCCATTTGGGGTCCTTCCTATCACCTGCAGAAAGTTGCAGAAGTATTACAGCTTTTTAGGTCTTCTCTATCACGCAGTGCTAGCTTTGCTTCTTTCCCCGCACTCTGCTGCTGGACTGGATGCAAAGGTTAAAAAAGTGGTCTGCATATGGGAATCACTTGGGCAACATTTAAAAGAAAACATTCCCCAGCTCAGCCATCCTGGACTATGGTGTATTTGCTCTGTGCCTGGGACCCAGGTTCTAGGCTTCTTGATAAGTACATACCCTTCTCCAAGTGGGAAACTGAGAATTCGGGTTAGTTGCTTTTCATATCATTTTCTTTAAAATAGTCAGAAACACTTTGATAGTGATTGCATCAGATAGTTAGGATTGAGCCTATAGAGTACAGTGTAATACAATTCCTCTGATTTTATTATGGTTTCTGGCCGTGAATGTGTCTGACTTATTTTGTACCTACTTAATAGTAACGAAGTCCCGCTGTTGTTTGTTTTCTTTTTTTATGTAGCATCAATTTTAAGTTCTCATCCTGTACATATTCAAACAAACAATACCTATTGCTTCTAATGTGTTCACACAGCATGCAGTTACATCTCAGAAAATCTGATCTTTAAATCTTCAATATCTTTAGTCCCAAGGTCTTATAGGAAAATACATGTCCCGTACCCAAAATTGAAGGTATAGAGTCTAGATTATTGACTCCTATATGATTGTCTTGTAGGGTACTTTGGAGAAATGATGATAAAGTGAATTTTCAAGGTACCAATGGAGTCAGCCAAGTAGTAAACTTCTAGACATTTTCTTTACGCATCACACATTCTCTCTTTTTTTTTTTTTTTTTTTTTTGCGGTACTGGGGATTGAACTCAGGACCCTGCGCTTGCTAGGCAAGTGCTTATTCCACTGAGCTATATCCCCAGCCCCACATCACACATTCTCACTGGACAAACTCATAGCTTTTTGACATCTCCTACAGTTATTATCACAACTAAATATTTCTATTTGGCCCACATTCATCTGCTGAGTTCTAGGCCCATATGTCTAGCTGATTATTAAATACTATATGTCTCAGAGACCCTACACAGCATTTGTCACTTAGGCAAATTCAATTATGTTGTCTCCCTATATCTGCCTGTTTCCTAGAAACCTCATCTTATTACCACAAGACAGAAACTAGGGAATCATCTTATCCTACACTGATCTCTTCCACCTACATTAATATCTACTTCAAATTTCCATCCAAAGAAAAGGTCTACATCTCCTGGCTGCTCCTGAGACAGTTCATAGCAGTGGAGGGAAGCACCTCTACCCCGTCTACCACAGCATCACATCTTTCATCAAGACGTTTCTCTTTGATCATGAGAATCACTCACCCATCTTCAGCTTATCCTCACACTACTGTCCCGGAGAGAATTTTGAAAGCGCAGATTGGGTCACATTATTTCCTGATGAAAAACTCTCACTGGATCCATGAAGCCTAGCTTATAAAGAGCAAACCTCGGGCTGGGGATGTGGCTCAGTGGCTTAAGTGCCTGCCTGGCAAGCGCAAGGTTCTAAATTCAATCCCTGGTACCGCAAAAAAAAAACAAAAAAAAACCTCTTTTGGGGCTGGGGATATAGCTCAGTGGAATAAGCACTTGCCTAGCAAGCACAGGGTCCTGAGTTCGATCCCCAGTACCGCAAAAAAAAAAAAAAAAGAAAGAGCAAACCTCTTAAAAAGAAATCCATCTCTATACCTCCCACTAGCTCTCCAGAATTCCATAGATGTACCCTACCTGCCACCTTCATCCAAAGTTCCAGCCGTCCAAATCACCTCCAAATCATTCTTCTTCCTCTCTTTCCGTCTTTCTCACTGTAGACTATCCTTTCCCTCTTCTCTGCCTAACACAGAGTTCCACATTTTCCTTCAATTTAAATGTAAATTTACCTCTTCACTCTTAGACCCCTGTACCTGAGTTATGCCTCACGCATTTTCATCAAAGCACCAATAGTTTTGTTAGTGGGCAAACTCTTGTAGAAAGAGGAAACTGTTTGTGTCACTAGAGGTCAAATACCAATGAGCAGAATGTGAGCCCTTGGTAAGTGTTCACGGAGTACACAGAGGTAACATGGTCCGTTTGTAATAATGCTAATGAAGCTCATTTAGCTGCTGCAGTGCAGATGTTTACATCCAGGCGTCTTCCCATCGTGGGTGGTAAAGATACACAGCGTCCCCTTTGGTGCTCTCTGTTTAAATTCAAAAAATTGAAGAAATTAGGAAATCTACATGTGATACATCCAAGTTAGTTAGCTAAAAAAAAGTCTGCCTTCCATTCATCTTGTGAGCAGCTGTTATGAAGGACAGGGATTTAAATTTTAAAAGTTTATATGGTTTCTGAGTTCTTGACCTGTTTCTCTAGACTTATCTCAAGTATTATGTCTCCTCAGAATTGTCATGTGGTCAGATCTAAACAGTGCAGAATTAGGAATATGATAAAACCCACTAACAAAATTGCTTCACAATATAGCTAAAATTACTTACCTATAGTAACAGGATTATTCCCTTAGAATTAATGGCGCAAATAACAAAACCCCTATAAAAAGGAATATACTCAAAAGCAAAACAAAAGGAATCCTCTTCGCTGTTTTTGGACCTGGGTTTTGATGGCTTTCTCAGGACAGACCTTCCGGTGACAAAATGGTGATGGGTGGTGCCAGTGTTCATGAATCATGGCTCTTGAGCTGGGAGTTACTCTTCCTGAACTACAAAAACTTTTTTTATTGCTGCATCTTTCCTGCTGTTATTAATAAAAATAAAAACACACATAATGCAGCTGAGTAAATTCTTACTGAACAGCTACCATGTGCAAAGCCTTGTGCTAAACCCAGCACAGTATAAAATAATGAAAAAGATGTTGCTATCCAGATAGGCACCTGCGATCTATGGAAAGATGTGGGTGAATAAAACTTAAACCCAGGAGCAAACAAAATGCAAGTTTTGCTGGTATTATTAGATAAGGAAACAAAGTGATAGCATAACACTTTCTTTTAAAAACCACAATTAAATCTTTATTATTGAAACATTTTTTGGAAACAGTGTGTTACTGTTTAATTTGATATTGAGGTGCCAGGCACGGTGAGGCATTCATGAGACTGAGGCAGTAAGATCACCATGAGTTTGAGGCCAGCCTGGGCTATGCAGCAAGTGCAGGGCCAGCCTGAACTACATAGAGGTGAACAGAGAAGTCCCAAGAAACGAAAGAAAAATAGTTGACTTACGGTTTCTTAGTTGCTTTAGGCCTGATGTAATCTCTAATCTGGGCTACCCAGCTGTTGACACAGCTCAGAAATCAGTGGCACTGTCCATTCTGGAGCCCCAGAGCTGTGGCTCTGTGGGTCTTCGTGAAAGGTCAGTACCACCCAAAGTGGCAAGGCCACTGGCTCTCTAGGAAGTGGAGCCGTAGCTTTCTTGCTTGGTGAGTCACCAGTGCTCTTTAGTGTCCCTGCTGTGCCCATCGTCACCTCTAGCCTTTCTAAGCCGTGTAGTTGCCTTAGTTACAAAATGAGCAGGCTGCACTACACTGTATCATGTGTCCCTTTCTAGTCCTAAGTTCTATGGCCTCTGCTGTAAAGTTTTGATAACAGTAAGGACATTTCCCACTTTGGCTTATGTATACCCAGTGACCCAAGAGGAAAAAGGCAGATTTCTGAGAGGCAGGAGAGTATCTCACTTATTTCTAAACTCTCCTTTGTGCTTTGTCCCCTTCAGCAGTGTTTGTGGAAGCAGTTCGTAATGAAGCCCTACATGGTTCAGGTTGGACAAAAGAAAAATAGTTATGCAGGGCTTGGGTAAATGGGTGCCACAGAGGTAGAGAACTGATAGAATCTGTCCAGGGTGGGCACACAGAGCTCTAGAGACTTGAGACATAAGTCAATCTCCACATCTAACTCAGACTCCACCAGAAAAAAAAACAAATAAAAAATAGATAAACTACACTGGACAGGTCAGCCGTTTCCCATGGCAGTGTCTGGAACGGCCTCCTTGCGTTCTGCACATGCTGTAATAGATTGAAACCTTAGATTTGCTTCTCTTCTACTCTCATTAAGCCAAAAGAGTTCGTAGAGTGTGCTCCTTGGTGTAAGCAAAACATTTTAAGTGTAGAAACAGATCTGTTTTTTAATCAACACCCAGGAAAGGGTTTTGTTTTCAGTGTGGATAGATGGTACAGAGAAGCTGAATAATTTAAAGGTGGAAGTTTTAGGTAGGATTTTTTGTTCCTGTTTTTTAATTGTAATACTTTTTCAGCCACAAACAACATAATAAAAAGATCCTAACATTTCACTTAAGAAGGAGGACCGTTCACAAGAATCCTGGTGCTTTCCTTCCAGCTAATCTCTTGGGGGGACCATGCTCAGCTGGCACACAGTTCTGGTTTCCAGTGCCCTCTCCAGTCAACTGAACAGCAGGGCCCTTCACTCTCCCAGAGCCCCAGATGAGCTGGGTCAGCCCTCAAGGACACGGAGGACCCATTGATGTGCCAAGACCCAAATATTTGTTCAGCACCTACCGTGTTCCCAGCAATGTCCTAAAGCCTAGGGATTTAATATAGAACAAACTAGGGGAAATCCCTGCCTTCATGGAGTTATCATATAAGAAGATAGTCAGGCAATAGCCTCCTGGCAAGTTAAGTATGTGTTATGGATTATATGGGCTGGAGGACATTTTAATTCTTTCTTACCAGGGTTACTTTAAATCAAGAGAAACCACCAAAGAAAATTCTGACTAGAGTGATCCATTTCCCACATATCTCCAGAATTGGAAATTTCTCTAAATTTAGCTTTCCACTTATGTGTGTGTACATATATATAAAGTTTTCAAAGACTAAAATGGTTTTGCCTTGTTTCCAGACTTGGAATTGCACAAAAATAGCTAACGGTGTCCAGGAAGAAAGTCAGAGTAGGGAATTTCTGTTACTGTTCATTGAAAGAGAAACAGATCTTCTTTCTATCAGAATGAGGGTCCTAGAAAGAGCCTCTGCTGTGGAATCAGGGTTCCATAATGGAGGTGATGAGCGGTTTGGGGAATCGACTGACTGAAGCAGGTTCCAACATTGCCACTTACTAAGCTGTGTGACTGAGGATAACCTCTGAGGTTTGTTTTGTTTTTCTTTGTAAATGGGAGCTTATTGTCTTTTGCCTTGTATGGTTGCTGTGCTGTGTGTTGCTTAGGTGCCCATTAAATAGTAGCTGTTGTTTTCGTAATCTGATCATGATGGATCTTGTGATGCGACTTCAGGGTAGTGTAGAATCCAGTATCCTAAACTTATTAGGGTAAGTGGGATACTGAGTGTGAAGACGTAATTAGCAATTGTTATCCTTACTTTTAAAGAGACTTACAAGAAAAATGGTACTAATCATTGTAAGAAAATTTTATGCATGGTGCATATCAAGTTTGAAAGTGGGGAATTTCACAGGAAGATGGACAGGTTGTTTTAGTTACTTTCTCCTTGCTGGGACAAAATACCTATGACAAGTTAAAAAAGAAAAGGTTTATTTCACCTCACCTCATTGTAGAGGTGTCAGTCTGTAGGTGGCTGGCTCAAGGCAGGGTAGTGTGGCATACGCCACAGCAGAGGAGAAACAGTCTGTGGCATGGCAGGTGGGAAAGCTGTGAGTCTGGCTTTCCCTTTTGTTCCATCCCAGGCTACAAGCAACAACAGGACATACAAGGATATGTCCTGGTAACCTACACTCTCAGCCCAGGGTGGACCTTTCCATTACCACACCCAGAACTATGACACACCAGTTAGTGGGCTGATTCAGTCGTCACACCCATGATCAAGTATCACACCCCTGTGACCCAGCCACCTACCCAAAGCTCCACATATGAGTGCATGAGGCTCTGGCAGCGACATCTAGATACAAACCATTACACAGACCCTCTTGGTCTTTAAATATTCTTTCTCCAGCTATATCACTGGGTTTATGTCATAGTTCAGTAACCATAATGTGTCTCAGTCTCTACATCTGCAAGTGGGATTACCATCTATATTATAAGGATATTTGAAGGATGAATGAAAGTAAATAGAAAACACTGAAGCACTGATGTTTGACTATCAGTAAGTAGAAAGTGTTACCGTGATTATTGTGAATACAAGATGAGAATTCTCTTTTCTACCCAGCGGTACCTGAAGTAGCTATAAAAAAGCTGTTGAATTGCTGATTTCAAAAGAGTTGCTTTGAGACTACTAGATGCTAAGAAATTGAACTAGCCAGGAAAAGGCATTAACTTTTTAAGTTTCAAAGTTATACAAGCATGAAAGAGACATTTTGTTCCAACTGCTTTTTGCAATCCAATGAGTTTATTATATCCAAAAGGATATAGGATCTGACTCTGCTTTTCTTCTCTGCTATAAAAATGACATCCATGTGCTTTCATTTCACCACCCTTCAGCTTCTTCAGAGTAATAAGAGATAGAGGAGAAACACCTGATCCCTCTCTTAAGTGTATTTGAGTTCTATTTCCCACTACATTGTTAGCTTGGCTTTGAAGGCCAGGTAGCTTAGTGACCCTTTTGTGTTTTCCTGTAGCATAACCCCAAACAAGAATCAACTTGACAAAATTACATCTCAGAAATTAAAAATAAAGTTCCTTACTTTCTGAGATCTTACATTCACCACCCCCACATGCACACATCCACACTCATACATATACAGATCCTTGAACACAGGAGGACAGATCAGAGGGCTTTTGTTTCTTCTCTGTGGAAGCTGGTGGTTTTGGCCTCTACCCTTTAAGGATGTGTCCTGGTAACCTACACTCTCAGCTGTATCTGGAGCATATCAGTACTACTGTTTTTATTTCTTCTTCATGCTTGTTTTCTTTTCTCTGTGTTACCTTCAGGGACAGATTTGTCTTTATTTCCTAAATGGAGAAGACTAAATCAAGAGAACTTAGAGTTTTCATGATATTACCATTTAACTTGAAAAATATTTTCTTTGCTATTAATTTAGCTTTTATATTAGCATAGCAAGATACTTCATGATGGACCACAAGTATTACACATTGAGTCTGTAGCTGTTAACATTCACTTTATTTAAAGATATGATGATTTAATCACAGTACTTCAAGTTCTGCTCATTGCCAGGAAAAAGTGTCACTTGCTTTTGAATCTGGATAATTCCCCAGTGTGGCCTGAGAACAAGTCATGAGAGATCTCTAGAAATACACTAATGCTGTGTAAACTGAACACCATAATTCTAAGAGTGCACTATATTCATAAATAGTTACCTGGAAGTGTAGTTTTCCTGACAGCATAATTCACAGTTGACATTTTAATATGTAAAACTCTCCCCACTGGAAAGTTACAAACATTAATCAAACTGCAATCTTCAGCTTCTCAAAGTAATATAAGAGCAGAAAAGCTCTAAAACAAAGGCATGACATTTATTTTGACAAAAGCAATAAACACAAGATGGGTGAAGTAAAAGCTTCATTCATCTCTGCCCTAGTTCTGAGGTCAGTTCTTGTCCAAAGGAATCGGTTCCATGTACAGTGGTGCCTCAGTTCACAAATCATTTTGTTTGCAAACAATCTGATTCACAAATAGAAGCAGTTGACAAGCTTTTCTTTTGTTCACCAACTCTGCATCAGGTGGTGAACATGACCATGACCATGACCATCTTTTCCAAAACTGTAGAACAAATTATGTTTATGAACCAAGGTATCACTGTATCTGGTTCCTCCCCTCTGTAAAATAACATTTAATTCAAAAACAATTTGAATTGGCAATTTTTTGGTTTCATTACCAGAATTTTTCACCAAAGCAATGCCAAATGGTTTGCAAGTATTCTTTGTCATTACCCATAAAAGCCGACGCAGAGTTCACTGACACTAAGTCAGTAGTTCACAATTGAGAAACTGAACCCTAAGTCCACTGAGACCTGAAAAAATGTTAAATGAACTTTTATAGCAGTTACAATTTTAGTAAATACAAACTGGTTGTGTATAATTTTTGCTGCTCTATTTGCTTTCAAAGTGTTGAGAACACATTGATGCTACCGCTTAAATTCATACAAGCAACAATATTTCCTCAAGGGTAGTTTAAGTACATTTTCCATTTTGATGCTTTTGCCACATTCATGGAAAAGTATTTGGACCTATGTCGCAGTAACTTGTGTGACTATATAGAAGTAGTCTTTCTAATCATTTTTTATATAAACATTCTGCTTTATAACATTTGTTAGTCACAAAAGTGAAATCCTCTGACTCTTTGTAATTTCTAATCTCCATTTAGTCTCCCATTCCTGCATTTACAAACATAGTGCATGCTCTCCTTGTTAGTCACCACACATTGTGTGGGCAGCAAATGCAGTTTAATTAAAATAAATAAAATCATAATCTCATAATCATCAACATGCAGGAAATAAAATATTGATATCTTGGCTGTGATGACATTAGGGAGGACTAATAATATCACTGAGCCTATCCTGTTTGAAAAATATGCTCTTCTGTACTAAAAACAGCAGCAGGCAGGGAGAAACACATAGACCAACCAAGCCTCCACCCCACGCTTGTCATCCTCCTAAAGAGAAGTTCACAGAGTTGATAACTGGATTTAGAAAAGTTCCACATCCTTTATATAAAAAGTTCTAATCACTTTATTGGAGACAAAACAAATATTTAGACTTTATCAGGCAGTTGTCAGATCTCTGGCCTCTGGTAGTCATTTTTAAGAGATCAAAATAGTGCTTACATGTGCCATTCACAATAGTTACTGACATAACTAACATGATGGGTAGCTGACTTTGTCCTGCTTACTTGACAAAACAGCTTCTAGAAACGGTCTTCACTTACCCTCTTTGGACTTAGTATGGCAGTCTCCTGTGAGAAGGATAAAAATTGTCTTGCTTATTTGGGCCCTGAAAATGGAATAACTGCAATGAAAACATTAGATAATATACTATTTTTTAACAATTTCAATAACCTTTACTGAAACCAACACTCAAATAGTATCACAAAGGTGAAAATCTGGGGCCAGGGATATAGCTCAGTGGCACAGAATTTGCCTGGCAAGTGTGAGGTCAGGAGTTTGATTCTCAGTTCCAAAAAAGACAGGTGAAACTCTGTTTCAGCAAAATATATTATTATCTTAAGTGTATGCATATGTGCTGACATTTAGGAAGATGTGTGAAGTCCAAAAGTGTCCTTTTTCAATGTATATATATATATACATATATATATGTTATGTCTGTTAAAATGAAACTATTATTCCTGCTGCACAAAAGCAGTTAACATTAATTATGGGTGTGCATCTTTCATAAAACCTAAGCACAAAAGTGTGAGAAATGGGCTCCTGTCCTTCAGCCCTCAGATTATTACCAGGAAGTTACTTTTTCATTTTTTTCACGTGCATCTTTCTCATCTCAAATAAACTAGACTCTCTTGCAGTTAGGGGCTACAATTTATAAAGCCTTTAAACTCTTTACAGGGCCAAAATCATTGTGTAGACAGAGAAACAATGTCTTTGTAAGAGTACCTGGATTTCACTTTAGAGTTGTAAAAATATACTTTTTTTCAGTTAGTTAAGATGTTGCATTCTTAAAAAGTAGTTTTTATTGCATTCTTAAAACATAGTTTATCTCTTATCCACCTGAGATATCTTAGTTCCTCAGAAAAGACTCTTCGTAAAGCAGAAATTACAAAATTTTTAAAGATACTTGAATGTAAAGTTTTAATGACTGTTTTTAAAATCTTGTCAATGGCTTTAGAATTATTGGCATAGTTATTTAGCATTAAGAACATAAAACTAAACAATTTAATTTAATAACCCTAACCCATTCCAGTTTCTGAAGACATATTCTATTATAGGTTTTACACTGTGAGATGCCACCATAAAAACTCATGCAAATGAAATAACAAATTGTAGACAATATATGTTGATTTTTCAAAAAATAGAAATAATTTCGGATAAGCTTTCACCTAGTAAGCTAATTTTAATTTGTTAATCACATTGCAAATGAAAAGTTTACATTCACCTAGGAATAGTAATACTTTTACTGTGGTCAGCACATGGAATCAAACAGGGTGGAATTATTTTAACACGGTCTTATGTTTTCCATAGGTGGATAAGTGGGGCAGCTGTAGTCAATGCATTTTACTCTTCAGGCAGAAATCAGATAGGTAAGCTACACTTTTAAATAATTCTTCAATGTTTCTTTGTTGTCCCCAATGCATAATATATAATGTGACCAGGTTATAATATTAAATGAAACTTGAGCTGAGACTGAGTTATTGATTTATTAAATATCCTTCATGTGCTTGTTTTCACTATAATGGGGATATTTTTTTATTTTTTTTATTTTTATTTTTTTAAAGGGGTGGGAAATTGGAGTTTGAAGAGATGGGAAGAACTTTATTTTTTTTTTTTTTTTTAGTAATTTTTTTTTTTTTTTTTTTTTTTTTTTTTTTTTTTTTTTTTTTTTTTTTTTTGCGGTACTGGGGATTGAACTCAGGACCCTGCGCTTGCTAGGCAAGCGCTTATTCCACTGAGCTATATCCCCAGCCCCAATGGGGATATTTTAATCAACACAAATGATATTAATTTTGTTTCTTTTACAATATTCTTGTGTATAGCTAAAATCGCTTATCTTCTTTCTAAGTAGTTTCTTTCTAATTACTTTTAAAAGTCCTTCTTCATGATTTTTTATTTTTGGTACCTGTAATTGAACCTAGGACCTTGCACTTGCCAGGCAGGCACTTGTGCCCCTGAGCTGTATCTCCCGCCCTGTTTTTCATGTATTTCTATAAAATAGTATTACTTTCAGACTTACTGAGCATCAGCGTTTTAAAGTGGTTCAAGCTTCTGAGAGCCAAAGTTTTATGAATCGGAATCTCCTGGTAGTTATGTGTGCAGACCGGTAGAGTTGTCCCGTTTACGGCACCTTTGTTCCAAAATCCTCCCAGGAGCTCAGAAATTTGAAAACTCAATTTTATATTAGGTTAAATCATGCAAAATTGTATTTACTTAACCACTCTGGATTGAAAAAGCAAAAATGTGTATGTTCCCTAATAGTGACATCTCAGAAATATGCATAAGACAATACGTAAATGATACAAGGAATAACTGAATTTCTTCATATGACAATGATTTATATCTTTTCTTTTATGTGTTAGGCTTGGATATCTTTAAATTTACTATTATTATATAACAGAGCTCTATTTTCAAAGGGTTTTTAGTATGTATAACAATATTCCACTGATTCAGTACTTCCAGAGATATATAAAATGTACAGCAGACTCAGTCTCCCCTTTTATTTCTAAGTGTGGTCCAGAATTAAGAAGGATGGTCATCCCACTACTATTCTAAACTCCTCATTTAATATACTTGGATCTCATCTTTTTTGAATTCTGTCACTAATTTCCTTATAGATTATAAAATTTTTAAGTATAT
Source organism: Dinomys branickii (assembly GCA_004027595.1). Lineage (NCBI taxonomy): Eukaryota > Metazoa > Chordata > Mammalia > Rodentia > Dinomyidae > Dinomys > Dinomys branickii. The sequence goes on from PVLD010001353.1 coordinate 133,804, forward strand.
TTGTGACTGATTAAAAAAGTAAACTTTTATATATCTTTTTTATTTTAAAGCTTGATTACACCTTTTTTCTTTGCTTTTAAGCCTAAGAAGAGATGTATTAAGAAGTTGTTTATATTTTCTTCTAGTATTTTTATGGTTTTCTTTTCTGGAATAAAATTTTCATTAATCCAGAAATTACTTTAATATGTGACATTACAATGAATTACATAAAGTAATCAAAATGTTATCTTTATATCACATAAATATGACATGCACATCTAAGTCAACATCAGTCAGCTCAAAGTCTAAGCTAATACATTTTCCAGGTAGGGGAATAACTATCTCAACCCAGACATAACCTGCTTAATGATCAACTTTTCAGAACTCGGGCAGTCAGTCCCATGTCATATATTTCTAGAAAACAATCACACTTTTTTTCTTTGAAAAGCTGTTATGTTTGCAATATCTTCACTTTTAAGATCTCTCTTTAAAAAAAATATGATCCTAGGAATTAAACCTTGAGCTTGGTGCAGGCTAACCACACACTGTATAACCTCAACCCTTGGTGACCTCTGTTTAATATTCAGTAACTCTGTCATTGTAAGACACAATTCATTCTATCCTGAAACCCAGTCATCATAACTAAATATCAGTTCAATTCCAAAGCAAAGTAGGCAGTTAGTCCCTTAGTTTTGCATCAGGGAAGACAAGGAATGTGCCTTCATTTTATCCAGCTCAGGGAGAAACCTTGAATCCTCGCAGACCAGTGCTGATTCATCTTCAAGGACAGGGGCCAAAACAATCTTCTATGGACCAGTACAGCATGTTCATACCTTCAACCCTTCTGCAGGGATTGTAAAAACAGGAACTTGCACCTTCAGCCTGCTGGGTACATACCTGAAATTTCAGCATTTGGGAAGTCTGAGAGAAAAGGATTGCAAGTTCATATCCTATATGAGCAGCTAACAAGACACTGTCTCAAAAGTTATGAGTAAATAGACAGGATGTAGCTCCATGTTAAAGCTCTTTTGGGTTTGATCTTCAGTAAAACACACACACAGACACACACGACAGGAACTTGCATGATTCCCAATTGTGACAAGTCCTTAGAGGTTCAAAATTGATCCACATAAGAGATTTTCTGATCAGAGAGGAGCTACAAATGTTCTCATTTGAATTTAAGCACACACAAAAAAGTAAAAATGGTCTACCACTTCACAAAATGGAGAGTTACTCTCTAAATCCAGAATCAGCAATAATATGCATTCTTAATATATAAGAAGCACCTTTTTAGAATTTTTTCAAGATAAGCTCAACTGATGAAAATACGAAATAAAAAGCTTGCTGGCCTCTTTTATGTTTGTCTGCTGATAACAGTTTAGAGGAAGGGAAATGTTATGCAAGAGTTTCTGAAATGTGAACTTTGTTTCTTTGGAAACTATTTAAATCTTCAAAATGAAGGTTGTCTTAATTAAAACTAACCAAATATTCAGATCCTCTTTCTTTCTGATAGAAACGTGAGTGTATATAAACACACCTATATATGAGTATACATTTTTCAGCAGCACTGTCTTAAAGGGTTTAGTATGAGGCCCTTTAGAAAATTTGAGTTGATAAAGAAACATGTGCTACATAAATAAACCTTTGTGATGCAGATATATAAAATACCCCAAGTTAGATTCATACGATTTCTTATGAGGCTGGTTATTTTATCCTGTTACATTTTTTAAAAACCTTATTGTCTTATAGTGAGTTACTCATGTTAGTTATTTCTACTTTTGATTGAATCTCCACCACTTTTAATCAGAAGTCATGCATAGAGAACACATTCAAATTTGTATGCACCCATCACCACTTTACATTAACAAAAAAGCCAATTTTCAGGGCAAGAATACATACTAAAAGCTTTTAATTCAATCTCCCTTTGTCTTGAATACTTATCTTGTACAACTCTAGAAGCTTTCCATGCTATATCATTAGGAAAACTGCACTAAAATATTTGTCAAATGTTTTTCTATCAGTTTGACCATCTTTTTCAATCTAAAAATCCTCTTCAAGTCAAATAGAAAAATCTTAATACTGCTATGTTCTCTTTTTACATTAAAATTGCAGTAAGACTCCTAAATCAATTTTTTTTCAGTTTTAGAAATGTCTAAGTTATATAGTGTATTCAACCTGTCTGTGAATACCTTGAGATGGCTACATATTCTCAAATATTTTCTTCATTCTTAGGAGTTAAGAGTAAGAAAGTTACTGAATGTTTCCAGACATTTTGCTACCCTACTTAATACAAAGGGAATCTTATTTTCCACCCAAATTTTTTTTCCTGATTACAAAGTTGATTTTTATATGAAATATGCTAAAGTGGAATTGAGCACAACCTTAAAAAAACAAACTAGAGAAAGTGCTAGATCCAGGCCAAGAAGGTGCACACAAAAGAAGAAAAAATCCAACCTTTTGTTTCATGGACCGATGATTTACTTAATTAATTAACTTTTTGACAATCATGAACAAAAAAATGCACTACTAAGCAGTTGGTGATAGACAACAACTTTGAAGTTGACTTGCAACCCCAATAAGGCTAATGGAGGAAAATCTTCATTACAGAAATTTAGCTGACAGTGTAAGGGGCACATCGCCATTTGCAAAGTTGAACTTGAAGACTAGTGTTTAATGTGAACCATAAAAATCTTATCACTTGCTTGAAGAATGGCATGTAAAGGTATAATTAAATCAACAGGATCTGTATAGTTAATGTTTAGTCTTGGTGGCACATTTCATAAGAGCATTTTTATAATGGGTGGATTTTAATCAAAGTACATAGTGTGGGAGATAGTGCTCATTTTAAGTTAATAAAGTGCTTCACATAATTTTTAGACTTTAAGCTAAAAATAAGTTCTTGGCACTGTTTAGCTCAGGCAGCTACACGTGAGGTACAACTTTTATTACAATTTTCCAAGCGCAAAAGTACTTTTTTATTATTTTGTCATTTAAATATGGCAACTTACCAATTTTTTTAAAGGTCTGAGGCACAATGAAATTGTTCAGAGTGCTTTTCCACGGCAAATATTTATCCCTGACACCCACGTAATGTTACATTGTATTTAGTTTATCTAAAAGAACCATAAACAAGATTTTTTTGTGTGAGTTAACTAGATCTTAAATTTCTTATAGTCAAGGCCTTTGTCTTACAGTCTTGATAGCCCAAAGCGATGGCCCAACTTTAGTTTTTGGTTTTTTTCTAATTACAAAACATAATGTTTCCATTCCTTGGTGGTGGGTAGTAGAGCTTTAAAACATAAGGCATAAAATTACTAAAATATAACCATGATTTTAGTTCATTTCTAAGGTCAAAGATTAATCAGTTGTAAAAAACATTGTCCCAAAACAATATTTATTTATTAAACTGGGGAAATATATTCCAAGGGAAGAGAATGAAGGTGCTTCGTTAATCTGTTTCACAAATGAAGGTAGAGTTTGGCTGGGATTTTTCTTTTTTTTTTTGGTACTGGGAATTAAACTCATGAAGCGCTTATGCCACTGAGCTATATTCATGCTGGGATGTTTATTATACGAGGATAATGAGAAGGGGCAGGAAATGGAGAAGCAGAAAGGGGACCATGGAGACAAAGACCAGAAAGATGTATTTAGTTGGAGGGTAAGGAAAAGCCATCCAGTTTCTCAGTAGGAGAGGGGTTAAACTTTAACCTGGCTACAGACTAGATTAACAGGATAGATGTGTTTAGGATAAATGGTAGTTTGTAGAGACAGAGGGTGGGAAGAACAATTAGGAAATGAAGCAGTTCTTGAGGTGAGGGAGTTGAACAAGGAGCGCTGCTGGAAGGAAGGTGCCATGCAGGGCTGTCCAAAAGACAGGCCAGCTGAAACAAGCAGGAAAGTTCACTACTGATAATTGGCACCCTAAAAGTGTGATTAGCACAAATGTTAAATCAAGAGAGGGGTAACTTGGAGGAGAATGTGAGTTTGAAATCTGAGACATTAAAGTGTTTATGAGTCTAAACATGGAGGAAGTTGACAAAGATGTCAGGGTAGACATAATAAAAATGACAATTTGTTCATGTATTTACTAAACTTGTTATGACACCTTAGTAAATCAAGATTAATATTAATTAGTATAATTGATTACTTAGTGTCATTGATTACTTATTGTAATAAAAACATTTAGTGTCATTGATTACTTGTTGAATAAAAACATTTCCTGAACACTGATTATGTCCCAGGCACCAGTCCGATGTTAGGTTTTGGAGCTAATGAACTAAAAAACAAATAGACCAATAAAACAAATAAATAAATGAACATACAGACGTATAGGACTCTACTCCTAAAGCGCTAATATTTGAAGTGGTGCAGTGGAAGGGGAGCAATAGGAAAAGGAAGGCATTCAATCATAAGGAAATACAGATTATGAAGTGATCATATGTACTCGATGACAGGAAGATAAAGTGAACTGATAAAGGGATGCATTTGAATTAGTGGCTCTGTTTACTTAAGATGTTATTTTAGATGGAGAAAATTTTAGAGATGACATTACAGGAAATGTTATTTCTTTCAAGTTAGTTGCAGGGGGAAGAGGACCTTCTAAATGTAGAGTATGTTTTCCTTGCCCTCAACACTTTACAGCAGAAAGCAATCAGAAAATATATTGCAAAGTGAAGTATGATGAATAAATCATATATTATGATGGTGCACTGTAATAACAGTTTACTTGTTCAAGCATAAGACCCTTTCATTTGTTTCCATCATGAAAGACTTTTTCTATAGACCTAAGTGAAACTGACATGGTGGAAAACAGTTTAGCAAGTAAGAAGCCAATGCTAGTCCTTCCATCACAGATTAGTGTCACAGATCATCTGCACCCGTCTTCTCTCCTTGCAGTGTTCCCGGCTGGCATTCTGCAGCCCCCTTTCTTCAGTGCGCAGCAGTCAAACTCGCTAAATTACGGGGGCATTGGCATGGTCATAGGACATGAAATAACCCACGGCTTCGATGACAATGGTAAAGTGAAGTTCGTGTTTTCTTCTCATGTACATCCTAATTTGAATAAGAGGTAGTAAACTTCACTTACTGACTAGTGTATTTTTGACCTAATTTTACGGTAGTCTGTGGTTCGTTTAAATTGTTGCTTGAGAAAAAAGAAAATTCAGGAGGCATTTAAGTGTGTGCTTGCATTCTAAGACTAAAATACATATTCACATTGAAAAAAATCTTATGCTATTAAGAAGATTTTAAGATTCAAATGAAGCTGAGAGGAATAGAAGGAAAGCCATGAGGTATGTAAACAGGTGGTAATTGAAGCTGTAACAAAAATTCATTCACAAGTGAACAAAGCGAAAAAGATTAAGAAAAGAAACAATAACTACCACCAATTTTAGAAAGCCAGAGAAATAAAAGGATGTAGGAAAGGTACATTTTTAAAAAGATCTACCAAGTGCCTATTAGATCAATTAAATGATCTTAACAGGTGGGTACCAGTAATATTTCCATTTTCAAGTGGGAACAAATATAGGCACTTGAAATGTTTGTGTAACATTGTAAGGCTAGGAATGGGTGGGTTTTGCATGTGAGTTCAGGGAGTTTGGCTTCCTACACCTTCCTAGCCCCCTACTTACTACATCATAGATAATATTTTAAAAAATCATAGCATATGACATACTCATACTCCAAATATGGGGAGATAAGTGTAGTTTCCCAAGAAAGCTCCTGGAGAAAAAAGAAACTGTGTATGTCCTGGTGTGTGTGTGTGTGTGTGTGTGTGTGTGTGTGTTGGAAATAAAGGGAAACTATGAACCAGTGTCTCATGAAGGGTCTGGCAATATAAAATGGGAGCCAGTATAAAAATACTGACCTTGTCAAATCTAAGAATATCAATTTAATCAGGTGAAACCACCCAGCAGAGCCAGGCATGATTTCAGGGTTGTCTTATCTGGTGGCCTCATTGAAGATATTGAGAGACAAGTTCCTATAATATCTAAATCAATACTAAGGCACATTAGCCAAGAAGGCTCTGGAAGTCACTCTTTCCCAGTGGTGTAAATGAAGGATACCAATTTCTCTCATCATCTGTCCAATTTAACATTCTTCCATGTAGCAGTATTTTAGTCCTTGCACCTTAATGAAAGATATGTGTAGTTCTTGTAATGCGTTTCCATTTCATTTAAACAAATATGTTACAGGCAGAAATTTTAACAAGGATGGAGACCTGGTTGACTGGTGGACTCAAGAGTCTGCAAATAACTTCAAGGACCAATCCCAGTGCATGGTATACCAGTATGGGAACTTCACCTGGGACCTAGCAGGTGGACAGCACGTATGTCACTGGCAGTTTCTGGAAAAGTTTTGGATGTGCTCTATTATAATTTTATTATTGATGTTTTTCTTAACAATCTTATGAAAGTTCTTCTTCTAACAGCTCAATGGAATTAACACATTGGGAGAAAACATTGCGGACAATGGTGGTCTTGGCCAGGCATATAGAGTGAGTAATTTTCTCCCTATTTTAGTAATCATATTTAGTGTTTATCATATTTAATAATTCATTGAAAGACTTTTGCAAAAGGAAATGTAGGATATATGCAGTAAATAGGAATAGAAAATTGAAAATGTGAGCAGAAATTGGATTGTAAATATGACAACCATAGGGGTCAATGTAGTTGAAAGAACAGAATACCAGTCTTGTAAGTTTCAAAAGAAGCCAAGAAGAGGAAACATGATTATACCAGCAGAAATGAGGACACATGCAAGTCACATAGTCAATATACATAATCCCAGCTCTCTGGGAAGCCAGGGAGGAGAATCTAAGTTTCAGCGAAGCGAAGCTCAGCAAGGGTAATTTAGTGACTTAGTGACACCTTGGAAGGGAGGGCCAGGAAATGGAAGGGAAAGAAAGAATCACTGAAATAGATTTCTTAGAGAAGATGCCCCGCAGAAGGATGATTTCAGAGTTTGGTGTCAGTATAAAGAAAAGGACCTTCAGTTTCCTCACAGGTGAGATGGTTTTGAGGGGGGACAACCATCAGCATAAACCGCAAGTGTGACATGTTAAACCATACACAGTCTGTTCACAGTGCTACGGTTATGGTCTGGAAGCGATGTGGCGCCAGAATGTGCCTTTATACTTGGCTCAATTAGTGCACTCGCAGCAGTGCTATCAGTCCTTAGCACATCCCTGAGCATCTCCCTTACCCTTCCACTCATCCTTATGCGGCCAAACTTTCTGTGAGAGCTTTGCCAGGTGGTTGGCTGTCCTAGATGTTGCAGATATAACAATAAGACTTTCATTAAAGATTCACCATTTGATGATCTGGGTAAGAATTCACTGTGTTTACACACAACAGAGCACTACTGCTCCATACAGAAAGATAAACCTGGGTCATATGTGTGAAAATGGATGCGTCCTGAGACCATAATGTGAAGTGAAATGGATCAGACGTGCACGCTTAAATATCACATGGTTTCTCTTCTATGAGACACCCAAATTATAAACAAAGAGCAAAATGAAAGATGGATAATAGGGAGTAGGAAGGTGGCCCTTTATCCGATGGGAAGGGGATCGAGAGGTGAAGGGAGGGGAGGAGGGTGAGGAAAGGAGTTGAGATGAGTTTTGTACATGTGCCACCTGCGCACAAGGGATGTACACATTACACACTGCAGACGTTAAAGTACTAATACAAATAAATAGAGAGATGTCTGGTGACTACCACATGCTCAAGAGAAAATAGGGATTGTGGAAGAGTGGCGGAACGATACCCTTGAAGCAACAAGTACGAATGAAGATGAGATCGGGTTGCTTCTCCCAACCATGAGGTGGCTCCCAAGTGAGAGCCAGAATGACCAGAATCTCCCTGAGGAACAAGGTGCTCCTGGGATAGGACGAGATGGCTCAAAGAATGCTCCTGGAGTGGATGGGGATGTGGGTTATTTGCTCACCACAGAAATGATGAATTAACAGGAAGAAGAACACTGGTGACTGTGTCAGAGAATAGGAAGCAGCAGAGCAGTACAGAGAGATGACAAGGGGGGCAGGAAGCAACATTGATCTGAGTTTGAGGCCTGGAAGATTAAAGCAGCTGAAAGTTTCTAAAAGAGTGAATCCCAACCCCGTCCTGAGAAATGCTTTGAGTGCTAAGATTGTTTTGTTTTGTTACTAGATGCCAGATGTTATGCATTTTACCTCTTTGGGTCTTGGATGGTATTTGTTTTCCTATAAATATTCTTGAGCTTTATTGTCAATTGAATGTCTTAGAAATAGTTTGATCCTTTGGGGTCTTGGGTTTTACAGCATCTCAGGTGGTGCTGGAATGGTGCTCAGTGTAGGGACCATTAGTCCCCATGCCTGAGGCAAAACTCCAAGGTGTGAGTCTTGATGCTTTGCATTCTGGTCCTGTATGAGGTTGAGCCTGTTCTCTTTGGTCCTTTGGGGGAGCCTTTCCCTAGCCTTCGATTGTTTACTCACACATCTCCAGATCAATACTAGCACTAAGCTGAATTCTAAGTATCCAGTAATCACCAAGGTTCTCTGTTTTTGAGAATTTGCCCTCTTCAGGACTCCATCCCTAGTGTTCCTGACCCATCACCTTCTCCTCAGAGCACCCTAGGCTTCCCCTCAGTTTTCCCCTCTTTAGACTTTGTCCTGAAAATTCACAGGGCAGTGAGCTACCTCAGTCATGAGACTTGTTTTATTTAATTACCATCTCTCAGGGATGATTTTCCTTTCTGTTTGATGCCCAGGCTTAGGGAAAGCATTGTTTCATATATTTTGTCCATTGCTTTCTCATTTCCACAGAAGGATTAATCCATTCCCTGTCACTCTATCTTGCCTGGTAGTGGCAGCTTTAGAACTCTCTCTGGTATCTTTGTGATTCTGATATACTGACCACTCAAGAATCATTGCTCAGAAATGTAGCTCAGTTTTGGGTTGATGGTCTGTCCATAAAGATCCTCATCTACAGCCAGTTCATAATTATAATAATGAAGCAATTACAATTGTAGAACTATTTTATTGCACTTTGACACTGCATTAATTCTTCACCTGTAATTCCTTGCCCTTCTGCCACACTATGAACTCTCTAAGAAGGGGTTGGAGTAAGCTTTCCCTATGTTCACAGAATCTTTATACAGTGTATGCTGAATAAAACTCTGTGGATGCTAAATAGAAAGAAAAGAATTATACTTTCAACTTACCCAATTGATCATTTTCCTTTGTAAGAAATTGAGAGTGATGCAATTCAGAAAGTTTGTTGGTCATGTTCTTAAATATGTTTAGTAAAAGACAACTACATTTCCTTCAATAATACCCATAAATCCTACAGGATTAAGAACATTTTCTGACATCAAGTTACCCAAATTCCTTCTAATGTAAATGAGGTTTTGTTTATATTGTCCCAACTTCAGAAGACCAAAATATTTTCTTATCCTTCCTTAGATTCATAGGCTACTATCAAGCTCCTAAGGGGTCTCAAGAGAATCACTTGACTTCTGGCAACAGTCATTCAAACCCAGTCTGGTGCAATCCTGTTTTGCTAAGAGTAGTAACTAAGCTAAATAGAGCTATTGCAGATGATTTCCCTGGCAATCTACTTCTCCACCTGGCGGGCCCTGCCTGTCTATCTTCAGAACATTTACATAAGCTTTTCATCACTTTTTTAAGTCACTCATTCATTCAGCTGACATTTATTGACCATTTGACATGTACTAGACTCTTGTCACTCGCTAGCCAAAATCATGTTTTTTAGAGCATTTGTAAATGCTAGTTTTCTTCCAGTAGTTGTAGGTTCTGATATCTAAATTTATTATGGTGATTTTGGTATAAAATGTTACTCAGTTAACATGGGCCTTTGTGTAGGTTTATATATAAATTTAGAAATTATAACCTTCATGTTTCTATTTTACTAATTTCCTAGGCCTATCAGAATTATGTTAAAAGGAATGGTGAAGAAAAATTACTCCCTGGACTTGACCTCAATCACAAACAACTGTTCTTCTTGAACTTTGCCCAGGTACTACATCTTTCTGATTGATAAATATGAAAATCATTTTGAGTTATAATTTCATAGTAAGTTAGATATTATATGCTCAATTTTACTGTTTTAATCAGTTGTACCAGAACATTTGACTTGAGTGACTTTCATTGTTTATAACAATGTCAGATCGCATTCATGATAAATAATTACACTCCTAGTCGCCTTTCATTGAGCATTATTTGAAGAACAATGGTTGAAGAATGCAGAACACCAATTTAATTCTGCTTTCCCCCCAGCCATCCCAAATTATCCATGATTAGAACTGAACACACTCCTTTACTTTTCCCAAACCTACCTCTAGGTGTGGTGTGGGACCTACAGGCCAGAGTATGCCATCAACTCCATTAAAACAGATGTGCACAGCCCAGGCAATTTTAGGTAAGTGGGTATGAATCAGGGTGTTTCAGTATTAACTCTGTCCCTTCCACATTTGGAATGTGGCCTTTTGTAATCTTATTCTATAACATTTGGAATCCAGCACAATTTAGCAAGATGCTGTCTCAAAATGAAGAATAAAAAGGGCTGGAAATGCAACTCACCTCCAAAGCTCTGGGTTCAATCTCCAGTACCACAAAGTAGAAGAAAAAAAAGAAAAATTATTCACTCAATAACTTGTAGCCTGCTCTACATAATGTAAACTACATTTAATTCTTCTACTACATTTAGTTCTGCTATATGTACTAAAAAATTCTTTGTTTAAAATGCATTCCATACCTTCTTGTCTTAATATGCCATCCTAAATCACACCTAATTCTTTTGATGAGACAGGCTAATGTTTTGACCATTAATGATTCTTGTGGTGTTTATTAATTTAGTGAAATCCTCTAAAGCTCTTGTATGTATAACTATTTATTCTCACACTAGTGGAGATGCTTTCTCATTTATTCTGGCTTTTTATTGGGATCTCCTGTATGTTTGTTTCTTCCCTACTACTAGATATTACTTAATCTCTGTGCCTCAGTTTCTGGACACACAAAATGCTCATGAAATTATTATGTGAGTTGCTGGAGGATTAATGCTAATGTATGTGAAGCACCTACTAGAAATATGGATTTGGAAATAGTACTAGGGTTATTTCTACATCAGAGGTCTGAGCAGAATGAAAATCTTAGTGGAAAAAGTTACAGACTTTAAAGTGCTCCCATCTCACCCAGGAGTCAAGTGCTTTTTCTTGTTCATTTCTAATGCTCAGCACAATTCATGATGTCAGTAACTGATTAGTGGTTCAGTGATGCACAGGTAAGTCTGTAACTGTTTTCTATCCTGAGAAAAACACTGGTTATAAATATGTGAGATTAGTTCTGTCTTTAATTTTTTTTGGTTCTGGCTCCAAAGATAACCCTGATTATTTTTCATTCATAATAACAGAAAGTGTGTGTGTGTGTTTGTGTGTGTATGTGTGTGTGTCTGTGTGTCTGTGTGTGTTTATTTAAGGGTGAATGAATGCCAACCTTTTGTCAAGGAAATTATTATTTTCCCTGGAGGTAAAAGGATTTCCTTGGCAAAAGGTTGAGGTTACATTTAGTTTTGGAAACAGGCTGCTTCCTGGCTATACAAAGTAAAACAGTTTTTAAAGAAGTTTAAAAACTAATTGACATTCACCAAGCAAAAACTGTGCTTGGTCATATATGTAAAAAATATTTTTGAAATAGAGAGAGATTTATAATCTTATTCTTAAATAGCAACAATATTAAAAAGAAAAGCCAAAATGTACTTGCTGCAAAGATGAAATCTATAAAACTATAATTTTTAGGTCTAAGCTATGATTGGTTCATTCTTCCTAACAAAAACCTTATCTATTTTAATAAAAAACCTTAAAACTTCAAGACTTAAAACATAAAACATTTCCTGATGAATATGTTAAAAATGAAATCCGTAATTTAAACACTGCCTTCTTTCTGGAAACCTAGTTTTTAGTTAGCCAACCAGGATCACATAATAACACTTACTATGTGATCAACAAAGGTGTTTCTAAAGTTATTTAGATATAATTCTACATTACATATGTAAGGGTCTGATGATTTTTTAAAGCAAATAAAAGTAAACAAAAAATATTTAAATGCTTCTATTGTCCAATGTTATTTTCCACACATGGAATAAAAAGCACTTGATAGAAACCCAAAATATAAAGAGCAAAATGAAAGATAGGTAACAGAAAAAAGGGAAGTGGCCCCTTTGTAAGAGGGAAGGGACCAAAGGATGGTGGGGAGGAGGAGAGGAAAGGCTGTGATAAAGAAATTAAGACGTGTTATGTACACGTTCCCACTCCCCAGGAGGAAAGTAACCAATACTTACTGGAAACACATACTAATGGAAAAATAAAAATAAAATCTGAGATGTTTCATCAAAGAAAAAAACAACTACTACCACTAACAAGTCAAGTAATGCTTTTTCCAGCTTAATTTCCAATGTCTTTAAAGAAATAATCTTTCTAGCATTTTATATCAATATCTCCAACTAAGTATGTACGTATCTTGTTTCTCCTTATAACTTAGTGTGATTAAGTTAACCTCTCATGTTTTCTCTGCTCACCTTAAATATTAACATTGGTTCCTGGTATTTTGGAGAGCTTTTTAAAATTCCTGTTGGCTTCTATTAATATTTAGTACTTACTTAAATATTTCTTCTACTTTTTTTTTCTTTTTCCATTGTGCTGAGTATCAAACCAAGGGCTTCCACCTGCTAGGCAATGCTAGGCACATGCTCTACCACTGAGCCACACCTCCCAGCCTCGCCTCACTTGTGTTTTCCATTAGTGGGGATTGCTGGGCAAGTGCCCTGCCACTGGGATACATCACCAGCCCTGATCTCTTTAACACTATATAGTGGAATATACACACATCAATGTGGCTTTGCTCTGAAAGAAGCATGCAGATTTGCTACTGATAAAGATTAGGTAATTTATTTATGAATGAAGCCAATTAAATCTGTAGTCAAATCATTTGCTTTCAAGAAGTAGTAACAGGTGGTCAGAAGACCCATGAATTGTAAAAAATTTATTCACTAACTCAAATGTACAGTTATGTGTAGGCAGAAATAATCAAATATGTTAGAGATCAAAATATTCCTTCTTGATCAGTGGGTGTTCACTTCCATCTTGTAAATGTTTTTAATGCAGTTCATCATTTTCCAAGGCAATAAATGGCTGCAGGATAACACATGATGTTATATAATGAAGTAAAAGTTTCAGGCAAGTCACCTTAAGAAATAATGAAAGTATTTCTATTTTGTTATTAACATGCAAATGCAAGAGTTACAGAGTTTTAATATAGATTGAAATTCATGTAGTATTGTATGTAATATTAATGAAACATCTCACTTTTTGAGAAGAGCTTCATTATATAAACAATGTATCCACTTTCCAAATGATTATTCATGTCACTCATCCAAAGATTTAATGCTGTTAACACCAAACATTAATTAGAAAGCTAGGAGAGTAAGTGAAGCCTTAGTGTGTTGTTGACCTAGTTATTCAGAATTGTCTCAATGAAGTCCATGGATGGGAAAAGGAGATGAAATAGCGATGAAGAGCTGAGTGTATATTAGTCTAAGGGTTCTTCTTCCAGAATTTCCAGTAATGTTTTCCAAGATTTTTTTGGTCTATTTGTTTTGTTTTTAATTTAAGAGAAATATAAAATTAAGTTATGAGTTTGGGCACCAAATATTTGCTCCCACAGGACTAAACCAAAGACAATCCTTTGAGGAACTTTGAAGAAACTCAAAGCAAAAGGTGCATTTCTTCCAGTTCTCCCTTAGACCTGTGCTGCAAAGCAGAGAGCTGGTCCCCAGCGTGAGGAATGCCCAAGCCACCGTGATGACTGTCCACAGCCAGTGTCCACCTGGGGACAGACAGATATTTCCTGAATTGGGAGGAGGATTGGAATTAATCAATCAAAACTTCTTTCTGCTTTAGTGTCTTAGACCTAGAACCTAAGAGACAAAAGACCAATAAAAATCCCTGTCCTTTCATTCCCGCATAACAGCCATTTTGGTTACATTTATAGGAATGAAAGTGATTTGTTTGTTTGTTGGCCATGAACAACAGAAAAGTGCTTCTCACAGGTCTCGGGGTAAAAGTCCGAGATGATGAAGGCCCCAGCATAGTCAGGCTCTGGTGAGCGCTGTCTTTCCCATTGCAAACTACAGACTTCTCATTGTGTCTGCACATAATCAAAGGAGGGAACTTGCTCATGAATATTTCAGATATAAGAAATGGGCACTTAATAAATCAAATTAAACCAGGCTCTAAGCTCATAGCCTAAGCTAGAAGGTAAGAAGTTATACTTCGGTAGTTTTCAGTGGCCTATAGGGCATTCCGGGTTACATGGGAATCCTCCACAAAGCCTCACATATTTGGACGGTGATTGGATTGTGGCCACACCATCCCCATCAGAGGATCAGCCCGCCCATGAGTTCATAGCTATTTGCTGTTGGAACACAAGCCCTGGTCTGAAGAGGCAGCTGCTGGGGCAGCTAGTTGCGGGGGTGCATTGCTTTCACCAGCTCCTCTGTGAGCAGCCTGGGTCCACCAGGCCTTCCCACCCTGCTACTTCTGCCTTGGAGCAGACTATGAACTGAAACTAAAACATGAGCCAAAATGAACCCCTCTTCCTTTACATTGGCTCCTCATGGTCTGCGGGGTCCATCCAAACCTGGTGCCTGTTTCCCTCCAGCGGTCATAGGCAAGGCCTCCGGAGACTCCGCTCCTCCGGTCAGGTTCCCCAGAAGGCACAGGCCATCCTCTCGGGGCCTGTTGCTTGTCATTCACACAGGCTGCATCACTGCAGTCCAGGCCTTGGAAACTAGTCCCCTCCCTCTCGAGTAAGCTCATAGATAGACTCCTGGCTTTCACCCTGCTTCACCTCCAATGCCGCACTGTACCCGTGGTGGTATGTCTGCCACAGATGGGAAGTTCTGAGAATTAGGAGACTTCCAAGTCATGTTCCTGGTCACTCCAGGAACCATCACTCCAGTACACTTGACTCCAGGACCTTCTTCCCAACACAAGCTGGGTGTGGCTCTCATCCCAGCAAGAGGGGCAGGGAAAAGCTGGCTCAGGCTTGGTATGACACATCACCTCTGCATCACTGTTCTGACCTGTCTCTCCCCTCCATCGCTGCATCGTGCTGATAGTGAGTTAGATGTTGTTGTTTTTGCCCACTGGGGTCAGAGATAAGAAGAAATGGGCATTTTTCCAGTCCTTTCCAGTTATTCAGGCTGAATCCAGTTTCTGATATTTAAGGACTCCTTTTGGGATAAAAAAGACTTTCTCTAACTTCTCTACTAAATCAAATCAATAAATAGCTATTAGAAAAACAGTTACTTAAGTTATTGCGTGAACCTTTTTAAGATACAGTGAGAGATCATTTTATTCTTTAACTAAACTCTTTTTACAATAGCTGCAATTCCCAGTGTGAACTATCGATTCATTTTTAGAACATATATAACGTGTTTATAAATTAGCAGATCTCCATTGCAACCTTAAAAAGCAGGCACTATTGTATATATTTATTTTACAGATGAAGAAACTGAGATACGGCAAACCCTTATAAAGCAGCTTTCAGGCCATGCGATCTGTCTCCAAAATCCCTGCTCTCGGCTGGGGATATAGCTCAGTGGAATAAGCGCCTGCCTAGCAAGTGCAGGGTCCTGAGTTTGATCCCCAGTACCGCCAAAAAAAAAAAAAGAAATAAACTAAAATCCCTGCTCTCTGCAGCTGTCCTTTGTTTCCTCTCTGTTTCAGACTCTGTAGAGGAGAAGGAACTGACTCACTATGCCAGCTCTTTCTCCTTCGCTTTAAGTGTTAAATTCACAGATCCACTCACATGGCCTGCACTGAGACATTTTACAGGGCTTCAACATAGTATGGACAGAAATATCAGATGCTTATGGTGACCTTTTTGTTGTTGTTATTTGTTTGTTTCAAAGGATTATTGGGACTTTGCAGAATTCTGCTGAGTTTTCAGAAGCCTTTAACTGCCAAAAGAATTCATATATGAATCCAGAAAAGAAATGCCGGGTCTGGTGATCTTCACAGAAGGCAGTGCTTTCCTTGGCTCGACTTGCCAACACCACAGAGATGGAGAACTCTCTAGCCACGAGAAAGTGGGCCCCAGAGGTCACTGCAGTTCCTTGAACTAAGTCACAGATGAAAGCATCGTAATACAAGCCACATTAGCTTATTCTGGAAAGAGTATGGGGGGGCACTTAAGGTCTGTCAAATCAACCACTTCTTACATGTAAATAGTGATTAATTCTTATAGATGTTATTGCAACTCGTTTCTGTTTCTCATACAGTCTGTCACTTTGATATTTTCCCAAGAAAATAGTGTTAACCACCTGTGGCTGACCAGGGTTTCTATTCCAGGGGTTGAAGAAGATGTTGTGTTCATACATTTGGGCACCGGAATCACAATGGTTCTATGATCATGTTAAACACATCCCCTAGGTATTTGTTTTTACTTTTATTTACAATATTTATGCTCCTCCCAAACTCTTCCAAAGAACTCTTATACATAATGGGGCCTTGGGACTTACAGAGCTTTAAACTCATTTACGACACATCAGCTTATTGTCTTTGTTTTATTTTAGACACTATTAGGGCGAAAATGAATGTCTAAAATTTTGTGTTGTACCTGTTTTACTGATATTAAGGCCCGTACAATTTTCTAACAGCTCTTGTTCTCTCTGTATCTCAAAACCTGGTCTTTTTAAAAGATTTGTAGTAATGTATAAATAATAATTTTTATATTTAACTATTAACTGCACTTATAAAACTAAGTAACTGTAATTACAGGTAATCATTAAATATTGACGTTTCAGACCAAGATAACTTGCTATGAACCAAGATCTGTAAAGTGATGTACAGATGAAAATTTGAGATATTTTTAAACTTATAAATCATATTGATGAAAAGCTTTAAGCACAAACTTTGGAGTAAAAATTGTCATTGAACCGTTGAGTAGAGATAATCTTACGGTTTACAAACAAGATTTTTAAAAGTAAATCTGTCCCTAGGAGTAGCTATTATAAAAGGGCAAAACAGCATCTACACAACTCTGTGACCCCTTATCTTTTCAGGTTTGTCAGGGATGAAAATATTTTGATAATAAATTGAAGTTGTGAGCCTGATACTCACTAAGCCTGTGTGTAAGCTGTCCAGCTTTAGAAAATGCCTTTATTTCTAAATAGGAGTGGGAGGCCTTGGGTAGACCTGCTTCTGGAATTCTCAGTCATGTAGATTTCTGGTGGCGGGAGTGGGTTTAGTCCCTAAGAAGGATTCATCTCTTAAGCTTTTCTGTTCCTCTCTTCCCTGTCCTATTGGCTAGTTTAGCTCATTTCACTGCCTGGTGAAGATTTTACAAAAGAGGTACAGTCTCATAATCTTTGATTTTTCTAACAAATGGTAATAACTGAGAGAATTTCTATCCACAATTTAGGTGTTGGTTTTCTATGTATTTCCTTCTTGAAAAATTTCTGCTTGACTTTAAAAAATGTTGCTAAAATAAAGCATACTCTCATATACATAAAAGTTACACATCGTGGAAGTATAGAGGTCACCGAAATCACTCCCTTAAAACATCTAAAATCTATAGCCAACACCTATAAAACACAGAAAATTGCCTTAGAAGCCCACCCCTGTCATTCCAGTCCTCCACAGACATCTACTGTCAAGATCTCTAAGAGAACACTGAATTTGCCTGTCTTTGTCTTTTAGATAAATAGAATCATTCAGGGTACATTCTTTCACATGTGAGTTCTTTCTTTCAGCCTTACATTTGTGACAGTCCACTATATTGTTATGCTGATTATGGATATTTAATTCTCTCTGCCGAATAGTATTCTGTTGTATTATACTATGATTCATCCTTCCATCCTATTGTTGATGGGATCTTGAGCAATTTCCTGGTCCAGACCCTTAGAAATAGTGTAGCTATGAGTTATAAACTATGTGTATGTCTACATATTAATACTTTTACTTGAAGCTTCCCCAAATCTTCCCAAAACTTGTTATAAACATAGAGAATATAATTTCAGCTAACCATGAATATATTTATCCTTTTTCCTTTTAACACAACCGCCATTATTATGGACAATTCAAAGTACATTTTATGTCTATATTTATTTAAAATAAATGCACTCAAGTGATATTTGTAGTTGAATGATAGGAGTTCCCAGCGCTTAATAAAACAGCTGTCTCTGACAGCTATTTCACGCCCCTCTTCTCAAAACCACGGAAGAGGGGGAAGTGGAAAGTAGCACCGCTGACGAAAGGCAGTCAGTGTCCCCACTGCTAGCTCTGTGTAACGGTAGACCCCACCCCTATGGAGGAACAACTCCAAGGCTTGGGTCCCTGCTCTATGTATAAGTAAGATTTTTCTGGAGCCAAAAATAGACAAAAGTGAAAACAGCAGTTCCTTCTCCCTCCCACATCCAGACATCATTAACTGTACACAGTGCTCTTCTTGAGTCATATGGAGCCTTACGATCTCTCTCAACCACTCTGAACCATTTGGAACTGCCACATTTGATTATATATATATGTATATATAAAATCTTACACATGAATCTATTTCCACAATGGCTGAGTTCTACTCAAAGAAAGAGTTTGGTCGATGAGACAGCAGGCTTGGGAACTGATACATCTCAGGACTGAAGACGGGAAGAAGCTCTTGGTAGCACGTGCTAGTAAGGAATCCACTTCCATGCTTCACGATCTGTGTGGACTCTTAAGTGCAGGTGGAAAGGATGTTACCCTGGAGGGCGTCTCTGCTGTACTCCTCTTCTGCTACTATAGGCAGAGAGACTTGGGTAGTTGTATGTTCTTTAGGGCCTGTGTTTCTGCCACCTGGAGAAAAATGAATTAGATTCAGATGGTTCTCACTAAAAAATGATTATGTGTCCATTGCTTCCTCACAGTTAATCTGTGGCCCTGTTAAGAAGCACTGGGCAGATCCCCCACTGAAATCCCCCACTGCGATGCCTGAATCCCATTAGAACACAATTTAGCCCAAAGAACAAGGACCAAAGTTTTTTTTTCAAATTTGGGTTTCTGCACTTGTTAATATTAGGCATTTAGATAAGGAAAGGGCTTGCTGATTTTCTCAAAAGCTTTATCTTCCCTGTTGCCACAGCTAGCTCTTAAATTAGAAAACATCTGTTAGTTTGGAAAGGAGAAGATTCCACTCTGTCAAAGAAAGATAATCAGAAATTTTAAAATCAGGTTCAACTCTCAAGAATACAGAACAACAACCATTTTTTCATACTGTTTTTGTACCTAGTGCGCGGTATTTCAAACTCCTAATCTCCATTTAAACCATCTCCTCATATGTCTTGAAAAATATTAATAGAGCTTTTATCTTTCCTAGTCTTACATTTCTGTCTACTTCAAAATGAATTTTTTTATAAATAAATGACATTTTACCAGTATTTGCTTGTTTTCACCACTCCTACTTCCAAAGATACCATCATTTTCTGATGAGATTACTTTTCAAGAAATGTAAGTGAAAAGGCTGCAGAATGTCATAGGGAATCACAGGCATAATCAGGTAACTTATGCAGAAGGCACTGTACTGCCCCTGGGCTGAAGAACTTGACCAGCTGGTTCTTCAGGAAGAGCGGAATTGTATCTGACTGCTGTCAATGGCTTATTTATTTCATTCTAGTTGTTTTTTTTTTTTTTAACAGCGTTTACTTAGTTTCAGCTCCTTAGTGCTTCACATTTTCTCTAAAATAGTAAGGAACACTCGTGTATTTTCAACCTCATAGGCAAAATGTTGTGCTTATATTCCGTTTGACAAAACAGATCTGGGTAATACAAGAGAAGCCTGGCAGCAAAATTAGCATTTGGCTCTTGCCAAAAATAATCATGAGCTCAGTTGGGAAGAGTGGAAAGACTGGAAAGTCTTTCCAGTATGTCTATTTAATTTTTGTACTCCAGGATCTCCTTTCTACTCAGAAACTAAAAATTCCGCCGGCAACAGGCCTACTAACATCTTCCTTCGCTCCTATAAGTGCATTTGATATCATCTCAAAGCTGGTCATCTCAAGTTACTATACATTTTAGAAATTTACTCCGTATCCAGGAAGACTCACTTGAACAGGTCAAGTACCCAGATCATCGCTCACCTTGGTACAGATCCTTCCCACATGCTCTGCATGCTGTATGTTCCCCTGAAATGCAGCCTCAGAGATGTAATATTAAAATATTTGTGGCAGTTTTGTAGCGTCAAAGAAACAGGGATCTCAATAACCTAAATATCAGAAAATGTTTGATTTATTAAGTGAAAATACAAGAAGAACACGAGTGAAATATGTTATCATTTCAATTTCATTAAAATACTGTTGCATAGAAAAAGAACTGAAAGAATATATGCCAAAAAGCAATCAGAATTATCTCTGGATGGTAGCATGGTAGGTGATTCTTATTTTTTCTTTTCTTTCTTTTTTTTTTTTTTTTTGGAGTGGTCTAAGTTTTAAACTTTTCTGTGATGGGAAAATGTTAGTATTGAAAAACTGTTTTTCATGATGTTACTTGAAAGAACAAGGGAGACGATATGAAAAGGGACAAAATGAGGAAAAACATTGATCAAAGGAAAAAAATATGATTTCCTTAAATTTACATTTGTTAATTTATGTAAGGACTTATTCAGTGTGGTGTCTCCAGCAGTGTAGAGCGGGTAAGGCGGATTTTAGTCGGGGGGAACCCAGCACGGCAAGCAGAGCCTCACTCATGGGATCAAATGCTGGGCAAAACCTGTGTAACACATTACACCAGACCCCATTAGAAGGTAAAAATAAATGAAAATCACTGCCTTGTCATGTAGCAGAGCTGCTACATGGTACACAAACACGTTAAAACATGTACAGGAAACTAAATTTGATAATTCAGTGACGTTTCCTTCATGCTAAAGACAACCTGAAGGAGACTACTTAAATTCTCGTTTATATGGATAGGATTTTGACCCTGGAGGGAATGAGGAAATATTTTGGTTTGAAATCAGACAACAAAAGAGTGAGAATTCACGGGCGTTGTAGCAAGGCTGGCTTGGGGAGAGCAGCGCAGCGAGGGCGTGCACGCTGTGAACACGGACGCCCTGTGCGTGCCGACTTTCCAACACGTCTGTAACAACGAACGCCGTGCTTATTTGTTCATTGAGCATCTGATACTGTTCTCGGAGTCTACCCGTTATCTTTCTGCTTCCAGAGATGTCCTGCGATTTCTTGGACTCACAAGCAGTTGTGCGATACACATAACACTTTGTCCCATTCCTGGGAGTTTAGCCCTGTGCTCTATTTTAGGTCCCATTGCTCCAACTCACTGCACAAAGCAAATAACTGAATTCTCTGAATTTTTATTGTCTCAGAATTAAAATCAGAGTTGGGACTGAGGCTTTCTTAAAAACCAGAAGGCAGACAGATGGAATGTTCCACCCAAATCCTTAAAAATGGCAAAATCTATCAGCCTTGTGTGGAGAGGGCACAGAGTCATAGAAAAATCTGAATCTGTAGAGATCCAGACAGACCCAGGGACACTCAGAGTCAAAACAGAAAGCAGCCAACAGGCTAGATGGGGGGGCATGTGGCTCAACTGACCCTTATTTCCTCCTCTACAAAGTGGTCATTCTCATATACACATCGAGGGGACAGATACTGGACCATTTGCCAACAAATTGTATTTTCAACCACATTGAAACTTAATACCTTTTTATTTCTCTGGCATGAATGAAATTCTGTGGATCTTTAAAAACATGAAAACGTTTGGCTGAAACAATGGAATTTATTTTTTACCGTATTGTTTCTCCTTTTGTGTTGCTGTGAGGCGAGCACTTACCTGATCCCCCTTGAATCATCTTTTGCATTTTCAGCACACATTCTTGAAAAAGAAAAGACAAAGGTGAGATCCTGTAAATAGTAAAGGGTATTTTCAAAGGTAAAGAGCAAAAATGAGAACACTCAAAACAGAATTGAGTTTTGAGAAAAGCAGTGATGAGGGGACAGTTTATAGTACATGATGAACACATTTTCACCTCACTTAGGAAACATCACTGGCACCAGAGGTACTGGGAAAGCTGTGTCTCTCCTTTGAGGCTTCGTTTCTGCAGAAGTGAAGTGTATGGCTGTTTTGGGCCCTCAAGTGTTCAGTAAGCAGAACGATGCCCCTCCCAGAACCATGTCCACATGCTAATTCCCAAAGTCTATGAAAATGTTAGGATTCATGGCAAAAGGAATTAAAGATTACAGAGGAAATTAAATTTGCTCACCAATTTGCTTTTAGGAAAGCAAAATTACTGTAGGTTATCCAAGTGGACCCAGTACAACCTCACAGGTTCTTCAAAGTAGGAGAGAGGCGGAAGAGTAGGCCAGAGAGGTGTGATATAAGAAAGACTGGACTGGTTCTTGCTGACTTTAAATACAGAAGTGGGTAGAGCGTCAGAAGCCAATAAATGTAGGCAGCCTCTAGAAGCTGGGAGGAGGAGATAAGAAAATGGGTTCTCCCCAGAGCTCCCAAGAGGAGCACGTCCCCATCCAGCTCTGTGACTTTGGCTCAGTAAGACCTATGTCATATTTATGACCTATGGAACTGTGAGGTAACAAATTATGTTGTCTTAAGCCACTAAGCTTATGGCAAATTGCTGTAGAAGCTGTAGAAAACATACAGCATATGGTAAGTAATCAGTAGATAGTAGTTTGAAGTTACCTAAACCTTTTAAAAATTATGCTAATATCACATTACACTAATCTCACATTATCTTCAAACAACTATAAAAATTCAGCCAAAAACATTCACTATTCTTCACTTATCTGTTATTACTTAGTACATATATGGATTGAACATCAAGATAACTGGATATGAGGTGATTTTATTCTAAGCTAAAAAATAGAAGTAGTCATAAGTGGCTCACTTACACAGACACAAACACCGGCCTTTATAAAATAAACATAATTCATCATACAGAAGTTAAGTTTTTGGCAATCAAGAAGCCTTGCCTATCACCCATGTTTCATCTCAACATACAAACTAAGCATCCAGAAAGCCTTCCTAGGATAAGCACTAACATGTCAAAACTATTTATGACATTATCCATTAATGTAGCTAAAATATAAATTGTTTAAGGAAAAATTTAAGAAACTGGAAACCAGCCGGGCGTGGTGGCGCACGCCTGTAATTCCAGCACTTGGGAGGCTGAGGCAGGAGGATCTTTGTGAGTTCAAGACCAGCCTGGGCTACAAAGTGAGCTCAAGGCCAGCCTCAACTGCATAGTGAGACCCTGTCTCAAAAAGACAAAAAAAAAAAAAAAAAAAAAAAAAAAAAAAAAAAAAAAAAAAAAAAGAAACTGGAAACCAAGGAACATGAGCTTTGAGATTTTTCTGTAGTTGGCACATTGAATTTCTCTGAGTTTATTCATAGGTGTTATTTTTACCTTAGGCAAACTAATAATGAATTGCTATGTTCTCAGTGACTTTTGCACTTCAGCTTTGAGGCGTATGTCATAAAAAAAGATGTATTACCCAGAGCTTAAACATTAAAAATAAAGAAGAGACAGTCACACTGGCAAATGTGTGCTGTCCTTGGTAGCAACACAAAGAACATTTGTGGGCTTTTTAATGTACAGTACCCCTAAGTTGCATATTTACATTGCGCAGAGCTTTCTCGACATTTATTGTGTGCTGTAGACAGCAAAATAAATGAACAAAGCCCAGCCCTCCATGTGCTGAAACCAGGTCACAACAGCTCATCAGAGCTGTCAAATTTTCAGGAATTTTGTGATGTCATATTGGTAGCTTCAAGCCACCCATTACAAATCAGGGTTGGCTAGTTTATTTTTCCTCAGAGAAGCAGCTGTTCTGCCTTTACTGGCACAGCATTAGCCCTGACCGAGGGAAACTGCAATCCAGAAACTGAAACCAGGGTCACCATTCTAAAGTTATACGCAATCTAAGGGGGACTTCTTAAATATCTTAGATATAGTATTTTCCCCTATTTGTAGTCTTTCCCATAGATGGCTAGAGTTTTCCCATTCTAATAGAATCAGTACAACTTTCCAAAAGGTGAAAGCAAAGTATCTGGAGGGAGTGATGCCTTTTCCTCCTTCACTCAGTAGCAATATACAGACTAATGAAAACTTGGGGTGAGGGTCACCTAAGTCAGTGCTACCCAACAAATAGTTTTGCTATCCCACCCATATGTAGAAACTTAATTTGTAAGGATGTAGTATTAGGTACGCGTAAGCGCCTTTCAGAGGTGATTAAGTCATGAGGATGGTGCCTTCATGACTGGGTTGTGCATCCTTATGAAAGAGCCCACAGAGAGCTCCCTGACGCCTTCTGCTGTATGAGGACACAATGGGAAGTTGAGCAACTCTGAACTAGGAATTGAGGTCTCACCAGACACTGAATACGCTTGTGATCTTGGGCTTCCTAGCCTCCACTACTGAAAAAAGCTCCTGTTGCTTATACACCTCTGAGTCTATGGTATTTATTCTGTAGCAGCAGACTGAACTGACTCTCAAAGTCAAAATAACTAGAGTACGATACAGTTCTAACCATTTTGCAAGTGATGAAGATATCCAAACGAAGTTATTTTCATATGTGAATATTTACAAAAGCTTTAACAGATGCAAAAGTCTTGACAAATTTTTTCAAAGGAAAATAACAAATGAGAATCCTAAGAGAAAAGTATGTGAAGTAACTTCAGTAATTGGGGCAGTTCTTCAAAGAGTCAATTTGTGTTCTCTCCAACTAACCAGAAGAAAATAGTTACTTCTCCTGGTAGTTCAAAGCCAAATTGAGAGTCTAGTGTTCTAAACTGAGAAGTTTTAATTCTGGAAATGATGCTGAAATCGTAAAGCCTGATTTTTCAGCCAAAAAGAGGGTTATACTAACATGAAATTAAAATCCTAGTAAACAATCGCCACAGCAGAGTTTATGTCTGTTTTCTTCACTATTGTACCTCTAGGGTTTCACTTACTCCTCTTAAAAACTAGGGGCTAAGTTTATGCAATTGTCCTTTATCCATCTATCACAACAGACACTTGTTAAAATATTTTCAATAGGTGCTGACTAACCCAACCCCCAAACCACTTCTTCAGTCATTTTATATAATAACTTTTATATCCTCTTATATGATATGACATCTTGCCAGACTAAAATGTTAAGAGGCAATATTAATGACGAACAGAACATGAATAGAATAAAAAAAAATTCTATATATTAATAAAAGACTAGAGCAAGGGAGACTTGCTTAATAGTGCACTTCTATTCTGCCTTAGGGCCTTCAATATAATGCAGTCAGTGGTACTCAAAGTGAGGTCAGGCAATGCAACAGAAAAAGTGGAGCTGAGTGAAACTGAGGGGTGTTAAATTGATGGGTGTCATTTTACTTCAACCTCAGAGTTCCTTGTTCCTAAATAGAAAATGTGCTACAGGAGAGCCTTTCCTCCTGGGAATCCTGGTGAATCCATGCCAGTCCAAAACTGGTGGGTCAGCAAGCGTAACTAGCTTGGATAATGCTGCAGGCAGTAGATGTAACAGATCAAGAGTGCCAACCATGTTCATAAAACAAGCAACGCAATAAAAGAGGCACGAAGAGCGGAGGCAGTGCTGCGGTAAATGCCACCAAACTGCCTGTCATCCTTCTCCTTGGCGTGGAGGCACAACTTCTGGAGTCTCCCAAATTCCCACAACAGTTTTGAGTCCACATCAATCCATGTCTTGGGCCGCTGACTATTAAAGAACTTCCTCTGCTCTGACTGCAGTTTTTGCAAAAGCTTTTCCTGTTCACACTAGTACTTAATGCAACAGGTGAGGCTGCTGCTGTTAATCCTCACCATCCAGACAGTCCCTGCTGCTTCTCCTTAGTGACACAGTTTGGAGTGTGAGGACGTCAGGCACTGAGGGCACTGTCATCTGACCCAAGGGTGCATCTCTTGTTACTGCCAAAGACTCCCACATCGATTTTTTCCTATTGCATCAACTGCTATGCTATTGAAGTCTTTTGTTCTCACATCCCCTAGAGGTGTGTAATTGGGAAGGAGGCATATCTCTATCAATTATGGTTATTTGCCTTACTCCAGGTCCCTTGAACTAGGACTGAAATTTTAACCCACAGTGACATACTGAGTGACAGAAAGTGCACCGAACTCAGCATCTCCCATCTCCACCCAAAAGACTTTTGAATCTCAGTGTTCACCTCCTTCAGGGTATGTGTTTCTCATGAGACTCCTCACTTCAGTCTGAAATTCCTATTGTGCCTGCTGCACCCCGCAAGACTGACACGCAGCCAGTCTGTGTGCCCACAGGGGTAGCCTGTGTTTGCAGCTGGCGTCCATCCTGATTGGGGCCACTGTCTCCAAGCCATCCTCACCCTAGGGGAAGCACAGTGGAGGCTCGATGAATGGCAGTTTAGAAAACAGTCACAGAAAAGTATCACAAGAGAGGGTATTTCCTCTGCCTTAGTTTTTTAATAATGATAAAAATATGAAAAGGTTACATTATTATCACAGCATTTATTATTTGAGAAGGTATCAATGTTCCTCATTTACAAGTAAATATATTGTAGTATATAGTTCAGAATAGGACAAAACATCTTTCCTGATATGAATTTATGGTCAAAAAGTCTCAGTGTGGTTCTTTGAGTAAAACAAAACAAAACAGGTGAGCACTACCCTCCTCCCTGTTGCTCTTTGTAACACAACTTCCAAGTTTTGCCTGAGCACATGATCGCCTGGCTAGAGACTACGTTTTCCTGGCAGAAATGAACATGTGATTGTGTTTCAGTCAACAGAATGAGCAAAGAAGCTGTGTATACAACCATGAGTCACATCGGATAGAAATGAGATAGAAGTGTCCGCACTCCAAGGCGCACACCAGAATTTCCACACACAGGATGAGCAAAGCCTCAAGCTGGTGTGGGAAGCAACAGCATAGAAGGAGCACTGGTACCTGGTCGGTCTCGTGCTGGGCTATTAAATGAGAGAAGAACAAATTCCTATTTTGTTTGGGTCTGGGCATTGTTCTGTTTTGACAGTATCTGTTATAGCAGCTTAGTCTGTGTGCTAACAAATATAAGAAAACCACCACAGTGTTTTCAGTCTTCAGAAGGAAGAAGCAAAGGTTTAAAAACACATCTGTGAATGACTAGAGAACCACATGGTAGAACCTAGGGACTGCATAGTCAGTGCGGAACATCTATGGGGCGGAAAAACTGTGGGCTTGAAGTTTGTATGGTATACATTACAAATGACCCGGCGGGCTGAAAATGAACCCCATTGAAAGTTTAATGTGGCCTAAGAGGATTAAGGCAATTTCCTGACAATATTCTTTGTAGCTACTTCTCAGAAAGACTTTTTTTTTTTTCCGGTACCAGGGATCGAACTCAGGACCTTGCGCTTGCCAGGCAAGCGCTTATGCCACTGAGCTATACCCCCAGCCCCTTAGTTCTCTTATTTAAATGCCCTACCCATCATAGTAAAATAAGTAATAAATAAATAAATAAATAAATAAATAAATATTTTAAAGTGGTTGGATCTGTCAAAATAATTAATGCCATTGGGGTCACTGTGTGCGTGCAGATTGGTGGCAGGCCCCAGTGCCCACCAGTATCCAAGGGTGTTCACATCCCTTCTATGAACTGGTACAGTGTCTGCATATAAATAAGACACATCCCTCAGTCTACTTTAAATCATCTCTACGTCACTTTTAATACCTAATGCAATGTAAGCACTATGTAAATATTGGTACTGTATTCTTTATGGAATGTTAAGAACAAAATCTATTCACATGTAGGACAGGCACAGGCATCCTAGG
This sequence comes from Dinomys branickii, assembly GCA_004027595.1. NCBI lineage: Eukaryota > Metazoa > Chordata > Mammalia > Rodentia > Dinomyidae > Dinomys > Dinomys branickii. The sequence continues at coordinate 161,631 of PVLD010001353.1, forward strand.
AATAACTACGTAGTACACACCAGTGACAACATAAAACTTTTTTTCTGAATATTTTAATCTCTGTTTTGTTGCACCTTTGGACGCTGAGCCTGTGGATATGAAGGGCTCGCTTACTGACCACGGCAATCAGCCCTCAAATATTTGGGAAAGCCATAGAAGTTTTGTTCTTCCTCACTCAAAATCTGATGCAGACTAGTCAGAATTCCTGGGCAGTTATTCTCTAACCTATGTCTTCATTATGTGGGATTTTTCTAATATTTTATACCACCTCAGTTTTGTGTCTTCCTGCCCTGTGGATGAGGAACAGGTAAAGACGGTCTGGAGGAGACGCGCAGTATATATTACCACCTAAGGCCTGGAAGCAAGGACCAAAATTTTCACTCAGATTTCTTTGATCAGAACTAGTCACATGAAAGACTAGGAAATGTAAACAGCTCTGGAACATTCATAACATAACTCTTCAGAGTTTCTTTCACAATAGCCATTTTAACAGCTCTGGAAAGCAGTATCTCTAAATATATTGTTTATAATTTTTGCTCCTTTAATTCCTAATCCTTTACAAAAAGTATAATCTACACCATACCAGAGTTAAGAAGGACTTAGAATAGTCCCCACTCTGTAACGTTAAACCTAATTTTATGGGATTTGAAAGGTTAAAATTTACTTTTTTATTTTATTTAAAATCCTTTGTGAAATGCTAAAAGTACATCCTAATGTAGTCTTAACCCAGAATTTAGTTGTCCTCTTTGAGATATCCCCATAAAATATTTGGTTCAATAATGAATCACCTCAAAAAATCTGGGCCCATGGACAGAAGACTTGAACTCTCAGGAAGACTGTGCCCCCTCATTGGCCAAGTAGATTTGGAGAAGTCACCACTCTTGGTGTATCTTCTCTGAACACAAACAAGCAAACAAAACACAAAATACTGGAAATGCAGGAACGGACCCAAGTCTGGGAAGTGTCCCTGCTCTTGTATATTCTTACACTGAGAAAATCCCACATACTTCTCCTTAAACATTTTTAAATCTACTCAGATTCCACAAGAAATATAATTACATGTAACTATGCAAAAGCTTTCATATCTTAAAATCAGTACCATTTTTTTTCAAATCTAAACCATTTTTTTATCTTAACGTTATGTCTATATGCATCAATGATACATTGACTCTCCGAAGAACCACTTTCCCAGATTCTCACAAAGTGGCTTTCGGGATAGCTTAGTAGGTTTTACCACCGAGAGTTCCTACAAAATGGATTGCACACTGAAGCGATCTACCCTTAAACAAGAGACCTCACATGAGTCACTACACTCACCTGAGAAACCGAAGGGGCTGGGGGGTAGACTGACCAAAGGCAGCATCATAGTAGGGAAGCCCAGAGCTACTCAAGCCTTGACGGCTCTTATGTGCTCTCAAACATGACTGTGGAAGCAAGTCGGGTGTACCATATACAAAAGCATCTAAAGATTTGAAAGGGAGTTTGATTTTATGTGGAAGCATTATTTATAGTAATTGTGCTGCAGGAGAATGGGAAACAGACACCTTGAAATATAGGCTATTAGACTAAATGGTCTCTAATATGAAGAAATTCAGGGGGTCAAAGCTTCCTGACTAGAAGTTAAGCAGCTTGCTCAATCAATATTCTTTTAGCTTTCCAGAGAGAATTGTTGCTAAAGTGTAGATCTGCCCTATTACCCAGGAGAGTTCCAGCTGGGGACACTATTGAGGTACTTGTGAAAGAAGCAAAACAGGAACTTCTGCTCTGGCATCTCCTTCTGATCCTGAACAGAGAGCAGGAAAGCAACAGCTGGTAAACCCAGGCCGAGGTAGGCAACCACCCACCTCTACTCATGCCTTCAGACTCCAGCTCTTCCTTGACAGGACATCTTGGCCTCAGTGCAGAGATCTGAACTGGTAAAGATTTTGGCAACCCAGAAATTCTTGTCAATGGGTTTGCTGATGTGCTACCTAACAGTCAAAGTAAAACAGCATTTGTGACCTGGTAAGCTGCCAAAATGCCTGTCGCCACCGATTGACCTCGTGGCTGAAAAGTTCATCTATCGAGCAGCTCTTCAAATGGAAAATAGACACCGCTTCCTTCTGTAAACTAATAAAACTGTTTTTTCAATGTGATAAATGCCTGCAAGATGCCAGGTTTATTAAGAAATACAAAACCAACATAATAATCCCTTTGTTTAAATGCTGGTGGTTTATGAACCATGAAGAAAAAACAATTAGTTGAAATTTCCAGCCATGAACTGTATGGTATAACTTTTTTTTTAATCCAAGATTTTAAATAAAGTTGTCATGTAAGGCCAATATTAAAAATTAGTGAAACATATTTTAAAAACCGTAGCCCCATTCTGAAATTAACTGGATTTGGCAAGCATCTAACCAATTACAAACCTATTTTGGAATTTGGAATTAGGCCAAGCCATTAAGATAGCCTATACAAAGCAGTCCAAGTTAATAAATGCATAATACAAAAATCAGAATGAACCCAAAATGAGGAGACCAGCTGCCTAACACCTGGTATAATTGAACAGTAAGAATAGCTAGAGAAATGGTTGAAGCACAGAGTGATAAGCTGTGTCAAGTTGGCTATTTACAGAAAAAGGAACCCTGAAAAGAAGGGAAGAACTCAAATTTCACAAGCTAATAAATTCTAATTCAAACAATCTAAGTTTGCATCAGAGCATTTCACCACTAGTATTTAACTTGAGTTTTATAGTGGGAGACAGAACAGAAAATCCAAGTCCTACTTTTAAGTATTTAGATAGAAACTCATAAATAAAATCTTAAAAATGATTTTATTTCTGTCTCTTATTAACGACTCCGCAAGGATGTAAGGAAGACCTGCCCTGAAAGAGTTTCTGAGCTTGAGCAAGTTTCTTCATCTCTTCACTCTTCCATTTCTCCTCTAAACTGAGAGGCTTAGACTAGAAGAGGTCTAAAATCTGTTCCAGCTCCAACATGACATTTGCACTAAAACACTTTTGAAGTCTCAGCACGACTAAATCAAGGGAATGGCTGCTACTATGAGCAATATGAGGGAGAGCCTGAGGGAAGCCAATGCTTGTTCTGCATTTTTTAATCATTTAGTGCACCTATAGGGCCTAAATTTATAGTTCTTTCCTAGTTTCCCTATTAGGACATTGTTTCTTGGGCCTATTGAGTAATATGGCCCACTTAATGACACTGTGAAAAAGCCACTAGTAATTTCTCAATGTTCTCAGCTTTGAGGTGGATTCTTAACAGTACAGCCGCAACAACAACAATAAATTACCCTGACTGTATCACTATAATTACGGCGTAAGGAGCAGAGGTTTTGTTTTGTCTTGTTTTGGTTTGGTTTGGTTTGCTTTGCTTTGGTTTTCAAGACCAGTTCTTAAATATAAGTAAGGTGAACTCGCAGAGACACACCCCTGTTTTAGCAGCGTGCCTGCCTCAGTGTCTTCCTTCTGACTTCACCCAGCCCTATGTACAGGAACATGCCTGGGGAGACAGCTTCCTTGCATGCAGCCCAGGTTTCCCTGGGAGGAAGAGACAAGCTTTGCAAAGGCAGATCCCTGTACCAATTACAGTGCCCGGCACAGAGGAAGATCTTAATAAATTCCAGGTGGAAGGCTCCAAAAATTTTAAACTTAACAAAACTAAACTCATTATATGACTGGAGGGCATTACTGACTCACCCAATAAATAACCTTCTCTAAGAGTCTCTGGGTGCCCTTGTGTTCATGCGATGATATCCTATGTCAAAGGAAAGAATTGGAGAAGGAACTGCTAAGTCCACATATTTTAGCTCTAAATTCCAGACTCAGAATCTCAGACTCCTTCAGTTTTCATGTGCAGCCTCATCCTCCAATAACTTATCTTTAAAAACTACACTATAATTCTATCAATTTTTCACTTATTTAAAATCATTAGTACAGTTTAAAATGTACAGAATAGAACAAAGGAAACTGGAAAGGGAGATAGAGAAAAGATAATCATGATCTTTTTTAACTCTGCTAAATTACAGGTATAGTTCTGGCTGCTTTACATAGAGTATCTCATTGAAGCCACAAGCTGTTAGTTGCCATTTCCAGACAAGAAAAACATGATTTGCAGAAGTCAATTTGGTTATACACAGTTACTTAGCTGAAAAATTACAAAGGTCAGACTAAAATCCAGATCTTTTTACTGTTTATCTCTTTCAAAAGGCCCTTCCATTTATTACTCAAAATCAAACACCAATTAGAAGAATCACAGTAAATAAAGTACTTTGTTTTTCTCCACCAGATCTTGTATTCTGCCTCTTTGAAGCCCAGATTGAACACTCTCAAGAAATTTCTATTTATTATTTACCTCACTTCACACCATTTCTTGACAAATATATGCAGTTGTTATGGTTGAATCACAAAGATGCTGATTTCCCAAACCCCTAGTGCCTACAAATGAGATCTTATCAGTTTTTTTTTAAAGGATCTTTGCATATGTTCAAATTAAGATAAGGTCATGAGTGTGGCCCTGATTCCAGCGTGACTGGTTCCCTTATAACAGAGCAAAGTTGAACATGGAAACATACTGTATAGCATGATACTTCTGCCAGCCAAGAAACACCAAGGATGTCAGCAAACCCTGAAAGAAGCAAGGTGAGGGATATGTAGTGTCCTCCCTCACAGCCTCCAGAATCTTAGAGACACCCTGTAATCACTTCTGGCTTCTGGACTTCTGGCTTCCAGAACTGTGAGATAATGATGTTCTGATGTTTAATCGCTTGGCTTGTGGTATGTCTTTTCATAGTAACCCCAGGAAACTAAGTCAACCACCATTCAGTAAATACTATTTTATATATATATGCCATAAAAAGAACAGCTAAAAATTATATAACACAAAACTATTCAGAAAATGAAATAAAAATTCAGAAGATTAAAATAACCCAATATTTGATCACTATATGTTTATTCTATTCTAATCCTACCATATTCAGAAAATGAAGCTATCAGATATAACCAAGCATTTTAATTACAAAAGCCACTCACAATGTAAAAGCTGGTAGCCTAGCAAGGAATTTTAATACCTCTTAGAAATATATGCTCCAATATTTAGTCTGTGATATTGACAAGCACATGTTCAATTCACAGACGAAATTGATGTTATCCAAAAACTGAAAGATGTTTAACTAATGAAAATCAGTCATAAATTTCAGCTACATAAAAACAAGTTGTGACACCGACAATTGAAGGAATAAAGAGGGATCACCTTCATGAGTAGCTTTTGCAGAAGCCCTGGGAGCTTCCAACAGCCCAACCTAGAAATATACATGGTAATGGACACTTTCCCATACCCATTACCAGTTTGCGTAAAAGCACAACAAAAAAAAATTCAAAACCACGTAAGACTATATTTTAATCAACCCAATTCAACTTGTGAGAAAATATTAAAATTCATTTGTGAATTAGTTGGAAAATTACCAGAGAGTTAAGATAATCATGCCTCTACTGTGTGTCACAAGAGATTGGTTGGCACCAAGAAAAGAAAGTGCACCATGATAACAGGCTACATAGATCCACACATCTTTTATTTTTCTGTATCTATTTCTCTTTAATTACCATCCAGCACTTCTAGCTCCAGCTCATCGGAATGTATTATTCAAGAAACTGTTTAAAAATTTACTACATCTATTAATTTTTCATTTGTTCAACAAATATTTATTTTGCTTCTAGTGGGGGCCAGATGTTGTCCTAGCATGCAGTGTAAACAGAGCAGGTATAACTTCTGTCCTCATAAAACTAGGATTGAACTCACGCGTAAGCTTGTGTTTGATGCAAAAGGAGTAATTAGAAATGCGATATTCCCACATGAAATTTATGATGTATTGTAATGGCCAGGTCTATGCAAAATATCTCAAATCACAAAATAGTATACAGCACGGGGTTAAGAGTCCAACAGTTGTCTTAACAATTACATCTGACTTAAGTTACAAAAACTGTCTGCCTCAGAAACCCATTACTTCTTATACACCCTTTCTTCAGTGAATTCTCCCAGTCCCCATTCCACATCCAGGCTCATAGCAGATGCAGCTGTTTCAAAATGACCCTACCCCTGAGAGAAAGCACTTTATGTATAATTATTTAAAAGCCAAGGTAAATTGTAAAAACTGCTACATGTGAAGCAAAATTCACAGAGCACCTAAGGATTTTCTGTCCCTTAAATTCCAGAAAAGATTTACATAAATGACAGTTTTTGTCCCGTGACTCATGAACACTTTCAGCCTCCACCTTCCACCCTGCTAACCTATTGTTCACTTTGTGCCTTTTTAGTGTATGTATATTTCCATCGTTTTCAAACCAAATATGTCTCTCAAAAATAAACAAAATGACCTCACTTTTATGAGGCTTTTAAATGTTTGGCTTAATTCACTGAAAACTTCCTAAATACAGGCTAGGTGTTTATTGTAGCTACACCAATACCCTAAAACTGAACTTCTTTATCTGTGTTCTAAGTCTCAAGTTTAGCCTGCCACGTCACACAGCTGTTTTCCACCAACCCTCTCTTTATCCGCTTGGCATGCAAAACAATTGGCCCTTTTGTTTTATTACCAAAACTCTTGCTAAGCTAGTACCAGTATTCAAGGTTATAAGATCTTTTTTTAAACAAAGGCAATTTCTTCCATAAGAAAACTTCTGTTACCTGTTGATAAAGTTGTTGTTTTTTTTTATCCACAAAAGACTGCTACTTTGGATAAATATAAAAAGGAAAAAACTCATGTGGAGGAGATTTAAGTGAGTAGACAATATTTAGTTAGGATTTTAAAGAGTGGCACATTTCCTTGGACTCATTCTGGCAATCAGATGAATGCCATTCTTAGTGGAAAATATCACAGAAGAAAATATTGCAATGTAATAATACAAGTTATGGTCAGGACCCATAAGTGACATTTTCCAAACATACCCCAAGTAGAATTCCAGGCTAGACTGCAAAAGAATATTGTGGTGAGTGGCAGAGAGGGTCTTGAAATATGGTGCATGGAAGTAGGGACATTATGAATCCCTAAATATTTTTACTTTTCATGAGACAACTAGTCTGTATTTTGAGATTTCAACTCTAGGAATTTGTGCCAGTTCAACACATAGTAGGTACTTAGTATTTGATGGGCACACTGCTAAGAATTGATGATCTAAGGTAAATAAGTGCTCACAGTGCTAATATTTTGGGAAATTTTTAGGGCAAAACTTCCCTCCCAGGCTACCAGGACAGATACCCCATCTGCACCCATAGGTTCTTCAAGATATTTATGTCTTCAGTCTTTAGGGCAATGAGGAAGGGGCAGCAGTGGCCAGACTCTCAGCATATGTGCCTGAAACCACAGCAAGCTTTTTCATTGACATCCATGTACAACATAAATACTGTGACCTGCAGGTAAAATGTGTTGATACCATTGGGAAGCACTAGCAGAAGAATATGACAGCATTGCACACATCCATGGGGTGATGATAAAAACACATGGACCTGAAAGTTTGGATAATTGAAAATAGCTGAACACAGTCCTCAAGGAGGTATTTTACATCTGAGAAATGCTGAGAAGTTTTGAATTGCAATGATGTGTTTTGTGCTAAATCTCTAAATGTTTCCTTGTTTATCCTCCTCAAAATATGAACTTCAGACTCTTAGCAGAGTTTCAGGAGAAATCAGAACTGGGAGATTTATGGGGGTTGCAGTTCTGGGCTCAAGTTAAGTTGAGTGTAAGGGTCTTTCAAGGTGGGAGGAAGGTTGAGATCCAGAAAACTTTATAATGTAATACTTAGAGGTTGGTGGGCTCAGCAAGGCAAGAGTCTTGAAGCAGGGCTTGACATGTAAGCAGTCTGAGATGCAGGATTCTGTCCAGGTGAGCAGACTGATGTCTCCAATTAATTAATTTGTAGGAATTCCCTGAAATTAATAAAAGTTACCTTGCAGTTTTTGTTCCAAAGACAAAGATTTTCTGGAACAAACAACAAACTTGTATTGATGTAAGTTGTCCAGTAGCCTTGTTGACACAGATGGTCTCAGTTGTCCCTTCTGACTTTCTAAAAAAAAGTTGAATTTTCTATTTAAAAAGTTAAGTATATGTGTCAACTAGAGTGAAACTTGCATCTATAGTATTCCCAGAGCTTCACTATCCATGTAAGACAGCAGTCTGACCTCTCTGCTAATGTTCTCTTATACGGCAGCCACTTCCCCAGCACTAGTAGATCAGCCTCATCTCCCCCTTGAATCATAAGGCATTAGATTCTCATAAGAAACCTACATTCCTTTCATGCACAGGGTTTGTGCCCCTGTGAGAATCCCACACCACTGCTGATCTGACAGTAAGCATAGTTCATATGGTAATTCAAGCAATGCAATGCAGAGTGACTGGGAATACAGATGGAACTTCATTCGCTTGCCTGCCACTCACCTCCTTCTCTGCTGCCCAGTTCCTAATGGGCAATGGGTGGATATCTACACCTAGCCCAGGGGTGAGAGATGCTTCTGCTCTAAAACAGGAAATCCCTCAAGAAAGTGTGGAATAATCACACCCACTCTACACCACACCTAATTATGGAGTGGTCTAGGAATTGTGAGGAAGATAATGAATAGAAATAAGTACCTTGGAAGTCACATTGTGAGAGGAGGACACCAAAGGAGTTGTAAAAAGAAAAAACACAGCAGGTTGTGAGAAAGAAGAGATTTAACAGGCTCAAGGGTGCTAGAGAAAAATAACGTAACACGGGCTGCAAAATCACCCGGGTCGCCAAAATTACTTGGGATTGTTCTCTACTTTCTTAATAAGCTCTATTTCTCATTTTCCACAAAGGGTGTCAGATGCTTTCAATCTCCAAGCCAGAAGACGACTTTGTTCCCATTTCAAAAGTTAAAAAAGGACTGCAATAGCTTTGGTCTACTTGCAGTAGATGCAGTAGGTTTAAGTCCGGTTACTGCCAACTAAATTAATAAGTTACCTGTATCTACATCTACTCCTTTCCCTCCTTCTACAAAATGTACCCTTCCTATTTTATCCTAAGCTCACCTCTTATCCCTTCAGGTGATTAGCCTATGTTCTCTGTTTTTCTTCTTATTTAGATCCTCCCTTCTTATGGGTCTCTGTCTTTCAGTTTTCTCCTTGTCTCTTTGGCTATATCTTTCAGTTTTTTCTTCGGTCAATCATCTATGTCTTAAATACTAATGTTCCTCACAGTTCTACCCGAGAGTATTATTTCTTCTTATTTTCTCTGCTTCGTTTTCATAGTACTTTCCATATGGATACCTTTAGCTCTCATTTAGGACTCTCACCTTGTGTCACCTGTACATTTATCTCTCTAGACGCTAAACTCACAAACTTGAGAATACATCTTCATTTGTTCATTCCACTTTCAAGTGACATTCAGTATGTCCAAAATGGAACTATAGACTTTTCCCCTGGAACCTGTCCCCTGCATATTTGAGAATGGTGCTGTCATTCCCACCTTTCTACACAGAATCTGTCTTTGTTTTACTCCTCTTTTGTCCTCAATGTGCATATTTATTTAATCAACAAATCCTTACTTCTATGGATTTTCACCTTCTAGTATGTCCTCATCTGTCTGTATTTTAACATTCATTTATATTCTATGCAAAGCAGGTCTTGTGTGTGATTTGTAATGTTTGTGTTTTTTACTTTGGATAAGGTGCACAATTTTTACTGTCATTTATGAGACACTATTTGATTTACTTCTTCTTAGTTACCTTCTTGTTTCTGGGACACAATACCCAACACCCAGGAGGAAAGGTTTGTTTTTTCTCACAGTTTGTAGAGTTTTCAGTCATAGCTGGCTCACTCCAAAGCAGAGCAGCATGGCAACAGGGCATAGCAGAGGAGAAACAGTTCCAAGCATGGCAGGCAGGAAGCAGAGAGAAAGCAATCATGGGAGGGAGAGAGATTCACCCTTCCAGGCTACACCTTTAGTGATCCACCTCCTCTGACCAGGCTTCACTTCCCAACATTACCTTTAGCTGTGCCGTCATCATTGGATTCATCCACCTGTGAGTATCCTGATCCCATGATCCAGTCACCTCCCGAAAGCCTCACCTACGGATGCATGAAGCTTTGTGGGGACATCTAGATAAAAACCATAACATCTTCAGCATAATTTTCTTTTCACCCACATCCTTATGTGAGCATTTTACATATATTCATAATACCCTCTCTTTCCAGCACCTATCTCTCTGTTTCATAATTGTATCATAACTCTGCTAAAATGATGACCAAAAAACTATTATTCATCATTCCCATTATACCTTACATCCAAGATAATATAGATGGTCAATGAATAACCATTGAATAAATAATGTAAATTCTTAGATTCTTTGGTCTTTGTAGATGGCTTTCATTGCTGACAATTGCCTGACCTTACGTGAAACCTTGGACAACTCAAAGAAGTTAAGTCTATAGCACTTTCTTCCAAACATAAGCCTTCCATACTGATATCTCAAGGCAGTTTGGGGAAAATATCTGGTTGATCATCCAGCTATCAATGTCTAGACCAAAGTCTGGCTTCCCATGGTCTTCCATTTTTGTCTCTGTCATCCATTAGCATTTTTTTCTGTTCATTCCTTTATATTGTTACTATATGTTTTAGTCCTTGTGGGTTTTACATTTTTTAAATTCTTTTTGTCATAAAAGTAACATTTGTGCTAAAATTATAGTTTAGGCAGTCAAATAGTTTTACAAAACTTATGGTGGAAAGCAGCAACCCTCCCCCAACCTCCAACCCGATGTGCTACTTTTGAGAGCAACCATTTTCAAACATTTTACTTTCCAGATAGAACACTAGAAGCATTACTTTTTATCAGAATCTGCCATGAAGAGAAGAATTACTTCACATGTACACTGCTCATTTACTTTTACACCCTTCCCCATAGTCCAATAATACACAGACTCCACAATTGAGTCATGTAGGAAGCTCAACTAACTTTTCCTTCCTTGTGTATTTTTTGCTCCTCTAGACTTTAATAACTTCCTTCTTTTAGAATTTATTTTGTTTCCTATGTTCATATCACTGGCTCAACCCTAAGTAAGTTCTCTTACCAATTATCCAAAGCCTTTCTTTGTATTTTGTCATAGAAACTTTATCAATTTCTTATCTTTGAAGAAAAATCTTGTGGAGTTTTCCTACTGGCTCCATTCTATAGTACTTAGGCAGTATTCTGAGTGTAGGACTTTTGTCCCCAAATCCCTTCTTCTGCCACGGTGAGGATTCCGTTCCTGTCTCTTGTTTCCTCCATGTCTATCTTGTCTGCATAGAAAAGCTCCATGGGGACTTTAAAAAACGCTGACGCCCAAGCATCATAGAAAGCCATTTGACTCAGAGAACTGTAAGAAAGAAAGATCAGTGTTTCTTAAAGCCTTCCAGTTGATTCTATGGGCATCTAACAGTGAAAGCCACTTCCTACTCATACACTTCTGGTGTACTTTCTTTTTGGTGGTGTACATCCTGTCGTCCTCCAGAAGCTCAGAGGAGAGCACACATAAAATTTTGAGTGTTTGCTGCCTTGAATATGTTTTTATTCTGCTTTTCCACTTCTCTTAGAATTCTTCTCCTGTAGAATTCATACTGAAAAGTAATTTTTCCTCCAAAGTTTTGAAGACATGTTTCCCTTCTCTTCTAGCTTTCAGTGCGGCTTCAGGAGGCACTCTCACCTCTGACCACTTGCATTGGATGTGTTTTTCTTCCAACGGGTCTCTCTTAGTTACTTTTCTCTTTTTGCTGAGACAAAATACTTGAAACCCAAAGTGAAAGGAGGGGAGGTTCACTTAGCCCACAGTCTGTAGCAGTTTCAGGCCATAACTGGTTAGCTCCATCGTTCATCTCCGAGAAGAAACACGTGAAGATGGGGAGAAGGAACCAAAGCACAGAGGACGGCTGTAGCTCTTCTACCCCGTGTGTTTATCCAGGCTGTTTAGGACAGGGAGCACTCGCACTCCTAATCCTAGGGCCCTTGATCCCAGCACTGCCTCGTGAATCAATCCCAACACCACACATTCTAGATCCACCCACCTCTGAAAAAACCCCACCTATGACCTCATGAGGCTTTTGGGGACTTCTAAACATAAGGTAAGACAGTGTCTAGAGGACGGATTGTCCTTTTGCCCCAGGATCCTAACATGTTTTAATGATTGTGTTATGGTAAGTCTATTTTCATCCATTTTCTTGCATATTTACAGCATCTTTTAACCTTGTAAATGTTTCTATTAATCTCTGTCTCTTGTTCTTTTATTCCAGAAATTACACTTGAGATATCAGATCTTCCAGACCAGGCTATACCACTTTCTTTTTTATGATACTTTCCATTTCTAACTTTTTTGGTCCCTATTATGTGTTTTCCATCTAAGTCTATGTGGGTGTCTTAACTCCCATATTTGAGAATGAAACTAATTGGAGATAAGGTCTTTAAAGAGGTAATAAAATAAAACAAAGAAAGGAAGGTGAGTCCTTATCCAGTATGTCTGGTGTTTTATAACGAGAAGAAATTTAGACACAGACACACATACACGGCTGGGGGACAGGGATGTGACCATGAAGATAAGTAGCTATAAACAAAGAGATGAGACTTCTGAAGACACCTCTCTGTTGATACCTGGAGCTCAGATTTCCAACCTGCAGATCTGTAGGAAAATAAATTTCTGTCCCTTAAGCCAACCAGTCAGTAACCCTTTGCTCTGGAAGCACTAGCAAGTGGACAGGCTGTTTATGGGAGCTTTTCTCAATTTTACTGTCCAACAATTATCTTCACCTTCTCTACTCCTTGGTGTCACATCCTGTACTTCTGAAAGTTTCTTTTTAAATTTCTTAGTGTCCCATTTAGAATAGCACCTCTCTCAGGCTACAAGGACACAATTTTTTTCATATCTCCCTAAGGATATTAATGGTAGTTTTGGTCTCCATGTTTTCTGCATAGTTTTGGGTTTTCTCCACATTTTGTGTTCGTTTATGTCTTCATCTCTCATGTGAGAGGTTTTCCCAGGGTAGCCAACTGTCTGCTCATATTAAGAGTACAACAGTTTTAAAAAGCAGATTAAAGCTCTGAGGGGAGGATGGGGCTTGCTAACTGTGATCTCATGTCCTTTGATCTTTAACCCAAGGATTGAAAACCACCAACCCACATGCTGAGTCTGACACAAGTGTGTCTATGTTTTGTTTGGTTTTTCAATAAGTATTTGTATGCATTAGCTGGATATGTAACTCCTAAATACCATAAAACCCTGCCACTCCTTTTCCATTTAAGCTGCTTTTTAAGATTGAAATTTTTCATATGTCACTTCCTCTGTGCCATATTCTCTACCACTCTCAGGCAGAGTTCAGTTCTCCCTCCTCTAAGTCTCAAGTTTCCCTTCACCATCAAAATATGTGCCAGTCTTCCTTGTTGTGGTAGATATTTGATATATGTGGGATAGACCAGGAGACTGTACATCCTGTGGCGGCAAGGACTGTACTTTGGGTGTGTTATTTTCTCATATAGTAGCTTTGGTAGTTGCTCAAGGAAAGGTTTCTTGGAAATTTTTGTGGTCATTGTGGTGGGGGCTAAAGGAAGGATAGGAACACAGGAAAGCATAATTTGATCTTCTTCCTAAAACTCAAATATTGAGCATTTGATTATTAAAATTATGTACTATGGATTCTCCATCCCCACAAAGTAAGCAATACACTATGCCAAGCCACAGTGTGGCTTTAATATATTTTTTGCCTGATTACACAGAGGATAATCCATTTCACATGAGACAACATTTCTCAAAGTAAAGCAACAAAAGTAAAAGGGAAAATTGTAGCACAGCTAAAGATTGTGACATATCAAAATGTAAGAGGAAATAATTCTGCATTTGAGGAGGAATTTACCTTCATCTGTGAACATACTCTTTTGCAGAAATCAATCTAGATAAAATAAATTTCTTCCCATTTGCCAATGTGCCCATAAACAACAAGTCTTGATTTGTGGCAGGTATTTTGAGAGCAGTTTTCAGGTGTGTGAGGCTGGCATTTCCATTCCATTGGTTTCACCGTGGCCTCAGTTGCAAAGTATCTTTCATGCTCCCAAAATACGTGGATTATTGCCAGGCCTCACACCCATTTCCATTGAAAGCTCTGGGGGCACAGCCTACACGATCACCTATTTAGCATCCCATACGCTGCTAAACTCATCTTTTCCCTTTTTACCCAGCCCCTCATGCTGGCCCAATTAAACAAGACCAGCTAACTCTTTGTTCCTATTACTCTTCCCCTCACAGGACAGTTTGAACATTGTGGTCTTTAAATTATTGCGATAGCCCCAGGAGTTACCAAATATAGACTCATTCATGTGAACAGCAAACAGAGTATTTGGGGTTTACACAATTTTATGATGTTGGAAAGACGCTGAAGCACCGGCTGGATTTTAAGAACTGTATCTCCAAGTTGTTTTACACTGGACATGGTTGTTAAGGAACAGACAGACCGTGGCCTCTGTGACCTGCACTCTTGTCTAGCTACTGCCCTACACCAACCGGCGGGCAGGGCGAGAAGCTCAGGAATCATGTAGCCTCTCCATACGTCCCCATCTGTGAAGTAGGGAATTAAGTGCACTTGTTTCAGAAGTCTTCTGTGAAGAGCAGATAAAATAAGACGGTTGGCAACACTGCACAGACATTAGATGTACATAACATTCTAATTAATGAGTAACCAGGTTGAAACATGATGTCATTCAGGTTTAAGAAAGTGGTTAGATTCCACATCTGCCGAGTACAAACACAAGTAAACAGATTGAATTAAACCATAAATATTCAGGATTTTATAGGAACAAATACTTTTAATACAGCTCTTGGGAACAAGGATTAGGAAAGTAAAAACATAGCTTCCAGTTTTTTTATTACTACATTGACAATTTTAGAAGTCAGGCAATAAGCTGCCATATCAAAACTAGTTTTTCAAGACTCTCTAGCTTGAACTAAAAAACCTAAATTTGATGTACCCCAAATTCAAATTCTATCTCCATTTTAAATGTGTTTATCATGCCCTATATACAAACAGGAAAAAAAAAAACAAAAACAAAAGCGAAAGGCCAGGTGTGACAACCCAAGCCTGTAATCCTATCCTCTGGAAGTCTGAAGCAGGAGGATCACAAATTCAAGCCTGGACAGTTCGGTGACTTAGCGAAACTTTGTCTCCAAATGAAAAATATAAAAAGAGCGGAAGTATAGCTGAGTGCAAAGGCCAGGCTCCCACCCCCAGTCCAGAAAGAAAGACAGAGACAGAAGGAGAGAGAGACAGGGATGGAGACACAGACAGAGACAGAGAGACAGGCAAAGACAGAGAGACAGAGAGACAGACAGAGACAGACAGAGGCAGAGAGACAGAGAGTGAGAAAGAGACAGAAAACAGAAAGAAGAAGCTAGTCCCTCACTTTAGGGAGAGACCAGCTGTCAACAACCATGGTTGCAGTGATCCAAAGTGAGAATAATCAGAAACTTTGGCTTAGGAAAGAATTAGTTTATTAAATCTAGAAGTCTTTTGTGGAGGTTTTGGGGTCTTCTATGTAGAGTATCATGTCATCTGTGAATAATGATAATTTCACTTCCTCCTTTCCTATCCTTATTCCTTTTATTTCTCTCTCTTGTCTAATTGCTCTGGCTAGTGCTTCCAGAACTATACTGAATAGAAGTGGCGATAGTGGACATCCTTGTCTTGTTCCTGATTTTATAGTAAAAGCTTTCAGTTTTTGTCCATTTAGTATGTATTGGCTGTTGGTTTGTCACAGATGGCTTTTATCAGAGTGAGGTAAAGATCATCTATTCCAATTTTCTGTAGGGTTTTTATCATGAATGAGTGTTGGACTTTATCAAAAGCATTTGTTGTACTAATTTGCATTTCTCAAATGACCAATGATGTTGAACATTTTTTCATATATTTATTTGCCACTTGTATTTCTTCATCTGAGAAGTGTATATTCATTTCAGATGCCTATTTTTTTTTAATTTTGTCTTTGAATTTTGGGACCCTGATTGTTTTAAACTCTTTATATAATCTAGTAAAAGTTGTTTGTCAGAGGGACAGTTGTCTAAAATTTTTCCTAATTTGTGGGTTTTCCTTTTACTCTGTTGGTGATTTCTTTTGATGTGCAAACACTTTTCAGTCTGATGAGATCTCACTTGTTAATTCTTCGAAGTATTTCATATGTAGTTTGGTTTTTGTTCATAGACTCTCTGCCTACCCGTATGTCTTCAATATGTCTACCTACTTACTCTTCCAGTAAATTTACTGTTTTTGTTTTAATATTTACATCTTTCATCAATTTTGACTTTAGGTTAGTGCATGGTGATAGACATGTTTCTAGTTTTAGTCTTTGGCATGTAGAAAGCCAGTTTTTCCAGCACCATTTATTAAAGAAATTACCTTTCTTCCAGTGAATATATTTGCCCCTTTGTCAAAGATAAGGTGGATGAATGTGTTTGTAGTTGCGTCTACATAGTCTAGTCTCTTCCATTGATCCTGGGGTCTGGTTTTTTTGCCAGTATCATGCTAATTTTATCACAGTAGGTTTGTAGTATAATTTCAAGTCAGAGATTGCGATGCCAAAAAAAAAAAAAAAAAGAGATTGCGATGCCTCCTGCCTTGCCTTTGTTGCCCAGGATTTCTTTTACTATTTTAGGTTGCTTCTGGTTCCAGGTGAATTTTAGAAATGTTTTCTCTAGATTTGTGAGGTATGCTAATGGTATTTTGATTGGGATTACATTAAATCTCTGTAACAGTTTTGGGAGTATGGCCATTTTCACAATGTTAGTTCTTTCTATCCACGAGCAAGGACTATCTTTCCATTTTCAGAAATCCTCTTTGATCTTTTTTTTCCAGAATATTATAATTTTCACTTTATAGATTGTTTATATCCTTTGTTAGATTGCTTCATAAGTATTTCATTTTTGGGGTGCTATTGTGAAGGCTGTGGTTTCCCTTATTTCTCTCTCAGTGAGTTTGTGGTTTGTGTATAGGAATGCTATTGATTTTGAATATTGACTTTCTATCCAAATACACTAGAGCAAATAAAATCCAAAAGGTAGAATAGACATTATGAAAGGGAAAGAAACTGTTCAAAAGGAAAGAACAACTGGGATAGGAGAAAGAAGAAATGAAAGAAAGAAGGGAAAAAAATATATATATACACACAAAAAATAGTTGTTTGCACTGCTAATTTCTATTGGTTTATTGAAAGGAACAGTTTAATGCCTAATTGTTTGATCAATCTTGCATGCCTGTATCTGATAATCTAAACAACTACTTTGAAGATAACAATAAGCAATATAACAACCATTGTTAATTTCCTATCATCTTGTTTTGAAATTCTGTATAATTTTTATAGTTTTTTTATTCTCTTTACAATAAAACAGGAGAAAATTAGTTTAACCATTTTTATTTTTCTTTCTGGTTCAAAGGACAAAACACAGCAATATTTTTAAGGTAATAGTACTTTATAACATGTACTGTGCTTTCAATAAGTTTGTTTTTCTTGGTACAAGTCAGTAGTAAGTTGACAGGTACAATAGATAGTAGTTATTATGTTTTTTTAAGAGGTTTGGCTACATTGACTTATTTAAAATTGATCTAACTTAGCATTTCCCTAATTGTCATACACAGAAAATTTTTCCTGCAATGTTAGTAAGTATGCTAGGAGAAAGTATAAGGCTACAAATACATCTGAAGCAGAAGTACTCATTATATATACTTGTCAGCTTGGCAACTGCACATTAGCATATAAAAGACTAAAATTTCCTGTAGAGAAGAAATCTATTTTGTTTTCCTTACTCTAGGTATTCCCAAATTATCTGCACCTGGAATCCATGTTTTCCAGCAGCTCTTTTAGCATCTTATGAAACATAATTTGCAAAATTATCACTTAGGGCTCTGTGGTTTACATTTGGGAAGAGTCCATCTTGCGTTGGAAAGCTATGAGATTGAAAATTGTCAGGGTTCTGCATATTAATGCGTGACGATTATAATAGATACCACTTACTGATCATTTAGAAAATGTTAGAAGAAATGCAGCACCCACACTCCTTAGTGCTTTTTCCCCTCTTGAGGAGGATTTTCTCTTAACACCTCAGCCTTTCATCCCACCCTTTCCTCCTCCCTTTGGTGGAACACTTTTCTTGGTCAACAGCCATTGGCACTGTTGTTAACATAAGGTGGGAAAGATATGCAGTATCAAAGTGGAAGCGACCTAAGACACTGTCTCTTACTTTTCTCTGCATCTGGACCAGGGGTGATTAGTAATTTGGACTAAATGTCTGCTTCTCTGAAGCAAAGTTTCCCCCAAGTGAGTTGTTCCAAGGCTAATGAGGAAGATAGACTGTCAGCAAGCCATTTGTTCCACTTCTAACTAAATTATATCTTACAACCTGGCCTTTAGTATTAATAAGGGTGAAATTTTTGTTCCCATGGAATAACCTTATTATACTGTTACTAGTTCAGAGCTTGGGCACTGAGGAGAGTATTATTTTGGGTTCCCATTAGGAGTTTAACAACATATCATTAATTTTGAATGTATTTTACATGTCTTATCTAATTTAATTGTCAAAACAACCTAAAATATATCTATTAATATATCCCCATTTTACAAAGGAAGGACTTGGAACCAAGAAAGTTTAAATAACTTACAAGTAAGCTATTGTCACTAATGAATGTAGCAACAGAGAGGTATTTTTTTCTGCTCTTGTAAATACTACTTATAGGATGATTCTTGGACATCTTTATCGTTTCTCTTTCAATGCTTCCACTACTATGTATATTGAGCTGTAAAACCAATCTCAGGGATATGGTGTGATGAACACAAATAGGATAATCTTGGCCAATGAGCGAGATATTGTGGAAACCTAGAAGTCAGAAATTCCAAAGTAGCAGCCAGGCCACACAGTTTTTTGCTTGCCTGCCAAAGTAATAGAGGTTTTTGTAAACATTTAATAAAAAATATAGATTTCTAGCTTCTCTTTGAAAATGTGGAATCAACTTTGTCTCTAAGTGGCCATATAATGGCTTCAATTTGCAACCATGGTTCCACCATTCACCTCTTCATCTCAGTTATCCGTGGTCAGGTCTGTACATGAACTGTAGGTGTCTGGGTATGAAACAGCCTGACTCTGAAGGGCGGCTCATCAGAAGGGTATTGTTCAGTGCATGTGCTCGTTTCGCTGCCTCAGGCAAAAAGGTCCAAGTTGCACCTGGCAGAGATGTAGGAAGTGTGGAGACCAGATGCACTGGTCGAGGTCTGACTCGGCCACACACTCAGCTCAGTCAGCACCAACTTGGGGATGAGCCCTGTATATAAGTGTTCTTAAATTATGGGATTTTTGGTGTCACAAACATTTTAAAATGATTTCTCTGAGCCTTCCACATGCCTAGCCCAGCAATGATCTTTCCTATATATCAGCATCCTTTTGTAGCAGCTGCTTAGTAAAAATCTATCACTTGAGTACATGAATAGACAGAGAATGTGAATTTTAGGGGTGGGCAACTGTCCTTCCTTAGGAAATGTATTTTAATGAGCTCAAATGCCCAACCAAGGGAGGCCTTCTTCTAACCTGCTTTAGGGTTCCAGATTTTCATCCCATCACATTTCCCATTATAGCTGCATATGACTCCTCCAGGAGAACCTGAATTCACAGAATTCGCTCGTGCTGATGTCAGATGAAGTCAGTGACTGGGGTGCACCCTGAAATCCTGCAGAAATGCATTCCACCCTGAAATCAGGACTTCTGGATCCAAATTTAAAAGCAAGAGAAATGATCAATTCAGACCGAAGTAGGCAATGGCTTACATCTGAACATGAACAACCATGACCGCACGATGTGTTAACTGGAGTTGGAAAGGACAGAGGCACAAAGTCACTGAAGGCAACAGTCTGTCACGGCAGGTACAATGCTGAAATGCCCTGCATGGGCTGGTTCCATACACCAGTTTGCTGAATGTCTGTGCAGTGTCAAGAATTCTGCTTTCCTTAGCAAATCTGATCATTGAAAAATTATCTGAATGTTCATAAAGGAGATACTTGACAGCTGTGGTCCTTCTACTAATGAAAATAAAGGACATATTTAAATTGTTCTTTTGTATAATATAACTCTGTTGCCAAAAAAGGCAGGCTCTGGGGACTATGACAAACAAACGCCTTTTCAAATTGATATTTCTTTACTAAAAGGATCCACTTTCATTTTACAAGGCTTGTTTAGATTAGTTATTTGATTGGGCAGAAAGGTAATATACAAATTTTTAGTAATCATATGATCAGAAATGCCACCCAAAGTACTATGGGTGTTAAAATATTCTGAGTAACGCAAGCTGAAAAGATTTATCATCTGGGAATTTCTTAAAGAAATTCCACTCCACACCACTCTAATTATTAGAATATTCAGTGACTAATAAACTGTCTCAGAGTAAAAGTGAAGTACTTACTAATAGCCATTTCAAAGATGAAAATATCATAATAACTATTAAAATGGGCATGGGGCTTGAATCATGTATTTTTTAAAGTATATTACAGTTTGACAGAATGCAACTGGGCAGTTCATAAAGGGTAAAGACGCAGAAATTTCAAAGTAATATCTTATATCATCCCTGCTTAATGCAGGGGAAAACACACGCCTCTCGGGATCTCTTCAGCCCACCCTGCGTAGCACTGAGCGCAGGAACTTGAAGTCAACATGGATTTAGTGCTTCTATCACCACATGACCACCACGTATAGTCAGAGCAAAGGCCCATTACCCAGCAGCCTTTGCAGTGCCTCGTTCCCCCCAGTTTATGCCACAGAGGCTGGCAAAGCTAGATACTCCCCTAACCCACCCTCTGTGCTCAGAATAGGCATGGGACAGTTTGGTTTAGGCCAGTGATGTAAGAGGTGGTCTGGAGACTTTGAACAAAGTCATTGGGGTTTTTTTCATCTTAAGAAAGCAATGCTTGCCCCTCGTTTTCTCGTTTTGTCCACCTTGAACATGGATGTGTATGTCTGAGGCTTTACTGGTCGTTTTGTGGCCTTGCTGAGTCTAAACCAATGGCAGAGCACTACTCCTTTCCTCCAGGCTGTGCCTCTAGGAAAGGTTTGGTTGTTAGTTGCAGCCAAAATACACAGTTGAAAATGAGTAACACCTTTCTTTTGTGCTTTTAGGCTGCTTCAAATAACAGTTCACTAGGTGACATTTTCTCTCACAGAAGAAAAAACATAATCTTTAACCACACTGCTTGAGACAACATGGCTCATAGCTGGTTCATGGTTGCTCTGGGATAATAGAACTGAGGCTATCTTCTCAGGCAATTTTCCTCTTGTGTTTGGTGTATGATGTCCTGTATCTCCTTCACTTTTGTCTGATCAAATATCCTGACTGAGACACTGCCTATCTGGAATCTGTTCATTTTTGATTTTCAGAGGTATCTTAATTTTTAATTATATTATAGAAAAAAAATACATTATAAAAAGTAATGCAGTTAATTTTCTCCTCCATTGTTAGGTCCAAGTAATAAAAATATTGTTAGACATTCTCCTCTCCAGTAAAACCTCACGATGACTGCAACACAAACAAGCACCATCTCCTGCCACCCACCCCGACCCCTACTGCCCGCCTTATCTTCCACTGTTTTATTAGCTCCTTATTAATCACAGAGATTTTTCTTTTTTTCCCTTTTCACACACGAAAATTCACTTACACACATCGCTCTGTCCTGGCCTTCATCGTGTAATGATAGCCTGAAGTCTCTGTATCTCCATGGTGTCTGCGTGTTTACAGGGCCATTTGACCAGTTCTCACCTGGATCATTACAGAAAGCAACGCCGTAATGACAACCTCATGCACTCACTATCTTGTGCCAGGTAAAAAATATCTCTAGGATAAATGCCTCGCAGTGAGCTTGCTATGCTGAAGGGTAAAATGCAGCTGCAAGTGTGACCGCCATTGTCAAGTTGTCATCTGCCAATTTATGTTCCCACTAACGACATTTGGGTGGGTCTGAAGGGAAATTATAGACTTTATCAAACCAATGGGTGAAAAGCGGTACCTGAGCATGTTTTAACTTGCATTTATTTTATTTTTTTTTTTGAGGAATAAATATCTTTTCTTAAATTTTAGGAGCCCTTTGTATTTATTTTCCTTGTCTGTTTTTCTCCTGTATTGATTCTCTTAAATTGTGTATTATTTTTAATTTAAGCTCTGTATCTATTAAGATGTCGTTTCTCATGTTTAATGAGCTGAATACCTTTTTTCCCAGTTTGTTCTTTGTTTTGAGACATATCTGTAGAGATATTCTTTTTGTCTTGCAGATGTCTTGAATTTTGCTTAGTAAAGTGTGTTTTGGATTTACTTTTTATAGCATCTGAAATTTGAGCCTCGAAAGAATTTACCTATTTGAATCTTTAAAATTTATCTATGTGTTCTCTTAGTAGTTCAATGGCTTCTTTTTTTAATCCAATGAATAATGTAAGAAAGCCATCTTCTTTTTCCAGTTATGCAACACTTATTTACTGAAAAGCCCACGTTTTGGTGTTCTTTAAACTGAATTTTAAATGTGTGGCTAAACAAAGTTGTGTTTCATTATTTTCCGAGTTAAAGTTCATAAAAAGAAAGGGATTAGGAAAGTATTTGTTCAAACTCAATCCTCTTGAAGATGAAAGTAAAAATTTTGTTTGCTTCTAAGGTTCTGTCTTGAATAAACAGTTACATAGACTGGAACAAGCGCAGAGAGTGAATTAAGAAAAATGTTAGACTTGCATTAAGGAACTATTGTTATGCCTGTATGTGACTTTCATTTTGTGGATTTAAAGGGAATCATTAGAAAAGACTACTCAGGAGGTTCAAATGAGAATTGTTTTCCTTACAAGTGAACGAACTATCTAAAGCAGAATTTGGTATAATTCCAGGTCAGTGACATTTCCAGGCTCCACATTGATCTAATGAATCAAAATTTCTAAAGCTGAGATCAAGATATCTATTTCATGGCGAATGCCCAGATGGCTGGAGTGTAGGCATACTTGCAGAAGTCAGGGGACCACATCCAGGAACTTCTGACTCTTGGCATGAAAAAGTAAAAGGCAGAAGCCAAGTTCAGAGACCCGGAACCGGGAGGAATCCGGAGGTGTGGCTGGACCTCACTCGTTGTGTTCATTCCAGTTAAAGCCTACAAATGTGTCCTGTCGCTCCCAAAGGCTCAGTTATCTCCAAATGCCATCAGAAACTTACTTTCCAAGTCTTCACCTCAATAATCTAGATTCTTGTCTTTCCGTAACTGAATGTCCATTCAAAGCATTCTCTTTTGTTCTGTCCTAGCCGAACTGTGCGTACCTTAGTCTTTTAATCTAGTCTTCAAACACACCTTATAAAGTGGGTATTGTGGTCTCATACTGACAGGCAAGAAGCTTAGGGAGAACCAGTTCATGGGTGCTCAGAAAGTGCTGGAACAAATATGCAGAGTCTGTTTTGTTAAATCTGTCTATAAGAAACAAAAGATGATCAGCATCTCTATAAGACCCTTTGGGCAAAATCTACAATTATTAAAGTCAACAAGTAACTTTCACTGCTTACAGATTTAATGTACATTCTATTAAATATTATTTTAGAACATCTAACAAACCTATCTTCAAAAGCATTCCTCCTAATTTCTGTCTTTCCATTTCCTTGACATTTTTCCTCACATGCTTCAAAAGCTGACAGAATATGTTCTACCCACACACATATCATGTGCCTCAAGCACTAGAACAAGAGCTGCCTCTCTCTGGGTCTTAGTCTGTCTTGCTCCCTACTGTCTTTACAGGGTTTGGGAAAATGTAAGTGCTTAGTCAGTATTTGCTGAGTGAATAACTGAACGAGTTCTTCATTCTTAACTGGCTTATTTCCTTTATAACTGCCAAAGTTTGAGCTTTTCTTTTTTTTTTTTTCCTGAGCATATATCTGGATGTTCGATTTCATAGTTGGACTGGCACAACTTGCCAAATACAGTATCTCTTTGTTCTGCTCCTTAGGAAGATGAAAGTCAAGGGAAAGCAAAACTTTGAAAATCGTCACTTCAGCCTTCTTGTCTTTGCGCTTCCTGGTGTCTCTCTGCCTCTACTCTTTTTGATATAGCTCTTCTTCTACCCCTGACATGCAATCTAGAACCTGGCCATTGAGCAGAGAGTAAATTCTGTATTCTAAGCTATCTCACTAAAGTTTCCCGCAAACAGTTTAAGTTTCCTTACCTCTATTTTTTTACACAGTAACATTGAGATTTGGAAACTCTCATCTTTCCAAAGAGAAGCTGGGATTCAAATTGAAACTTACATCTATTTCAAACTCGAGATTTTAGGCAGGGCTATAGGTCAGTGGCATAAGTGCCTGCCTGGCAAGCATAAGTCCTGAGTTCAATTCTCGGTACCTAAAAATTTAAAAATAATAAAACTCAAGATTTTTTCACATGTTTTGAATGTCTAAGAGAAACCTGCTGAGCCATAATGTCTCCGTGAGCACTGATGGTGCTATTTGCCAAAGACCCATTACTAAGTGATCTGCTTTATGATTTGCTGATAGCAGAGGCATCAGATTCCCTTATTTTCTTAAATCATGTTAAGTGTGGTTCATTCATAACTCACTAAGTCTGTGGAAAGCATAACCTGAGGTATTTTGTAGGATATATAAGTTAGAATGCCTGCACTTACAAAGTTACATGTACATGAGACTTGAAATGGCTTAAAAGTAATTATTCCAGTGAAAGAACAAAGTACAGAAGCCAGGAATCCAGGTATAGCAGCTCAGTAAAGTCATCTAATTTCCAGGATCCTTTCAAGTTTGTACTGCACATTTTTGGGGTATGACTTTCATCTACAAAATTAACTCATGGCCCTAGATGCCTGCTGGATCTCCATTCACGACATCTGAAGGCCAGATGTGTGGGAAGGACAAAAGGACATTTTCTGTGTAAACATTTTCCCAAAGACAATTCAGCCAATTCCTCTACCACTTTGTGTCAAATGCAGCCATGAAAACTTTTCTTCATAGCTCCTGCTGACAGGCACTCAGTGTCTGTCTCGTAACAGCAGTGCAGTCCTCTCCAACACAAGGCTCTGACATTTCCAGGATGCACTGAAGGAACGCGTATCATGATACAGAACAAGGTGCAGTTGGCAGTCACCACGCCGCAATCCCTTATTTCCAGTCTCAGAGTGTCTATCTCTTTCAGTTAGCTTTCACAGCACAACCAATAACATCAAATTCAGTAGCTTAAAAAGCAACCAGTTATTTGATCAGGCGTCTTCATGGGCCCCACTCCCTTTCTTTTTAACTACTGGGCTCTAAATACTGATTCCTTTATGGCAGGAAACCCAAATCCAACCTATGGATCTGTACCAATCCGTGGCCTGTTAGAAACCAGACTGCACAGCAGGAGGTAGGTGCCAGAGAGCTGCGATAAGCTCTACCTGCACTTACAGCTCCTCCCTGTGGCTCGCTGCACTGCCTGAGTTCCACCTACTAAGAGATCATTGGCGACATTAGATTCTCACAGAAGCACAAGCCCTGCTCTGTACTGTCCGTGCAAGGGAATCTAGGTTTTACACTCACGAAAGTGTAATGCCTGATGATCTAAGGTGGGGCTGAAGTAGTGACTCTAGTGTTGGGGAATATAATTGTTAGAAATTGCAAACATATAATGAAAAAGAAATTTTAAAAATACTCTTCTAATAAAAAGGAAATTTTAAAATACCAAAAAAAAATTTTTTAAAAACCTTTCTCCTGGTCCATGAGAATATTATCTTCCATGAAACTGGTCCTTGGTGCCTAAAAGGTTGGAGACCTCTGCTCTAAGGCCATGATCATAGTTTCCTTATGGGCCAAAGCTAACAAAGGGAAGATTCCAGGTCTGAAAGACAAAAAGCTACTAGCATAATCCATTTGCTTCCTGTAGGCAAAGTAGCCTACAATTATGGACATAATCTTATAAAAAAAAAAATAGGCTTCTTTCTTTTTGGAAGCAAACAGTGACAAAATGTCAAGAAATCTGTTATTCCAATGACTTCCCTGGTTAACAGTCACATTCATACATTTTAATATAGTTAACTTCTAATTATGTCTTGTAATTTGCATAGAGTATACACACATGTGACAGGTATAGATATAGGAAACAAACCTAATGGTGCCTATAAAGTCTTACTTGGATAGTTTCAACGTCATTGGTTTTCAAGTCTAGACTATTATACCCCTTAAAGTAGCAGAAAAATAATCAAATTGCCTCTCTGCTCCTTTTCTGTCTCATTGTTTAAAGTGAATACGTGGGAAGTCATTAATTCAGCCTAAAGTAGCTTGAGAAAAAAGGAAATGCATTGATTCCTAAGTCTGGAAAACTAAGATTAGGTCTGATTTCCAATGTAACTGGATATAAATACTCAAATATCTTCATCATAGCCTATAGTTTCATCCTCTTGGCTATGATTCCCAATCAGTTGGCTTCATTCCCTCCTGACTGAGATGAGCATCTTCTATGTAAGTAAAAAGATAGTTGCCAGCACCCTCAGCATCATATTCTGTAAGCTTAACTACTCCCAGAGAAAACTTCTTCTCCCAGCCGAATAGCAATCACAGGGAAGTTTGTGATTCTTCTATCTAGGACACCTGTGTACCTGTGGGTGAATTACTTTTCCAGAAGTATGGTGTAATGGACAAAATAGTGATATCCCACATGTTCACTATATAATCTCTGTAATCTGTGAGTTTGTTAGATTTCACTGAAAAGACATTTGGTTGAATTAGGTTACATTAAGAACTCAGAGATGGGAAGATTGTCCTGGATTATCCATGTGGGTGCAATATATTCTTGAAGGTTATTAGAAGGGAGATGCAGAAGTCAAGGACAGAGAAAGAGATGTGCTTAGTTAAGACTGTACTGATGCACTTTGAAGGGGAAGAAAGAACTCCAGATATGCAGTACATATTGTGTAGATGCTGGAAAAGCCAAGGAAATAGATTCTCCATGATAACCTCCAAAGGATTCAGCACTGCTGACATCCAGACCAGCCTAGTGAAACTTAATTTGGACTCCAGCCTCTAGAACCTTGAAATAATGAATTTTTATTTTCTCAAACTACTAAGTTTGATTTAGACAGCGACATAGATATCTATCAAGGGTTCTCCTGGTTGGGCTCAGTTTATTTTACAAGTTTTGTTGTGTAGTCAAGAAAGGGAGTTAAGGTTGGCTGGGCAAAGGGAAAATACAATTGACGGTATGCCCCGGGCCACATGAAATCAAGCTATATAAATTTTCCCCAGTGTAAAATTCATGACATGCCTAGGAAAGAAAGCTTAATAAATGAAATTTACATGTAAAACATTTTCACAAATAATAATTAAATACTACTCAAAATAAAAAATGCTAAGTGGCAAAAGGAAAGGAGAAAGCAGAGAAAAGACACTAGGACTTATACCTGGACCTAAATAAGAAGAAATCCATAGCAGCACCAGGAAATGCCTTCCTGCTGCAATGAGTAGGAATAATCACGTGTATCGTAATCAGTAAGACCTAAGCGCAAAGTCACTACTAGAGCTGATACTTTAACCTTGGTTTTTACTAATAAAGTGAGAAGGCCAGTCCTCCAGAAACTTTTCTAAAAATTCTCTAATGGCATAGGAGAACCTGAAAGCTCACACTGAGAATCTGGGAGCTTCAAAAGGACCCCACGCAAATAAAAATTCCTCTGAGTATTATCTTTGTTATTTAAATTTTAAATTATGTGCTTACGTGTAAAAATAACATCTTAAAAGTCCTATGGGGTAGACAGTTTTCCCTCATCAAATATCTGAGTTAATTAATGCTCCAGGAAGGTTTACCACTTTTTATTCTGGTTTCGGTAATTTATGAAGAGTGTGTTCCCTCGTTATGGAAACAGGGTCAGGTCCCTTCCGGACCTTTAATTCTTAGAAAATGACCGTGGTTCTGTTGTTCTCCTTGTGACCATCTGATCCCTGAGCTGGGAAGAGGCGTTGTCAGTAATAATGAGGACTTAACTGTGATTGTGAAGACCCTGCTGTCTCGGCTCCGTAGAAGACATTCCAGGGCAGCATAAACAGAGGGCGGAGGCTGTAGTTCAAAAACATGTCTTCAGAGTCTTTGATATTCCATGCATCAGAGCATGGATTCTGTGTCCCCTCCTTGAAATAGGACAGAGCTTTACATGCAACTGTAGAACTGCCAGGTAGAAAGGGCAACACAGCTTCCATTTTGCTCTCTGCTGTGCATATTTGTCCAAGGCTCTCACTGCCACGGTGTACACAAGCCCAAGCTACCGGGAAAGTACTTTGTGTGGGTGCTGTGGGCAATTGCTCCATGGAAATTCCAGCCAATAACTAGCATTCGCTGTCATACATGGAAGCGAGGCAGTCTGCGGCGTAACTCTAGTCTCAGGCATCGTGGAGGAAGCCTTGGAGAGGAGTCAAGGCTCAGTCAGTCTGATTGCAACCACAGAGAGACCTGGGGCAAAAATAGCCTCACTGAGTCTAACCAACTCATAGAACCAAGGGGTGCAACAATAAATCATGGTTGTTGTTTTACACTACTGGGTTTATTCAGCAATGAATATTTAAAACAGGGGTAATATCTGTAGGATTGAATTCCTGGATAGGAAAGGATGGAATATGTAACTCCAAGAGTGTAACCTTCACATACCCAGAGCCAAGATTCTTTTTACTCACTTACTATATTTGGTTACAATGTATCTATATACTTCTCCCCCCTACACACCCAGAAGAGAACAGGTGTCACCCATGGAGGGACCAGGAGTGAGGGGCCAGCCAAGCAATCGGAATGACAAACCCAGGACTCCTAAAATCTGTCAGAAGTTGGATTTGGTGAACGTAAAGCAATGCTGCCAGACAGTGGTGGCCCTGCTACCAAGTCCATAGCTTTCTGATGGAATGACTATGTTACTTCATATTCTGGGCATAATTCTCATGCTGAGATATATGAAACAACAGAATCAACAGGGTACACCTCTCAGAAATAGCAATTGCACTTTAATCATTCATTTGACAAATACTTACTGAAGTTCTATTATATGCTAAGCTCAAAGGTAAGCAATCCACAATAAAATTGCATGTTCAAGAAAACATAAATAGCTTATAAAGGGATGGAAAAATTAGCATGAAGAAAAAGACATAAAAGAGGGTTTACCCTTGAGGTGGTATCATATCATATCCCCAGAACCTCACAGACAAGTTTTTCACTCTTCTCAGATGTTTGGAGCTCAGAGTTTAAGCAATTGTCATTTTAGGCATTAACAAAAATATATTACAATTCCTTTGTGTGCTGTGGGTCAGAAGTTAGTATCTCACGACTTAATCCATACATACGTTTTATTTGAACCAATGAGTGACTTCTTTTTACAAACTGAGTTAGTGGTCAATAATTAAGACTCAGGTGTTTCATTTACTAAGCTGGGTGGATTTCTAGTACTCACTGAAAAAGCTGAAGAGCTGTGGACCTCGAGTCCACACCATCATTTGGCAGCAGGAGCTAAGCTTCGGTCTCCCTCTTTAGACTGAACAAGACCTCACTGCAGCAGCACACTGCTGTGCTCCCCACGCACTGCCCGTCCACCCCCAGCCGAGAGGCCCTTCTTTCACCCACAGTGCCTGCCTGGTCCTACAGGTACTGGAATCAGCCCTCCATTTCAGGTCGACACTAACTCATTTGGTTGATTTTCCAGTACTGTATTTAACACTTTCTTCTCCAACTTTAATTTGTCAAAATTTTCAGGATACTAGTCTCAATAATCAGATTCAGAAATTAAACATTCTCTGGCCAGGTCCCTAATAAAGGATCATGGAAAGGAACTACTTTTCTGATCATGACCAGTGGATTCTATTCATTTCTGTTCTGTGGTACTGGACATCAAACCCAGGGCCTCACACAAGCTAGCTAGGTGTTGTACATTTCTGAGCTGTGTTTTCAACCTTATGGCAAATATATTCTAAAGGATGCCAAGTAACCACAGGAATCAGAAGAGTCCCAGGTTTGCCTGGCTTATGCGCAGGAATCAGATTCAAAATGTTCATCTTCCTCAAACACAGAGTCCTCAGAAAATCTGCAAAAAATAAAACAGTCAAAAGGAATTATACCAGGTTATTTAGAGCATGTACTCACCTTACAGGAAACAGACTACTTCACATAGTTGGGTAAAGGGAATTGGGGTTCTCAAACATCTTTTTTTTATTCGATTTTTATGGGTACATTTTTGCAGTAAATAGTGATTACATTTATTGTAGGAACCCGGTACATGCACGCAACACATCTCAATTTTCCCCTGCCCTCCACCTCCCTTTTATTTTGCCAGCATTGGATCAGATTCATTGATTTATAAGTCCTTATGAAGTTAAGAATCATATACACAGATTAACAACCAGACTAATAGCCCAGATACATGTAAAACACGTAAGATAATTATACTAAACCAAGGCATGCTTTTAGATTCATTTTCCATAGTCGGTTCCCATAGCATTTTTTCTCTTTTTTCCTATTATCTCTCTTTTATTTATGGCTTTATTTATATATTGAAACTTTCATAAAAAAGAAACTGTGCAGTATTTACGTATGTGTGTCTGACTTGCTTTGCTTATTGCTATGGTCTCGAGGTGTACTCATTTTCCTACAAGGCACTAAGCTTATCCTTCTTTATGGCTGTGTAGTACTCCACTGTGTGTAAATACTGCCTTTTCTTTATCCATTCATCTGTGGATGGACCTATAAGCTGCTCCAAGATTTGGCCATTATGAATTGTTGCTATAAACATGGGTGTGTATATGTCACTATGGTATGATGTCTTTAAATATTTGGGGAAGATACATAGAAGAGAAAAAGTTGGGTCAAATGGAATTTCTATTTTTAGTATTTTGCATACTCTCTGTGCTCATTTGCATACTGGTTGTGTCACTTTACAGTCCCACCCACAATGGGGAAAGGTACATTTTCCCCCAACAGCCTCATCAACATTAGTTATTGGTTGACTTCTTGATGATAGCCATTCTTTCTGGAGTGAGATGGAATGTGTGATGTTTTAATTTGCATTTCTCAAATGGCCAACAATGCTGAACTTTCATTTTCTTTTTTGAGACAGGGTTTCACTATGTAGTGCAAACTGGCCTTCAACTCACTTGTGTAGCCTAGGCTAGCCTCAAACTCATGGTGATCCTCCTGCCTCAGCCTCCTGAGTGCTGAGATTACAGTCCTGCACCACCACCCCTGGCATTATTGAACATTTTTTCATGAATTTATTGGTCATTTGCATTTCTTCATCAAGGAAATATCTTTTCATCGAAGAAGTATCTCTTCATTTTAGATACCCATTTTTAATTTGGTCTTTAGATTTGGGGGATCTAATTTTTTGAGTTCTTTATAGGTATTAGTCATTTATCTGAGAAATAGCTAGCAAAAATTTTTCCCATTTGGTAAGTTGTCTTTTCCCTCTTTTGGTGATTTCCTTTGCTGTGTAGGAGTTTTTTTTAATTTGATGTGACCCCATTTATTGATTCTTTGTATTATTGCTCATACAATTGAGGTTTATTTTCAGAAAGTTTTTGCCTACACCTATGTCTTCAAGTGTTTTACCTATTTTCTCTTCATACAGATTAAATGTGTCTATTCTATTTAGATCTTTCATTCATTTTTATTTTGGTTTAGTGTCTTATGAGAAATATGGCTGTAGATTCAATCTTCACCATGTGGATAAGCAATTCTCCAAGCATCATTTGTTAAAGAAGTTATCCTACCTCCAGCAAAAGGATTTGGTCCCTTTGTCAAAGACAACATAGCTGAATGCCTGGAGTTCTTTCTGAATCTTCTGTTTTGTTCCATTGACCTACAAATCTTTTTTCATTGTTTGTTCTTTTCGACAGTATCATGCTGTTTATATCACTATGGCTTTGTAGTATATCTTGAAGTCTTATATTAGGTCCCCCCGGCCTTGCCCAGAATTGCTTTTGCTATTCCAGGTCTCTTCTGGTTCCATATGAATTTTAGGAAAGTTTTCTCCTCGTCAGTAAGGAATCTTGCTGTTATTTTAATTGGAACTGTGTTTCATCTATGTAACAGTTTTGGAAGTGTGGTCATTTTGGCTATCCTGGTTCTGCCTGTCTGGGAACAGGGAATATCTATCTTTCCATTTCCTGATATCCTCTTTCATCTCCATTTTTCAGAGTACCATTGTTTTTACTGTAGAGGTCTTTCTCTCTCTCACTTGGGTTAATTCCTAAGTATTTTGTTTTTGTTGATGCTGTGATAAAAGGTATTCTTTCCCTGATTTCCTTCTCACTTATTTTGTTTCTGATATACAGGATTGCTATTGATTTTTGAATGTTGACTATGTGTCCTGCTCTGCTACTGAATCTGGATATTCATTCTAGGAGTCCTTTGGTGAAGATTTTGGATTCTTCTATGTAGAGGACCATGCCATCTCCAAATAATGATTATTTCACTTCTTCCTTTCCAATGCACAGCCCTTTCCATTTCTTCCTCCTGTCCAATTGCTTTAGCTAATATTTCAAGATCTGTACTGTGCAGAAGTGCTTTCAAACATCTTAGACTCTAGCAGCAATGAATACAGACAGCTGGCTAAGGAGACCCAAGTTTCCACAGCATGCTGTGCGTGTGGTTGTTTCAGTCCACCTCGGACACTGAGTGTACACTATGAGTCATGGTTTTGTTTTCCGGGCTCAATAGCCTGTGGTCTGGCAGGAATTGAGCCCAGAGATTTTGCAACAGCTATTTGTGTCACCTGGGAAGGCAACTGAGCCTTGGGGTAATTTTTATCAGCCCTTGCATGCTGCCTTTGCCTGCCAGAAGATCATGTTTCTCAGGAAAATTATATTCTGATCTGGAAACAGTGCAGTCTTAAATGGATAACGTACCAGGATCTAAATTCAAGCCCTATACCACACACCCTTACAGCCTTCAAGTGGCCTTCAAAGTGCCTACTCCCAACTCAAAGCATAGTGATTCCTACAGGGCATAGCTACAGCATTTCAAATGCTTCTGTAAATTGGTGGGGATCTTTAGCCTATAAGCTCATATGAAGGCTCATTCTACATTTTTAACCCAGATCAGCTTTGTTCTAGTTTCTTCTTTCTCCATTTTCTACACAGGAATCTCATACACAGCCTGGTCTCTTAGATACCTGTTCTGGACTCCTTCTTGTCATTATTTAGCTCCGGTCCTTCCAGACCTCACTTATCCAGGTTTCTAGGCAACTCTCCCTAAACCCTTGATCTTACATTTGCCTTTCCCTGGACCCTTTCCAGTGCTCTCTGAAGAAAGGCATAGTGACCTTTGGGCTGCAGCCATGGGAGAAACAGTGACATTGTAATGACCACAGGCACTGCCTGTTCCCTGCACACAGCACATAGCCAGGACAGAGAATGCCAGGAAGGCAGTTCCCACCCCTCTCACTGTGGGAACCTGTGTTCACATGTGTGGATAATAAAACCAGAAAATTTCAGCAGCAGATGTAACATGAAAACTTACCAAACATAATTTTCCAGAAGGTCAAAGATCTGAAATGTAATTAAGTTCTGGAAGATAGTTAAATGTCAGGAAAGTCATAATAATTCTCAGTATCATTAACTGGAAACTCATCAAAGCTTTCCCATCTAAATGCCCTAAAAATAACACTTATTTTGAAGACAGTCAGATGCTAATAAAGAAAAGTTTCAAGGCAAACAAAAACATTTACATGAATGTAATATGGAAGAATGGAGTGGAAGCTTATTTAGGTCATTGCTTAATAAAATATCTATGTGCCATGACCAGATCGAGAAAAGAAATGACGCTGACAGAAAATTCCAGACAAAATTTATTGCATCAAATTTTTCAGATGCCATTTTTATATGCGGTTGTCTATTTTTAATAGTATTTTGTGGTGCTTTCTAACCTGGGTCTACCTTAAAAGCAATGACTTCAACATTAATAATTTTTCTATTGTAACATTTTTTCTTTGACTCTATGGAATCTTTAAAAAAATACTTTTTGTCTGGAGTCTTGTATAAAACATTACTAATTACTTCTTATGTTATGATCAGTGGATATCCCAGTGGGAAAATGAAACCTTAGAATGAATTGGTTGAGAGTAGAGAATAAAAAGGGGATTCAGGAGAGGGCACGGAGTGTGTGTGGTGTGTGTGTGTGTGTGTGTGTGTGTGTGGTGTGTATCGAAAATTGGGGAAAAAGAAGAGACATATTTCTAGAAAGAGAGCAGAAGAAAACCCTCTTTTTCTACCCTTTCCCCAACTATTTCACAGTCCTGCCAAAACTTGGCATTGACCCTAAGATGTTTTGGAACCTCCCTGTCAACCCACTCTTCCCCTACCCTACTCATCTTATAAAGTAAGAAGAAATGCCAACTAGGTGTTCTGTGCACCAGTCAGCAAAGAGATATTCACAAGAATACAGCAGGAAACCACGAATGGCTAAATATTACATAGGGACAAAGACAAATGTTTAGTTTAAGAAGCCTACACCGCTCAGACCACACCATTAAGACCAGCTGTTTTTATGACTCTCGGGGGTCATTACTTCCAGGAAAGAAACCGCTGCACACAATCCTGTGAAGAGCACAGCACACCTCCCTGATGAGATAGCTTGTGCCAGGTTAGATATTGTTCTGGGACACATGGCAACATACATAGGCTACTCCAAGAAAATTAGAAAGCCGCAATTGCCCCACAAATTGGCCCAGACAATTTCATCAGTGTTCAGGCATTTTAGAAGAAAAGCATTTGATTAATACAATTTTATTTTTTATTTAATACAACTGGTCATTCTTTTCTAATTATCATGGGTTGACTCAACAAAGAGAAAAATAAAAATATTTGCTCTTAATGACATGCATTGTTATTTTCTTAGCAAGGGTAATGGCGAGAGTTAATACTGACGAAAGCAGTCAGGAGCTGTACACCACACTGTGTTCTTGGCTGTCTCCTAGAGGGAATCAGAATGTTCAGAGTCATTTCCGAGGCAGCTACAAAAACTCATGCTTGGGCTCCATTGTAAACTGGATCTCTCCCAGTCATACATAAATATATATTTTCCCCAAACGGAGGACCAATACCATTGTTTTATTCACACCATTTTCTTAAAAATGCTGTAGACCAGATATACCATGTTATGGAGAAGATTTTAACTCTTCCTTTTTTTCTTTAATAAGGTTGAGGTTCCTATGTGAACTTTATTTTTGATACAACTTCTGTAAGAAAAACAAAACGTATTATGTTTCATGAATAATTTCCCATTTGTTGCAGTAAAAATTGGGCAAGAAAATATTCACCTTTATTCATCTTTATTGGTTATTTCCATAAAGAATGCAGAGTGTTTGTAAGACGGTTTTGTTCTAAAGATGCTTAAGGATAATATTTTTTAAAAGTATGCCAAAAATGTCATATTGTGGCCAACTCACTAAAATGACAACAAAATAAATATTGATCAATAGAAAGTAATAGTATGGTGTCCAAATAGGGACCCTACACAGTGTCGTGAGGACTGAATATCGCTCCATACCCCGCGTCTGAGGGAATTCAGATGCTTTCTCATGCTAGGACCCAAAACAAAGGTAATGACTTTGTTCAGGATCTGTCCCAGAACCAGACACATCAGTGAGATGGCGAACTACCCACCAAGGGTTCAAATCCACTTCAGGTAATGCCATGGAGTTTGATAGTGAGGAGTGTAACGAATAAATCCTGGAATTGATTCCAAGACAACTTAATAGAAGTGCCAAGGAAACTCAGGGTCAGGGGAAAAAAGTCGCTTTGCAGTGGTAGCCAGGAATAAGGCGAACCTCTCCACACAGACCCCGAGCCTGGCAATGAGGACCAGGAAACACCAGCTAAAGAGAAGGAGTTGTTTTGAGCCGAATAGTGTAAGTAGACTCGGCTTGTTATTTGAAAATACTGAGTCAAAGCCTAACAAATGGTTTAAATTCTTGGTTTGTAGATCTGTAGAGTATCATTAAGAAAAATTGGTGATATTTTCTGTGGTTGACATCAGTATAGTTAATCATATGCCACCACGACCAGAGACTTGTGTCTGAAAGCTCCTGCAAGGTCAGTGAGTTCAATCTTGTAACTGCATATAGAGAGAAAATAAGGCCCAGAGAGTCAAAGTGATTGGAACAAGATCACACAGCCCATTAACGACCCAACTAAGTGCCAGAGCAAATACTGATTCTCATTCTCCGGGCCACTAATTTCCAAGCTGTGCCCTGGGCCACACAGATTTCTCCAGGTACTACAACACACACACACACACTATTATTTGTATTTTTCTTAGCGATTCATATTGCACTATTACCATATGAGAAATTCTAAGTAAACT
Organism: Dinomys branickii; assembly: GCA_004027595.1. Taxonomy (NCBI): domain Eukaryota; kingdom Metazoa; phylum Chordata; class Mammalia; order Rodentia; family Dinomyidae; genus Dinomys; species Dinomys branickii. Next base: position 197,993 of record PVLD010001353.1, read on the forward strand.
TTCAGTAAAAATATAAAAGTTTATTAAGCCCAGCTCTTCTCACCCTGAGTTGTCCCCGGCGTTCTTCATGCCATGAAATAATCATTACTATAATATGAAATTAAATCATGGAACTTCTGCATCAAAACCTCATTTCTATCCACATTCACGCTACTTGGTACACTGGTCTATTTGTTAACTTATTACATTCAAGATCAAAACAGGTGAAACCAATAAAAATAGATTCTTAAATAAAACCACACATAGTTTCATCAACCATCTCATCAAGTTACAGTGAAATTCCAAGATTACATCTATGCAAACCTGCTTCATGGCACAAAGCTAAAGAGGCATCATTGTATTTGTATAGAGTTGCAGCTCAGAGGGCCTTGGGCTAATTTTTGAGAGGCAGTCATAACATTTGCTGTGGACCAACGTATTTGAAGAGAATTTTCTTTGCTGTTTATGTAGAGACATTTTAAAAAATAAAACAGAAAAATAGTATTCCACACAATAGACCTGTCTGCCAATTTTTAGTGTGCTATAGAGTGCCATTGTTTAGCTATGAATCTTTACCTCTAAATTTAACAAAAGGGGATTCAAGTTAATACCTCTTAGATGTTTTTAGAAGCTTCAGTCTATTTTAAACTCTACTTCCCAGTTTCTGTTGCACTGTCATTCACCTTTGTAAATGAGAAATTTTAGACTGTGAAAGTTGTATGAAAATGCTCATATTTTTAGAGGTCATATAGTCTATTGGCTCAAGAAAATGGTCTTGCAGGGACATTATTCACTTTTGCCAAATATGGGCAGAACCACAGATACTTCTCATCACATCCATCATCACAGAGCGATTTCTAGTAGATTCAGGCATGTACAGGCCAACAAAATCATCCCAATTCCTTTAAGGTTTCTCTCTCCTCAAAATCACTAATGCCCAAATAAATATGTGAGGAAATGTTCAACATCATTCGTCATTTGAGAGATGCAAATTCAAACAACACCGAGATTCCTTCTCACCCCAGGAAGAATGGCTGTCATCAAGAAATAAACTAATAACAAATGCTGGTGGGGCTGCGGGGGAAAGGAAATCTTCTCCACTATAGGTGGTAGTATAGACTGGTACAATAACTGTGGAAATCAGTGTGGAGATTCTTGAAAAAAAAACTAGGATTACAGGTACCATTCGACCCAGCTATTCCCCTTCTGGGTATCTTCCCAGAAGAATTAAAAACATCATACCACAGTGATATATGTGCACCCATGTTTATACCAGCTCAATTTGTAGTAGCTAAATCTGGAAACCCAAATGCCCATTATCTAGGAATGGATAAGAAGGATGTGGTATTTTTATACAATGGAGTACTACTCAGCCATAAAGACAAACTTAAGACTTGTACAGGTAAACAGATGCAACTTCTTGAGACCATACTCATAAGTGAAATAAATCAGACTCACATGTGTAAGCATCGTATTGTCTCCCAAGTGTGAAAAACTGAAAGAAAGTAAATAAAGTCTGAAATATACAATAGATATTGTGAAGTGGGAAGAAATTGTTCTAAAGAAAAAAGAAACTAGAATGGGTGACAGGGGGAAAAGGACAGTAGGGAAAAGGGAAAAAATGCAAGTCAGCTATACTACTAGTGTCTCTTGGTTCATCAAAAAGGAAGATTTGTGGTAATATTGACTGGAGAAATCTTATGCCCATACTTTGTAACCTGAGCAACTACTTTAAAGATAACAACATGCAATGTATTAACTATTGTTATTCTCCTATTGTTTTGTTATGAAATTTTGTTTTATCTTTTTTCCATAAAATAAAAAGATAATCAATAATGCCCAGATAGCTGGTAGAGTGATTTTTCTGAATATGTCTGTGAAAATATCACCAGAAAAATTAGTTCTTTAGTCAGTGGATTGATGAAGGCAGGAAGATTCGCTTTCGCCATCAAGGGTAAACATCACCTAATCCGGGGTTCAGGGAAGGAGCAAACGTGTAGCGGATGGGTGACTTCACCCTCCCTCCCTTAGCTGACACATTCATCTTCTCCTGTCCTCAGACAACAGAGCTCTGGTTCTTACAATTTTGGGCTTTACATTCATACCTGTGTTTCCCTACCTCTTCTCAGGCCATTTACCCCCCTCCCTGGTTCTCAGGCTTTAGGCCTTCGACTATGAGTTAAACCATTATTTCTCCTGGTTTTTAAATCTCTGTCAGTCTAAGTACACCACTGAATTTCTTGATTCTCCAGGTTACAAATGACATATTGTGGGACTTCTAAGCCTCCATGATGTTATAAGTCAGTTCTCATAGTATATATTCTTTTCATGTATTTAAATATATATTATTCATGTTTCTGTGGAGAACCTTGACTAACACAGATTTTGGAGCCAAGGGTGGTGCTAAAGAAATGGAAATGTAGAAATGAATTTTCTGAACTGGCATTAAGATTTTGGTATTGGCCTGACTAATTAGATTAGATCAGTGCAAATGTCTCTATGTCACACAGAAAAAAGAGCACTGACCGTGGTGTGAACTTTTTAGAGATACTTAAAATGTCTGAATTTAATATGCTCAGTTAATCATGTACAAGAAGCAAGAATCTAAGTTACTTTTATATGGTACTTTTGAACATTCTTGGAAAACTATGGAGTATAATGACCCTGGTTGTTTACTCCTCAGATCACTGGACAAAACAATGAAAGGAAAGGTGAAACTCAGAGATTTTAATTCTAGCTCACCTAAGAGATTTTAGGTATGACCTAAGGAAAAGTCTTGCTTCCTATAACCCAGAACTGAAATTACCGAAAATCAAGGACAACACCTTATTCTGTAATTATCCAAGTTACAACACAGATTGAACTCCCAAATTCATTAGAATGGCTACTGTTAAGAAGAGAGCATTCACAAGAAAAGTATGAGAACTTATAAAGTGGAGTTGGACAATGTGGGAAGACCCAAATGAAGAGACAGATATTGAACCCTAAATTCTAGTGAGTCTTCTTTGCCGGTGAAAGAGGTCTCCTTGCCCTAAGCAAAAGAAGCCTCCCCACCTACAATGGGACAGCTTTTCCATGTCCTTGTAAGGGAATCAAGCCTGTAAAACCTGAAGAAATTGCAAAAGCCTCTCTTAAGGAGTTGCCATTATGGCAGTGCTGATTCTTCTCGGAGTCCATCCCACCAGCTCTCTTTGCTTCTAGACCCATAACAACTGAAGTCCCAGATGAACCCAGAAAGTAAGATACAAACTGTGACACATGAGGAACTGTACTACACTCCCACAGAAAGCCATATGTTTTCTAATGCATGCAAGAAAAACGTCAGAGGATCTGTACCTGGATGAATACTAAGAGCGTGGAGCAGCGGTGAAAGGGACATGGAAGTGGATCAGGCCAAGTGCAGTGATATGGACCCACTGAGCAGAGACTGGATTTAGGGTTAGAGCTCAGGGAGTTAGAAAGGGCTCTGACAGTTTGTTAGCCTGCTTAGGTGAAACATGGATCAATAGGTATCCTGTGAGTAGCCCGGAAATGCTTCATCTCCCTTGGTTTAATGTAGAGGGATGAATTGAAAATTTTAAGTAGATTGGAATGCTGGAGTGCATTTATCCTTTAGGACCTGCCCCTCGACACTGAGTGCTTCCAGAAGATACACCTTTTACCAGTACTTTGAGGAACAAAGTTTGGAGAGTATCACCATCCCTGAAGAGCTTGGTGATTGTTGTTCAGTGAGCCAGACCCTACAGTAGTAATCACAGTAACTCAATTGTAAAACCTAAGTATAATGGCAGTCACTGAAACCAGAGTTATAAGAGTGATGTGGTAACACAATCACCAAAGGAGAGGTGGGCATAGCTATTACTGTCATGGACAGAAGAGTCAAAGCAGTAATCAGTAGTCTCATTAGCACAGACCTGTGGTGTTAATTAGTCACAGTGTCCTAGCAGCAAAATAAGTAGGAAGATTGCTAAATTCTTACTTGATCTGTATAAGTCAAAAGTGAACAAAAATTTAACTTGAATAACAGAAACAGTATCACTCATGCCTCTCAATCAATTCCCATACTTAAGACAGTGTCCAGAGTCAGCCTGATTGCCATAGACATATTTAACAGCTGGTAGAATCCCCACCATATTTTTCTGGCCTATGGAAGGTGGAAAAGGGCAATAGAAGACATTAGAATAGCTTATACCTAGGAAAATAATGAAGCAAAAAAAATGCTGTGATTCTGGAGGGATTTCAGAGGTCAGTGTCACCCTCAAGGCCTTGAAAAATACAAGAGTGGTGATTCCTGACACATCTCCATTCAACCATCCTATCTGGCCTGTGAAAAGGACAGATGATTGATTTTGGAGAATCATAGTGAATTATTTCAAGTTTAAGCAAGTAGTGATTTCAATTGCAACTGTCATACCAGATGTTTCCTTGCTTGAGCAATTTAACACACCCCTAGACATCGGGTATGCAGTTACTTCTACGAAACACCTTCTTCATACCAGTAGATAAGGCCCACTAGAAGTAGTTGGTTCCAGCTGGCAAGACCAACAATACAACTTCACTATTCTAACAGAGAAATAAATCAATTGAACCAAACCTCCAGCTATGTGTCACAGTTTGCAGAGATCCTGACTGCCTTTCCCTTCTAAAAGATATAACTCTGGTCCATTACATAGATGACATCATGTTAATGGACATAGTAGGCAAGAAGTATGACCACTATAGACTTACTGGCAGCATATTTGCATAAGAGGATGAGAAATAAACCTACCTAAATTTCAGGCATCTTCTACCTCAGTAAAATGTCTAAGGAGCCACTTGTATGGAGCATACTAAGAAACCTCTTCTACAGTGAAGAATAAGTTGGTGCATCTGATCTCTCTTACAACCAAGAAAGAACTATGATGCTTAGTGGGCCTATTAGGATCTTGGAGGCAACATATGACTCACGTTAGTAGGTCACTTTTGATCATTTACTGAGTCACCCCAAAGAGTGAGGTTGGATCCTGACCAAAAGAAGGCTCTGTAACAGTTCTGTAACATGCTATGTATGTGCAAGCTGCTTTGCCACTTCCACTTTGGCCATATAACCTAACAGTTTTAATGATACTTGAAGTTTCAGTGGTAGACAGAGCTGCTGTTTAGAATCTTGGGCAGACTTCCTAAGTGAATCATACTGCAGGTCTTTACAGTTTAGGAATAAGACTCTACTGTTATGTATAGGTAACTACAATGAATGACACCAGTCAGAGGCCACTCGATAATCTTCAAGTCATAAGATATAATATACCTGGGTATAGGAATATAGAGGGTAAAAAGGCTGTGGTGCCTTCCTCTGACCCCAGCTACCTGAGAGGCTAAGTCAAGACTATAAATGTAAAGCCAGCTGGACAATTTAGTGAGACTCTATCTCAAAATGGAATATCCCTGGTTTCCACTCCGAAGCTACAACCACCTCTCTCCCAGCCCCAACCTGCACTAAGGGTCTCAGGGGATTTCCCTTCAGTCAGTTGAAAGAAGAGAACTGGCTTAGTTTATAGAGGGTTCTGCCCCACAGGAAAGTACAACCCAACAGTGACAGCAGAAACATTTCAGTCCTTCTCTGGGACATCTCTGGACAATAGTGAAAGAAAATCTTCCCAGTAAGCAGAACTTCTGAACAGCACAGCAGGTAACTGTATCGGGTCACACGTGTTATGGAAGTAAGAGGATTTTGTCCTCAAAGCAATAGAAGTGGATTCACCTTACATGTATGCAATGATTCTGCCAATACTGCCGTCCGTGGGTTTATAGAATTCCTGCTCTGTGACGGTGCTTGTTTGTACAGTCAGATTTACCATTGCTTAGATATCATGCTCAGCCTAAAGCTTACAGGTTTGGAAAATTCAAACCATGGTTGGCAGGTTCCAGCAAGGAACATTATGACAACAGAAAACAATGTGGCCAAGCAAAGCTGCTGAGTTCATGGTGGCCAGGAAGCTGAGGAGGCGAAAAGTGTCAGAGTGCAAGGAGCCAGGGACCAGACATAGACCCCACGGCCACACCCTCATGAGTCCCCCAGACACACTCAGAAGTGTGCTCCACAAGCCCCCAGCCAGATCCTACAGTCATCAAGTTGACACTCCACCCTAATCACCACATGTTTTAACCAATATTGCTCCTGACCAGAGGATTCATTGCACAACCAAAGAAGTGCCGCCCTGGAGCCATGCTCCCAGAACCATACCTCCTCAGCGTGTCACCATCCTGAAACAGCTGGCTTGATGGAACACTGTGATGCCCTCTGGAAGAGTGAGTTACATTTTTCAGGTGTATGGTGATACCTTCTATGGCTGGGGTGAGGTTTGCAGAAGCTATATGCACTCTGAAATCAATGTATGGGACTGTTTCACCAATAGCCAAGATTCTACCCCGCAAAGGAGGTACAAATGGGAATCACACCACTAGACCACCTAGTGACTCATTAGCACGTGTTTTTGTCTCTTGTCCCCACACTGCATGTTACACTGCTCTAGATGTCTCAGCTCTCCAAAGGGACCCACTGGAATAGACACAATGTTCTACTGAACAGAAAATCTGGACTTCCATAAAGGCCACTTAAAGTTTCTTGTGCGTCTGAGCCAATAGCCCAAGAAGGTAGTTATAGTATTGACCAAGTGGTTAATAGGGCTACCAGGGAGAAATTGAATTACTACTCTGCAATGGACATCAGGAAAAGTGTATCTGAAATACAAATGACCTCTCCAGTCATCTTTTAGCATTAACATGGCCTGTGATTAAGGTCAATGGAAAGCTATAACAACCCAGTCCAGATAGACCAACAAACTCTTCAAGTATGAAGCTTGGGTCACTGTACCAGGGAGAGAACACAATTAGCTGAAGTGCTTGCTGAATGCAAAGAGAATACAGAATGGTTAACAGAAGAAGGCAGTTATAAAGATCAGTTTTACTTACATGAGCAGCTATAGAAACAAGGATTGTAATTATCTTGAGTATTTCCTCATTTTATTATGGATATGTTCATATGTATATATACATATTAAGCAAATATCTTTATTTTTCCTCTCTTGTTCCCTTATCATAGAAGATATTTTGACTTTATATCAAGTTTTAAATATTAATTTTACACAATACTATTTTTCTTTTTAATTAATTTTAACTGATAAATACAACATAAAAACTATACAGATTCATGGGGTACCATATAATATTTTGATACATATACTCATTGTTTAGTGCTTAAATCAGATTAAATGTATCTATCTCAAACACTTATGCTTTCTTGTTTAAAATTTTTATTAGTGTGTATTTGTAGCACATAATAATGACACGTATTGTGGGAGTTGTGAAATGTACATAACACACATTAATTCTTTTTATTACCCTTCCTTCTTTCCCTGTCATCTCTTGATCTCCCAGTTATGATTTCTTTATGCTCTTTTTTCTACCTTTTTGAAATGTGCGGTGCATTATTATTATCCACACCTTGCTGTGCACGAGTGTCCCGAACATCTTGCTTCTAACCAGGTCTACCTTAACACCTGCTGATCAGCTGCCACACCCCCAACTTCCTCAGCCTCTGATAGTCACTGTGCTGCTTCAGTTTCTGTACAAACCCCTTTTTAAAATTCTACATAGAAGTAAGACCATGCAGTATTGGTCATTTTTTTTAAATAAAAGTACAAAAACATATTGACAAACAGACACCAATTAGCATAAAAAATAGTACAATCACAAGTAATCTATAGACAAGGTGATATGGTCTCAACAGTGGTTATTGCTTTATCCATTGATATCTTCCAAGTGTAAATATATGAACCCATATACAGACATGCAAATTTAGTCAGACAATTAATCCTCTCAACAACAGAAAAAACACAAAAACCAAAAATCCAAAGACAAAAAACAAAACAGGCAAACAACAACAACATCAACAACAACAACAAAAAAAAACACCAATAGTTGCTGATTTACATATTGATTTCTTCGAAGTATGTGTTCAGGATAACACATACAGACATACAAGATTGATCAAATAACCCGTCATCGATTATTCCTTAGCATTAAGTGATATAATACAATAGTAGAACCATGTTAGCCCTCCTGCATATATGTATATTCATATATACATACATACATTTTTGTCTTTTTCTTTTCTACTTTCCTTCGTCCCATCCATTCTTTGTTTTTGAACAGATTTCCTTCATGTCTCTTAGTTTATATTCCCACCCTCGGGTTCTTACACCAGTGATACAATACGTTGCCTGCACATGTATCGCTGATTTATTTCCCTTATGAGTATGGACTCCAGTTTTGTCCACTTGCCTACAAAGTCCCCAAAACTGTCTTTCTTTATAGCTGAATAATATTCCATTATATAAAAATGCCACAATTTTAAATCCAGTCTTTTGTAGATGGGCGCTTGGGTTGCTTCCACATTTTAGCTATTACAAATTGTGCTGCTATAAACATGGGTGCACATATATCAGAGTGATATGATGTTTTCAGATCTTCTGGGAAAATACCCAGAAGAGGAATAGCTGGTTTGAGTGGAACCTCTAGACCTAGTTTGCTGAGAAATCTCCAAACGGCTCTCCACAGTGGTTGCACCAGTCTGCATTC